>JAYESD010000008.1:52351626-52927665 GCA_036927565.1 Tuctoria greenei | reverse complement strand
AATCCCCCCCCAACAGTTGCAGGTCAGGGATTGTGAGTTTAATGGCGATAATGTGGAGATCTAGGGCCGTGTCTACCCGTCAGCTTTGCCTGTGGTGTTGCATGGAGCTGCCGCTATCCCTTTTGCTTAGTTTGCTTAGTTGCTTAATTAGTCTATTTCCGCTGCATTAGTTGAACCCGTCATTAATATTCATTAGAGTTTGTATTCGAGGATATAATGAATTATGTATAAGAGTACTTATTTAATTAATTTGAGCTGTGGTAATTTTCTGTATATCGTTTGTGAATCACTCGTGTATGTGTGTTGAACATCCTGGGCACACATATGCGCTAGCTTGGTTCATTTTCGGAACCGTGCGTCACAGATTGTATCAGAGCCACAGGTTGACCGTAGATGCAGCCTAGATAGAATGGACACTTTAGATCACATAGGAGCACTCAGGAATTGATTTGATATTTGTTGGTGTGCTGTTTGATATATATATTGTTTGCTTGTGTGCTTAATAGAGGATTTTGAGATGCTTTAGCATTGCCATGTCCACTTAGGCTAGTATAGCTAGTTGGTTAGCTTCATATCCCTTGATGCATATAGTTGGGGACGTTTCTAAATTCTTACCTATTGATTTTCTCTAGATGGTGAAAACTCGCAACCAGAGGGATGCCAATGATGAGGAGGAGAACAATGGAGGTACCTCAGAATAAACAACGGACAAGGACCTGCTCATGGAGCTATCAACATTGAGCAACTATTGGCTATGCAAAACCAGCTCATGCAGACCATGATACAGACCATGGGACAGCTGCAGGCTGGCAATATCAACAATCAGCCCCACATGCCTCCACCGCCATCACCGCCTCCTCATACCGTTTGGGAGAGTTTATGAGGACTAGACGCCAAACTTTGCTCAAGCTGCTGACCCTATGGACGCTGATGATTGGCTCAAGTCCGTGGAGAAGAAACTTGCTATTGTCCAATGCAGTGACCGAGAGAAGGTCTTGTTTGCTTCTCATCAACTAGTTGGAGCAGCTGCAGATTGGTGGGATGCTTATTGCAATGCTCATGAGAATCTAGAGAGGATCACCTGGGCAAAATTCAAGGAGAGTTTCCGTTCTCATTACATGCCGGAAGGTGTTATGATCCTGAAGAGACAAGAATTCGAGAACTTGTTCGAGAACTTGAGACAAGGAAAATCAAGCGTGAGTGAATATCTCAATAAATTCACTCAACTCTCAAGGTATGCGCCCGAGGATGTTAGTCGGGACAGCCGGAAGCAATACTTGTTCATGAGAGGCTTGAACAATGAGATCCAAGTGCAACTACTCAACTGCGATTATGCCAATTTCTAGAAGCTTGTGGACAAAGCAATTGTGGTTGAGAACAAAGATTCGCGAGATGTGATGAGCAAGAAATCAAGAGGAAGGCGCCGTATCAAGGACAGCAACAAGGAAGTAATGTGCGCCCTCGCCTTGCACCACCCAATGCACCTCATTACAGCTCAACTCTTCCTGCTCAGCGCCCTGATTTTGCACCACGCCCAACTCAGTTTGTGCAGCAGCGCCCTGTTATGCAAGCAATGCCTTATGCGCCTTGTGCTGATTTTTCTGGAACCAATGCTCAAAACCAAGCTCGTCCCAATAATTCCGGTGGAGTTAAGAGGTGCTATACTTGTGGAGAAGCTGGACACTTGGCGAATCAATGTCCTAAGTCAGGCCTTGGTCAAAGAAGCAATGCGCCGAGGCAAAACCCAAAAACTAATGGAGGACAGCCACAAGGAAGCCGTGGACAGCAGAATTTGCTCGTGGCAACGTGAACCATGTCTCTACAGAGGATGCTCAACAAGCGGATGACGTGGTCATTGGTATGTTTCTTGCTAACTCCAACCCCGCGACTATGTTATTTGATTCTGGAGCATCGCATTCATCCATTGCATCAAAATATGTTGCCAAGTATAGTTTGCCTATCTCTCATATGAAATTTACCCTATTGGTTAAGTCTCCTGAAGGAGAGATGAGGACAAATATAGTATGTCCAAAAGTAAGCCTTAGAATAAGGGGGGTATACTTCTCCGCCAACCTCATTGTTTTGGATTCACAAGGAATAAGGGAATTCGTTGGTGTCAAGTGCAATGGGACCACCATACAGAAGCCGAAGCTACGTGGGAACGTGAAGAAGACTTGAAGGCAGAATTCCCTCACCTTTTCTCCACGCTATCGAATCTCGAGGGCGAGATTCACTTTAAGGGGGTAGATTTGTAACACCCTAAATTTTCGCATCCTGCATTGCATACATGATCATGCATTGAACATTAGTAGAAAAAAAATAATAAAAGGATAAAACATACATATATGGTGTAGCAAAAAGAAGAAAAAAGGAAATAATAATTATATCCTAAAAAATGTATTAGGGAATAAATATAAAATAATAATAATAATATATAAAAAAGAAATGTATATAAATAAATTATAAATATATATATATAAAATAATAATTAAATAAAATGAATAGGATATAAAAAATATAAATAATAAAATATATAATAATAATAATATAAAAAGGATAAAATAAAAAAAAAGAAAAAGAAAATATATATAAAAAAATATATAAAGAATAAATAATAATATAATAGTAGTATATTGAAAAAAAAAGAGAGAAAAAAATCTCTATCCGCCGGCCAGGCCGTACCGGCCCAACCGGCCACGCACGCACGCGCGCCGACCAGCGCGCCACCCGCCGCCTGCCCCCCCTTGCCTCCACGCGCTCACCCCGACACGCGCAGCGCGCCACCCCGCCGCCCGGGCCCCACCCCGCCAGCCGCCCGGCCCCCACGCCACCCGCTGCTCTTGGCCCCTGCGCTGCACGCTCGCTCCCGACCGACGCGGCTTGCCCAAGCGCGCGACCGACGTCGCTGGGCCCCGCTCCCACGCCGCCTCCCGCTCCCCCCCCCCCCCCCAATCCGATTTTCCCGCCGCACCACGCCTTGGCCCCGCCGCCACGCGCCTCCCTCCGCTCCCGACCCCACGCCCCGTGCCAGCGCGCCTCGCGCGCCTTGACCCCGCCCCGACTCCCGCCCGCGAATCCTGATTCCCTCCCGCGTACGCGCCAACCGCCTCCCGACCGAGCGGGACTCCCAATCGCCCTTCCGCCGCTCCTATAAAAAGGGACCGAAGGCTCACGATCCCGATGCCAGAACCGCCAGGAAAAAAAACCCTAGCCGGGAAAAAGCACCAGGGACCAGAGGTCTGCGACGAGGGAAGAAAAAAGAGAAAAAGAAGGGGAAGAAGAGGAAGAAAAAGAGGAGGGCGCCACCGTCCGCCGGAGATCGTCGTCGACATCGCGCCGCCGTTGTCGTGCCGCCGGAGGACGCATCTACTTCGTATACGCATTGTCCCCATCCCGCGATCATCGAAGCCATCGCATCTACGGTAGGTTATATTCCCGATGCGAATTTTAGTGACGTATTAGATCTAATAGACATAAATTGATTTTAGTTGCACCATAATTTTATTTTCAGCAGCATTAATCCCCGCTAAAACCCCCGTAAACTCATATGAACACGTATGAACTAGTTGCATCTAATTAATAAACAACCGTAGTTAATTAATTATTTGACCTTGCATGCATGCATATCATCGCATGTTGATTAATGTGTGTGCATCATGTTGATTGTATATGTTTCTTGTATGTATGATCACGCGTAGAGGAACGTGCTCCAGAGGTCGTGGACGAGGATTTTCAGAATCAAGACTTTGGAGCGCTTGAGCAACCCCATCCGCCGGAGCAAGGCAAGTGTCCTTGAAGCATATTGATCCTGTTTTGAAATAAATGTTTTGTTTGCGAACTTGCATGCTTGTGTCAAATTGATGGGAATCCTATGGTAGGAAGTTTACTAGATTTGTTAAACCAACCTTGTCACCTGGAATTTATGGTAGAGAGTCGGGAAGGGTTTTTACCTTTTTGCTTCGCTTAATTAATTGGGATGGAAAAACAACACTACAAATTTAATTATGTATTAATGATATTCTGGTTAATGTGAACTGGTCGATACGGTATGGTGATGGGTGATCTAAGCAAGCCTGGTATGTGGATGGGTTGGATGTTATGGTGGTTTACTTGCTTTAGATCTAAGGACCGTTTCATGCGAGAATAAGCCAGGACTACAGTGCCACCACGAGGCCAAGTTATGGGTGCGGCGTAGCTGATTAATTAGGGCTTTGCTAGTGCTATTTGGACCATTATGGATGCTCGGGGAAGGGGTAGTCGGATTGGGTTTGTTGATGATTGGTGGGACTACCCTGGGATCCGAATGGCTCAAGAGGGGGCCCTTGGTTGAAGATGTGCTCAGTTGGAGGCATCGCCACCGGTGAAACCTCAGTGGGGTCTAAATAGGCTAGTAATCCCTTTGTAAAGGCTATTTTGTGATCTCTTGGCCATACACCAAAGGAAGTGTAATTGGCATAAGGGAGGTTCTTTAGTCGCCGACGGGTGATGAAATCACAAACACGTGGGTAAAGTGGTACAAACTCTGCAGAGTATTAAAACTATCATGATAGCCGTGCTCCCGGTTATGAGCGCCTGGATGACCTACATGATTAGAGGGAATTTGGTAATGGGATGGTTATTGGAATGGTTATGGTTTGGTAATGGTTATGGTTGATATTATGATTATGGTTATGGTTATGGATGGAATTATGGTTTATGACATTGATTATGGTTATTGGTAATGGTGAATTATGGGCTGGTATTATGATGGTCACATGGTTTATGATGGGTTTACATACACATAATACATATATTGCTTTTCAAATATTTTACTGTACTTTTCAGCACTTAGCCATTATTATTGTCGTCATTTGAATCAGTCACATGTCATACTTTCCACACTTGCTGAGTATGACATGTACTCACTCTTGCAATCCCCCCCCCAACAGTTGCAGGTCAGGATTGTGAGTTTAATGGCGATAATGTGGAGATCTAGGCCGTGTCTACCGTCAGCTTTGCCTGTGGTGTTGCATGGAGCTGCGCTATCCCTTTTGCTTAGTTTGCTTAGTTGCTTAATTAATCTATTTCCGCTGCATTAGTTGAACCTGTCATTAATATTCATTAGAGTTTGTATTCGAGGATATAATGAATTATGTAATAAGAGTACTTATTTAATAATTTGAGCTGTGGTAATTTTCTGTATATCGTTTGTGAATCACTCGTGTATGTGTGTTGAACATCCTGGGCACACATATGCGCTAGCTTGGTTCATTTTCGGAACCGGGCGTCACAACAGGGAGGTTTACTTAGTCCACCTGGCAACAGAGGATGAAATCACGGCTTGTGGGTAAAGGGTACATTCTCTGCAGAGATTTAGAAACTGTCATGACAGCCGTGCTCACGGATAAGAGCGGCTTGATGTCCAATTCATAATTAGTTAATGATTGGGAATGGTGGTTTGGTTGGTTGGGACTTGGCTTACAAATGGGTCATGGTTGGGTTCATACACTTAGAACTAGGCGCTAATGAAAGCTAAGGATAGGATGTAATGCTATAGTTAACCCCAATTTGGCCTTACTTTCTAAAAACCGACATGTCATCTCTTCCCCACTTGCTGAGTACCATTGGTACTCAAACTTGCTTGTTGCTTATCTTTCCTCAGTCTAAAATGGAGAAGAGGTGGAGAATGAAGACTTCTACGTTGATCCGGACGAGACGTTCTAGGCTGGCGCAACCCCTGGGCAACACCTGTGCATGGAGCCGCACTAGTTTACTTTTCCGCTGCTTTGCTTTGTAATCTTATTTTAGACCTACGGGTCATTATTGTAAGACATTTATGTATTTGAACATGGATTGTAATAAATGATATTACACTTTCGTCTACACATGTATGATGTGAACCAATCCTGGCATACATGTGGAAGCCATCCAGTTGTCTTGTTGGGATCGGGTGTGACAAAGTGGTATCAAAGCCGTGTTGCCCGTAGGACACAAGCCTAGGTAGAAAAGGATGACTTAAGGACCCTACTATATTCTAAAAAGTAATTTATAAAATTGCTTTGTATTCCCTACCTTGTCTACTTGTTTTATTTACTCCTTTATTTATATGTTTTGTTACTGACACTCTCCTGTTTCAAAATTTGTAGATGGCCCGCACCAAGACGACCCCTTGTAAGTCAACCGGTGGACGTGTGCCCCCGCGTAGGCTGGCCAGTCGCTCTCTAGACATCGATCCCCGTCACCCCATTGTGACCCGTTCTGACGGCAGGGCCGCAGGACACCTGCGACTTCGTCTCCTGTCCATACTCCGTGAGGCTGGCTACTGTCACCACAACCTCTCGCTCTCCTACCACACCACTGGAGTGCAGCGCATAGGCAGGAAGGAGTGGAACTGCAAGATCTACATCTACTACGGCGACGAGTTGGTGAAGACCCACAACACTCCTGCTTGGAGAAGCTCCCGCCGATATGCGGAGCAGGATGCTAGCTGCAAAGAAGCTACCTTTTGGAGTCATGCCTACCGTTTCCGTTAGGAGGACACGGTGCACGCCTTCGTTCTGCAGCATCCCAGTGGTACTGCGGGCTTCGTCTCCAGGCTCGTGGCGGGACCCTTGGACCTTCCACAGTCTCGTCAGGCTGTTGACGACGTGGCACAACTCAGTGCCCGACTTCAGAAGGCGCAACAGGAGATTCAAGATGGTCGTGACCTCGCCCATCGCTATGATGTGGTGGTCAGGAGGTATCAACGGATCACCGACGAGGACCAGAATGGCTACACGTCCGACACTTCGACGTGGACCTCAGACTCTCCAAACTGTTGTGGCGGCCATCGTGGGTCGTCTTCTAAGGAGTCTTCTAACGAGGAGCCATCCAGTGAGGTGTTTGCCGCTCCTCCGCCGCCTGCTGCCTCACCACCACACGACCTTGAGGACAACGACGAGGACCCCGACGAGGACGACAAGGACCCGGAGGAGTTCCCACTTGATGACGAGTAGTCCTCGACCTATGCCACGAATCAAGGATAGGCACACCCCCAATTAGTTAAATAAGAGCGATGTAGACGTACTCGTGTGACCTTGAGTTGTATTACTTCTTTCATGTCTTTCTTTTGGTGTGTTGTGTGTGTTGTGGAACGCCTTGGCGACTTGTCCACAACCGCACCTTTTTGATACTTCCTCAATTAGTGAGCTATTAATAAAGACCTTTTATTTATACTCGTGTTTGTTGTGATTTTTGCATATAGTAAGGGTATCGTATAGTAGTCTTCCCCTAGTTATAGTAGTACCTAAGACTATATTCTCTTCGTACCCAGATGGCAGGCAGTGGAAGAGGCCGTGGCCGTGGCCGTGGTATGCCCCTCGGTGGTGATGAAGCTGGATTCCAGCTGTCACAATGGAATGGGAGAGGTGCCCGTGGAGCACCTGCAATGAATCATATGCAGCAAATGATGGCCATGCAGATGCAGGTGATGCAGAATTTAACATAAGTGGTGGCCTGTGACACCCGGTTCTGAAAAATGAACCAAGTGAACGCATATGTGTGCCCAAGATGTTCAACACACATACACGAGTGCATTCACAAAAGAGTATATAGAAAATTACCACAGAACAATATTAATTAACCAAATTTTATTAAGCAAATCATATTATCCTCGAATACAAGTTCTATTGAATATTAATAACAAGTTCAACTTAATGCAATGAAAATAGTTAAATAAGCAAACTAAACAGCTAGGCAGCATAAGCAATAGGGTAGCGCAGCTCCAAAACACCATAGGCAAAGCTGACGGTAGACACAGCCTAGAACTCCACATTATCGCCGTTAAACTCCCAATCCTGACCTGCAACTGTTGGGGGGGGGATTGCAAGAGTGAGTACATGTCGTACTCAGCAAGTGTGGAAAGTATGACATGTGGTTCATTCAAATGATGACAATAATAATGGTGGAGTGCTGAAAAGTACATTAAAACATTTGAAAAGCAATATATTACATGTATGTGAAGTAAACCCATCATAATCATAAGTAATATTATAATACCAGTCTGAATTCATTACCATCATCAATAATTCTAGATTTTACCATTTGCCAATAACCATATTCAATACCAGAAATTAATCCATAACCAGCCATAACCATTATCAAACCATAACCATCCCAATACCAAGTTCCCTCTAATCATGGAAGTTGTCCAGGTACTCATAACCGGGAGCACGACTATCATGATAGTTTTATTTAACTCTGCAGAGTTTGTACCACTTTACCCATGTGTTTGTGATTTCATCACCCGTCGGCGACTAAAGAACCTCCCTTATCCCAATTACACTTCCTTTGGTGTATGGCCAAGAGATCACAAAATAGCCTTTACAAAGGGATTACTAGCCTATTTAGACCCCACTGAGATTTCACCGGTGGCGATGTCTCCCACAGAGCACATCTTCAACCAAGGGCCCCCTCTTGAGCCATTTAGATCCCAGGGTAGTCCCACCAATCATCAACAAACCCAATCCGACTACCTCTTCCCCGAGCATACTTAATGGTCCAAATAGAACTAGCACAGCCCTAATTAATCAGCTATGCCGCACCCATACTTGGCTTCGTGGTGGCAAGGGTGGTTAAACAAAACTAGTAAACTTCGTGTCATAGGATTCCCATCAATTTGACACAAGCATGCAGTTTTGCAAACAAAACATTTATTTTAGAAACAGGATCAATATGCTTCAAGGACACTTGCCTTGCTCTTGCGGTTGATTAGGGTCAGAGCCTTCAAACTCTTGGTGCTGAATATCCTCCACGGCACTCTCTAGCGCAAATCCGTCTAATCCGTACAATAAACATACAAGACAAGAAACACAATCAAAGAGTGCACAAATATTACTCAATATGACATGACATGCATGATTGATGCAAATGCAAGGTAGAACTTGTTAATAGATTGCTTTTAATGATCACTAACTAGTTCTAATAGATTTTAACAAGTTTATACAGGTTTGGATGTGATTAGATCTAATTTTAGAATTAATTCCACATAATTTAGTCAGCAAAATTGGACTAGTCTGCAGAAGGCCGAACTAGTCCGCACTTCGCAGAACTAGCGAACTAGGGTTTTCTAGATCGACGTAAATTTGGACATTAGGGGTTGAATTCATGTAAGGAAAAGAGAATAGAAGGTATACCAGGTATTTAGAACTCCAATGAATCAAGAAACTTTGAGGTAACACTTGGATCTTGATGATCTAGGGTTGATGATGAACTTGGAGATGAATTGGTGATGAAGAACGAAAGCTTGGTGGAGATCTTGATCCTCTTTCGTTTCCTTCTCTTCTTCTTCTTGCTTGCGATCTCCTCCTCCCTCCTTGATGGTGGCTCTCCACGAACTAGGGTTTGGGTGGGGTGGAAAAGTGGCAAATAGATGTCAAGCCAAGGGGTGGGATTGTTTATATTGAGGTGGAGCATAGGGTTAGATGGATTTCGAGTTTGGGATGAGTAGAGGACGATTTAGAGTCCCACATGGGCTCTAAAAGAGTTAGGCACGACGTCTCTAGGCCCACTTAACGTGAAACCCAAGAAACAAGTTGTGAAACAAAAGGGTTTAGGAAACCCTAATCAACTCGGAGTCGTGAAATATCGGACAAGTTCGAAAAGGACCGGACTAGTACGAATTTAGTCAGAAAGAAATCGGACAAGTCTGGCCAAAAATCGGACAAGTCTGACTTTAGTCAGAGAGGAAAACGGACAAGTCCGCTGGAACACCGGACTAGTCCGGACAAGTCCACGAACTTAGCAAATTTTCCAGGATTCTTGGAATATCGGACTAGTCCGCACAAAATCGGACAAGTCCGAAAGTGTCCAGAGGCAAAACCGGACTAGTCCGCAGCAAAAACGGACAAGTCCATTTTTAGTCAGAGAGAAATCGGACTAGTCCTGACCAAAATCGGACTAGTCCGCACTTTTCAGCATTTCAAGTGCGGTTTTGTTCCAAATCAACTTTAAACTCATTCCTCTTGATGTGGATTAATGTTAAAAATGTATATGAATGTAAGTAGGGCATGATGCATGAAAATGAGGGTGTTAAAAATCTACCCCCCTTAAAATGAATCTCGCCCTCGAGATTCGACGCGAAAGAGAAGAGATAGGGAAATTCCTTCTTGATATCATCCTCCAATTCCCACGTCACTTCTTTTTCTGTGTGGTGCTTCCATTGAACTTTACACCATCTAATAACCTTGTTCCTTGTGACACTCTCCTTGGCTTCCAAAATTTTGATCGGTTGTTCGTCATAAGTCAAATCTTCCTCTAGTTCCAATCCTTCCATGGACACTTGTTCTTCTGGTACTCTCAAGCATTTCTTGAGCTGGGAAACATGAAAGACATCATGTACATCTGAAAGATGAGTTGGCATCTCCAACTTATACGCTACTTCTCCTCTTTTGTCCAAAATCTTGGATGGTCCAATGTAGCGAGGTGCTAGCTTGCCTCTTATGTTAAACCTCTTATGACCTCTCATCAGTAACACCTTGAGGTAAACAAAATCTCCCACTTCAAAGGTTAATTTCCTTCTCCTATTGTCCGCATAGCCCTTTTGTCTTGATTGGGCAGCCCTCAAGTTTTCACGAATTATTTGGACTTGCTTTTCGGCTTCTTGCAACACATCCGGACCAAATACTTGAGTTTCTCCTGCCTCATTCCAGAATAAAGGTGTCCTACACTTCCTTCCATAAAGCGCTTCATAAGGTGACATTTTCAATCTTGCTTGGTAACTATTGTTGTATGAAAATTCTGCATATGGCAAGCTCTTGTCCCAACCTTTCCCACGCTTCAAAGCATAAGCTCTTAACATGTCCTCTAAAATCTGATTGGTCGTCTCAGTTTGTCCATCCGTTTGAGGGTGATATGCTGAACTAAAATTCAACCTTGTTCCTAATGCTTTATGTAACTTTTGCCAAAACCTAGAGGTAAATTGAGAACCTCTATCCGAGACTATCTTCTTAGGGACTCCATGTCAACACACAATATGCTCCATGTATATTTCGGCAAATTGTGCAGATGTATACTTGGTCTTGACAGGAGCAAAATGAGCTGACTTGGTCAATCGATCCACGATTACCCAAATTGAGTCATACCCGGACTGGGTATGCGGTAAACCAACTATGAAGTCCATAGCGATTTCTTCTCACTTCCATTCCGGAATATTTAATGGTTGTAATAGTCCAGCTGGCCTTTGATGTTCCACCTTGACTCATTGGCACACATCACACAATGCTACGTATTCAGCTATGTCCTTCTTCATACTATCCCACCAATAGCACGTCTTCAAGTCTTTGTACATCTTTGTACAACCAGGATGAATTGAGTATGGTGAGTCATGTGCCTCTTTTAATATCATCTCCCGAATATGCTTTACATTAAGCACGACAATACTTTTTCCCAGCCATAAGGTACCATGTTCATCCTCATCGAATCTGAATTCTCTCCCCTCTTGGGTCCTTTTCTTGATTTCCTGAATTTCCTCATCCTTGGTCCGTGCCTCTCGAATTTCCTGCTCCAATGTTGGGTTTAACTCCATCATCTCCATCTCATTTACAAATCCAAGGTTCAACCTTTCAAACTCCTTACATAACTCGGATGGTAACTCTCGAACTGTGAGTTGATGACCTACTCCTTTTGTACTCAAAGCATCAGCCACTACGTTGACTTTTCCCAGATGATAGTTGATCCCCAAATCATAATCTTTGATGAGCTACAACCATCTTTGTTGCCTCAAATTCAGATCCATTTGTGCGAAGATATACTTAAGACTCTTGTGATCCGTATAAATTTCACACCTATGTCCAAGGATATAGTGTCTACAAATCTTCAACGCATGTACCACGGCTGAAAGCTCTAAATCATGCGTTGGGTAATTCTGCACATGTTTCTTCAATTGTCTCGACACATAGGCTACTACTTGACCTTCTTGCATAAGCACACATCCAAGTCCTTGTCTTGATGCATCGCAATATATGTCAAAACTCTTGCTTACATACGACAGTACCAAAACTGGGGCTGTTATCAACCTCTTCTTCAACTCCTCAAAACTGTTTTGACAAGCTTGAGTCCATTGGAATGCCTTTCCCTTCATTAGCAATTCCGTCATTGGCTTGGCTATCTTGGAGAAGTCCTTGATGAATATACAGTAATATCCAGCCATCCCAGGAAAACTCCTTATTTTCTTTACATTCTGCGGAGGTTCCCATTTCAACACGTCTCTCACTTTTCCGGGGTCAACCAATACTCCTCCTCCTGAGATGATATGACCCAAAAACGACACCTCTTCCAACCAAAACTGACACTTGTTGAACTTGGCATACAATTGATGCTCCCTCAATTTCTGCAACGTAAGCCTCAAGTGTTCCTCATGTTCCTTCTCATCATTCGAGTAGATCATAATGTCATCAATAAACACCAAAAAGACCTATCCAAGTACTCCATGAAGACCTTATTCATGAGGTACATAAAGTACGCAGGTGCATTGGTCAATCCAAAGACATCACGTTGTACTCATAAGATACATACTGTGTCCTAAAAGCTGTCTTGGTTATGTTCGATGGTCTAATCTTCATTTGAAAATATCCCGACCTCAAATCAATCTTAGAGAAGACACAAGCACCCTTCATATGATCAAACAAGTCTTCTATGCGTGGCAAGGTGTACTTGTTCTTGATTGTTACCTCGTTGAGAGCTCGGTAATCTACGCACATCCTTTGGGTTCCATCCTTCTTGTCCACAAATAGCACGGGTGCTCCCCAAGGTGAAGAACTAGGGCGAATAAAACCCTTCTCTAGTTGCTCTCGAATTTGCTTCTTGAGCTCCGCTAATTCAATAGGAGGCATCCTATACAGCCTCTTAGCTATAGGTGCAGTTCTAGGTATTAAATCAATGACAAACTCAATGTCTCGATCAGGTGGCATACCTGGCAACTCGTCCGGAAAAACATCTAAAAATTCACACACCATCGAAATCTCCTCAATTGTGGTACCATCCATATGATTCAGCTCCAATTGCTTCGGTGCGGTTTGAGATGCTTCAAACTCTACGGTGATCCCTTCCTCATTAGTCAACTTCACCGTCTTCGTGGCACACTCAATAACTCCATTGTGCATCCTCAACCAGTCCATACCAAATATAATGTCCAATCCTTGAGAGTCCAAAACAATGACATTGGCGGAGAAGTCTACCCCCCTTATTCTAAGGCTTACTTTTGGACATACTATATTTGTCCTCATCTCTCCTCCAGGAGACTTAACCAATAGAGTAAACTTCATATGAGAGATAGGCAAACTATACTTGGCGACATACTTTGATGTAATGAATGAATGCGATGCTCCAGAATCAAACAACATAGTCGCGGGGTTGGAGTTTGTGAGAAACATACCAATGACCACGTCATCCGCTTGTTGAGTATCCTCCGTAGAGACATGGTTCACGTTGCCATGAGCAAAATTCTGTCGTCCATGGTTCTCTTGTGGCTGTCCTCCATTGGGTCTTGGGGTTTGCCTCGGTGCATTACTTCCTTGACCAAGGCCTGACTTAGGACATTGATGCGCAAAGTGTCCAGCTTCTCCACAAATATAACACTTCTTAACTCCACCAAAATTATTGGGACGAGCTTGGTTTTGAGCATTGGCACCAGGATAGTTGGCACGAGGTGCATAAGACATTGGAGGTCTAGGTGCTTGCATAATAGGGCGCTGCTGCACAAACTGAGTTGGACACGGTGCATAACCAGGGCGCTGTATAGGATTAGAGGAGTTGTAATATGGCGCATTAGGAGTCGCAAAGCGAGGGTGCACATTACTTCCTTGTTGCTGTCCTTGATATGACACCTTCCTCTTGTTGTCTTGCTCCATCTCACGGATCTTGTTCTCAACCACGATTGCTTTGTCCACAAGCTTCTGAAAGTTGGCATAATCACAGTTGAGTAGTTGCACTTGGATTTCATTGTTCAAGCCACTCATGAACAAGTATTGTTTCCGGCAGTCCCGGATCACATCCTCAGGCACATACCTTGAGAGTTGAGTGAACTTATTGAGATATTCACTCATACTTGATCTTCCTTGCCTTAAGTTCTCAAATTCTTTCCTCTTCAAAATCATAACTCCCTTTGGGACATAATGAGAACGAAAGCTCTCTTTGAATTCGGCCCAAGTGGTTCTCTCTTGTTTCTCATGAGCATTGCATAGTGAATCCCACCAATCCGTAGCTGCTCCAACTAGTTGATGAGAAGCAAATAAGACCTTCTCCCGGTCACTGCATTGGACAATAGCAAGCTTCTTCTCCACGGACTTGAGCCAATCATCCGCATCCATAGGGTCAGTGGCTTGAGCAAAGGTTGGTGGCCTAGTCTTCATAAACTGTCCCAACCGGTTATGAGGAGGTGGGGGTGGCGGTGGAGGCATGTGGGGCTAATTGTTGATGTTGCCAGCCTGCAGCTGTCCCATAGTTTGTATCATGGTCTGCATGAGCTGGTTCTGCATAACCAATAGCTGCCCAATGTTGATAGCTCCATGAGCAGGTCCTTGTCCATTGTTGTTCTGAGGTACTCCATGATTCTCCTCCTCATCATTAGCATCCCTTTGGTTGCGAGTCCTCACCATCTAGAGAAAAGCAATAGGTAAGAATTAGAAAACGTCCCCAACTATATGCATCAAGGGATATTGTCGGTACCTTGCGTACCGGATACCCCTCGGATCTGCAAAGAGTGCAAAGGAACTCCATCTATCTGAGTTGAAGACCCTCAAAGGCCCCACGTGTCACTCGGAACTTGACCTGCCTTCCTCATATGGTTAGTCCCTGTGCCTTCACGTGTATCATAAAACCGGAGCTACAACCCATATATGGTAAAGCTCTGGACTGGATACCTGTGTAGCACCCCCGAACCTAACCCCTTACAGAGGGAAGCTCTGGTACCGAACATGTACCATGGAACCAGATCTACTCTTCCAAGACAGTAAGCTCCGAAGCTGCCACACGTCCAGTCACCGGACCTTCAACCTCAACAGGCAGGTTGGTGGACATTCAACGGCTCGGACCTTCAAGGGACATTAAGGACTTCAAGACCTGATTATGTGTCATTAATGCTATCTTAATGACACACAATCGGATGACCCTTAATACCAGTAACGCCACAATTGAAAGATGTTATCACGCTATTAAGGGGAATTAAGCACATTAAACTGTGTATTAGGCATCAGTAACCGCCAGGGCCATTCGGGCCAGGCTAATGATGTAACGGCCAGCCCTTGAACTATAAAAGGGCTGGCCATGCGATACACATGGAGACTTTTTTTTGGACCTCTCCCTGGCTCACGCTCTCATACACTCAATACAACAACAACACACCCGTGGAGTAGGGTATTACGCTCAGGCGGCCCGAACCACGTAAATCCTCGAGTCAAGTCATCATCTTGTTCTGAATCTCCACGCGCCCTAACCGAACTAAGAAACTCCACTGGCTACCAACGGTAGTACCGGGAGAATTGCCGGAACCAGACTCCGACAGTTGGCGCACCAGGTAGGGGGAGGGCCTTGATCGCTTGTAGGGGCATTTCTTGCGATCAAGAGTCAAGCATTGGCAGACTTTGTGGAGGAACGGACCCCCTGTCCATCAAATCCTGGGGGCCCCAGTGAGCAGAAGCCAGAACCTAAGGCTCCGGTCTTCACTGAGCCTCACTGGACTCTCTACTTCGACGGATCCGTGCAGAAGCAAGGGGCTGGAGCTGAAATCCTTCTCCTTGCTTCGACCGGGTAGAAGGTCAAATACATGGTTCACCTTGACTTCAAGGCGACCAACAATATGGCGGAGTATGAAGCATTAATCTATGGGCTCAAGGTGGCACCATCATATGGTATCAAGCAGCTGTTGGTAAAGGGTGATTCGCAACTCATTATAAAACAAGTCAAAAGTGAATGCTGCTGCAACAACCCCCAACTAGCTACATATCTTCTTGAAGTCCAGTAGCTTCAGAAGGATTTTGAAGTCCTGGATATTTGCCATGTCCAACGTCTCAACAACGCTGAAGCTGACGAACTCTCGACGAAAGCTTCAACCGGAGCTCCGGCTCCCGAAGAAACCTTTGTCCGGAGATTGTCAAGACCAACAGCTCAGCCTGCCGAACTAAGCGAAGGGGGCGAGGCCAGCACCTCGAAGCTGGTGGTCCCGATGGCCCTGTTACCATGGCGTCCATCAAGGGTCATAGGTGCTGCAGGAAGCTCCGAGCAACCCAGCACGCAAGAATCAGAAGCTCAAGTTAGCTCCGATGCATGGATCTTGGAGATCCGGAGCTACTTGAAAGACAACATCCTTCCTGAAGACAATGTATTTGCTGACCAGATAGTCAGATTGGCTAAAAGATACACACTGGCAGAAGGGGATCTCTACCGAAGTGGTGCCAACAGTGTCCTAACACGGTGCATTACAAGGGAAGAAGGCCGCGAGCTCCTCGCGGAAATCCATGGAGGCGAGTGTGGGAACCACACTCTTCCTGCACGTTGGTCGGTAAAGCCTTCCGGCATGGTTTTTACTGGCCTACAACACTCCAGGATGCAACCGAGCTAGTGAAGAAATGTAAAGCATGCCTGTTCCATGCGAAACAAATTCACACACCAGCTCAACCACTACAAATGATACCTATGACATGGCCATTCGCCGTGTGGGGTATGGATATCTTGGGACCTTTCCCGAAAGCCGTTGGAGGTTACAAGTACCTGTATGTCGCCATCGACAAGGTTACTAAGTGGCCGGAAGCAACTCCAGTTGTGACAATAAACATGTAATCAACTATCAATTTCTTGCAGTCCATAGTATGCAGATTTGGAGTCCCAAACAAGATCATAACTAACAACGGGACCCAATTCACAAGTTCTGCATTCCAAGGATATTGCAAAGACCTCGGCATTCAAGTCAGCTACGCTTCCATAGCTCACCCGGCAAGCAATGGCCAAGTTGAGAGAGCAAATGCAGAAATCCTAAAAGGACTCAAGATGCGCACATATGAGCGCCTAAAAAAACATGGAGCCAACTGGATTGAAGAGCTTCCGCCCACCTTGTGGGCAAACAAGTCAACTCCAAACTGGTCAACTGGAGAGACACCCTTCTTCCTGGTGTACGGAGCTGAAGCAGTCCTTCCTCCGGAAATCACCTTGGGGTCGCTCCGGGTCCGGACCTTCGATGAAGCCATGCAGGACCATCTCCGGCGTGAAGACCTTGACCTCGTTGAAGAGGTAAGGTGCCGAGCAGCTGTTCAAAATGCACGATACCACCAAGCGCTCCGGCGCTATCACCAAAGGCATGTGCATAACCGACAGCTCGAGGAAGGCGATCTGGTGCTATGGAGAATACAAACTCGAGAATGGTTAAACAAACTTTCCCCTAGCTGGGAAGGACCCTTTCGAGTGATCAAAGTATCTCGTCTCGGATGCGTTCGCTTGGCAACCGAGGATGGGACACCGCTCCCTAATCCTTGGAACATTGAGCACCTCTGTAAGTTCTACGCTTAATATCACAGAGGTGAGTCTGTAATTACATATGATGTATGTTATAGTGTCATTGTACAGAGTCGGGTAGCTCCTCTGGGAGGACAGCCGGACCTTTCCCGGAAGGTCCGCAAAGTTCAAGCAACACTTGACACAGTCTCAGAACTAAAAGTGTAGCTAGTTACCCTAGGTGAAACAAGAAATGCAACACACTTAGCTTGGTTCCGTACCCTAAGAGTGTACTTGTCTCCCCTGTACCCCGTACCTATAATGAAAGACATCATTATGTGAAAACAGACTCCACGTGCATTTATTTTGTACAGGCTCATTCTTTTTTATTTTTCTCTTTCTTGTCTATAACAAAGTTGTGCAATTCTCAAGAAACTTTAGCTCGAACAATTCATATATAATTCAAGTTGCATTGTTAATTCTTCCGGGTCTTAATATCGTTGAATGGCCTACGCGCCTGAACGCCAAGCCAATCTAGGTCCGGAGTGTGCTATCGACTTAGCCTGGTCTTGCACCCTAAGTACGCCACTCTACCTACACCCCGACAGACATAAGTAAGGTGAGTCCAGAAAACGATTGGACCTGGAGAAAATAAACATATGTGCTTGATTGTATATAGAATTGCTGTCGACCTAAAATTTCATATGGGAATAGTAAGTCGCAAATGAGTTATAGATAAGAAATGGATTTTACTGTTTTTCTTGACATCAGTGTGCAGGAAAAATAAAAATCCCACGATGATGGTGGATAATGTCGGAGCTATCAAAGCTTCAACATCCCCCAAGGGGGCCCACCGTCGATGTTTTAAACATTGATAGTGGGCATCGACGGAGCTACCAAGTTCCGACAAATCCAGGGGCCCAGTCGTCAACGTGAAGAAAAAAACAGAGTTGAAGAAAAGATGGTAGAAGGACACCCCAATGGGGTCTGCTATCGACGCTCTACGTGTTGACAGTGTCAATGTCGGAGCTACCAAGCTCCGACAACCCCAGAGGGCCGGCTGTCAATGCTCTACGTGTTGATGGTGGTCACTATCGGAGCTACTAATCTCCGACAACCCCAGGGGGCCCCTGCTATCGATGCAACAAAACTTTGGACCTATACTCTACAAGTTCAAAGTACTCAAGTCTTAAAAAAATGCTACATCCTTTTGGTACATGTTCACAATCAAATTGTGTACATCTACCAGGGGGCCAAGTGAGAAAACAGTTGAAGACAAAAAATGAAATTCATAAATTTCTTGGATTTCATTCATCTGAAGACAAGAGATTACAAAATTGGAGAAAAGAAGAGAAGATACAAGTGGGAGCTACATGGGGAAAGTCCTAAATTCTACGGAAGAACAAGGCAACCTTCTGGGCAACCTCTGACACGCTGGTCTTGGCGGCATCTCCCTCTCCGTCGATGGGACCTTCAAGCACCGGATGTAGTGGGAAGTGAGGATCCCAACTTGTGTAGCACGTCAACATGTACTCTGTGACATTCTTCGCCAATGATTTTCCTTTAGTTTCCAACTGACCCACGATGACATTGCCCATCTTGTTGAGTTTGTTGCCAGCCGAGCTCAGCGCCTTCAATGCATGGTCCAGCTCCGGCTCCGGATTGTCCAGATGCACGGGACTAAAGCCCAGCGGCGTCAGCGCATCATTGGCTTTGCCAAAGAAGTCCCATACTTGTTGGGACTCTGCATCCCTTGAGCCTCGAATCTCTTCCAAGGACCTCTTGGCCGTCGCATGCTCTGAACCCTCCCGGGCAAGGCGCTCAACCTCCTTGGCATGCTGCTGAATACTCTCAGCAACTTGCTTTTCAAGGTTGCCAAGCTCCTTCTCCCGGACGTGGATCTTGTTCCGGCGATCAACCAGGTCTTTCTCCCGACCCCTCACCTTCTTCTCCCTGGCAGAGACTTCGACCTCCCTTTTGGAAAGGTCCTGTCCCCACTACCAGGCTTCTCCTCCTCGCTCTTGCAGTGCTCCTCCAACTTTTGGGTGCGCTCCGCAAGGCTCTTGTCACCCAGAGCCAGCCTTTGGGCGAGCTCATCCTCCCTATTCATGAGGTCGTCCCTCAACTCCAGGAGTTTTTGCTCTTCATCTTCGAGCTTTTTCTCTCGCTCCTCAAGAACCTCCCGCCGCTTGACGAGGCTTTCGTGGATGGTATTGAGCTTCTCCTGGTGATCATTCGCTGCTTCATTAGAAGCCAGGGTTTTTTCATATATAGCCCGGGACTGGTTGTCGAGGGATCGCACCATGCTTCCCTCTCATCCAGCAACTAGTCCCAATACTCCATCCGAGCCTTCTCCCTCTTGACCCACTCCTTGTCATCGGCCAACCTTGTCTGCGCCAGCTTGGTCTCGAATTGGAGTCAGTTGCGCCACCTCCTAATAGTTTGGCGCTCCTCCTCGAGGGCCTTGCTGTCATGATAAAATGCAAGCTGGACCTGACGAAGGCTGGAGCAGGCATTGTTGATGGATAACGACAGGGGGATTGGCTCCGGACGTACCGGGGTCCTCTACGCTGACTCCAGCAGGTCCTCCAGAACAAAAATTGGGTCCCACTCTACAAGAGCGGTCCCCTGAGCTTCTGCGGCACTAGGTCTGCCATCTGGGAGTGCCTCAGTCATCACCGAGGAAGGTCTGGCAACAAGAGCTTCTACCTCCGGAGTCAGCTCTGAAGGTCCCGCCGCCAGGTCATCAACAACTGGTCCCTCAGGCAGAGGACTGGTCGCTTCGTCTTGGCACCCTGGCTCAGGCACGGGTACCTCCAGAACTACCACCTCCAGGGTAGGCATTGAAGACTCGGCCGGAGCTGAGGCCACCTCAGGCTTTGGCGCTGGTGCCTCCTCCACTACCGGTTCTGGCGCCGGTGCTTCGACCTCCACTGGTTTGGGTGCTGGCACCTCCACGACAACCGGCTCAGGCGCCGAAACTTCATCAACTGCCGGCTCTGCCACCGGGGCTTCAATAACATACGGCCCTAAGGCCGGAACTGCAGCTACCTCTAGCTCTGAGGCTGGAGCGTCCGTCATCACAACATCCAAAACCGGAGCTTCAACCTCTGGAGCTGGTGTCGCTGGTACATATTCATTCCCATGGTCCGACGCTACCACGGGAGCTTCGGCAAATGAGTCAAGAATCACGACAGCCGGCGCTGGAGCTGCCGTGACCTCAGCTATCACCTGGGGCAGTGCTGGAATTGGAGCCAGAGCCTCCGCCTGTACAGCATCAGCTGCTATCACAGGAACCGAAGCTTCAGACCCTTTTTTGGAGACCCTGTGGATGAAGGACAAAGAAACTCAAAATATGGTTACAACAAAAACAACCAACTGAGGTAAAAAAGCAAATTTACCTTGGAAGGCTTCTGCTCCAGCTAGCGCAGAACCTCTTTGTTGGACGCTCAGAGCCTGACCCAGTCGCAACTGGTGTAGCAACTCCGGAAGGCTCATCGGAGCGTGTCGCTGCCGTCAGCGACGTCTTGGTTGGGCCCCCCCTCGACTGAGAAGGACCCTCGGACCTAGAGCCCTTAGCTGGCCCTGGTGCCGGAGTCACCTGGTCGGAGCTGGCGTTAGGGGGCGACGCCGATGTTGGAGTTGGTGTCGCCGTTGATGACCTCCCCCGCCAGGGAGAAGGACCTGTTGTTGAAGGAGTAGGTCTGACGGGCCTCCCGTCAGAGTGCTTCAACTTCCTCTTTCGGCTGGAGGGCTCAACCAATTCTTTGCCCTTGCCAATGACTTCAGCTCTTTGTCTCGGGGCGGAAGCAGGGCCACCCTCGGAAGCTCCGGGAATCACCAATCTGGTGGTCGGACGCCTCTCTACCTCACCGAGGTCGTCAAGCACCGACATCTTCCTCCGGAGCTCCCTGCTGAACTCCGCCTCCATGTTCAAAGGGAGGAAAGCCGCCGGCGGAGTTAATTCGTCGCCCTCGACGTCAATGCCATGCTGGAACTTCTTGAGATGAAGCTCCAAAGCAGCGCCATCCAAATTGTACTTCAGATCGGTTTCAATCCGGTCATCATCCATCACACTGTTGAGGGCCCAGGCGAGCTTCTCCCTCTTCTTCAGTGGAGCCCACCTGTTGACCAGGAAGTTACAGAAGACCGCTTGGGGGGTCACCCCTCCTTCTAAACATTCGCGGATCCTGGTCAAGACAGAGTTGAAGGCCTCTGACAGCATTGGAACCACACTCCAGGCGCCAGTGTTAACATTGGGAAGACCCTCAGGCAGCTCCAGCTTCTCATGCTCCTCTACCGAGATGATAATCCAATCCTTCTTCTAGTCATCCCACTTGCCGGAAGGAAATGACCTCAAATACTTGTAGGGGAATTTCTTGCGCCTCACAAAATAGTATAAGCCAAGATACTCGGAACTCTTGCTGGTGGTGTGGATGGTGAAGAAAGTACGGAAAAGCTCGACGCAAGGGGGAATACCCACCCACATCTCGTAGAAGTGGACGAATGTTGACACGAGAAGAATAGAGTGGGGGCCAAGGTGGTACAACTGCAGACCATACAAGTCTAACAACATCAAGAGGAAAGTTGAGAAAGGTGGGATCAACCCCACTATGGTGTACGCAGAGAAGTACACCATGTCGCCGCCGCACTTCTTCTTGAATGAGAGCTCGCCGACACGGACCAGATGGTTAAAGGAGTCGCTGGACCACCCCATGTAGGTCTGGACCCTCTTCAAATCATCATCGCTCATGAGACGGCTCTTGCGGAGACCCAACTCCATCGCAGCATGGTGGGGCGAGAGAGGAAAAGCAAGCGAAAGTGTGGAGGATTCAAGCGCAAGTTCAAATTAAGGCGTAAGGAATCCCCAAACCGTGCGCGCTTTCCTTCTTAAGTAAGCCCCCACAATGCTTGGATGGAAACCACAAAAGGGCCAAGGATACATCTCAAAAATTTCACCCTGCCAATGACAAAGGGGTCCGGGGCCACCCAGACGATCAAGTCGAGGTTCTTACCCCAGGCGAACAGTTGTCATGATGAGAGGCGGGAAACCCAAGGGCGGCGGTGTGACAGGGCGCGCGGAACCGATACAATTTTCGTATTGGGAACCGACGACCTTCAATTGCGTGAGATCCGCAAGCGCGGATCTCACCTGCCATGTCCAGAAGACGCCACACAGCGATGGTTTAACTACGAACTATCACCTCAACGGTACATCCAAAAACCCTTGAAGACACGGGGCATAAATCAAAAAGATGGACCCACCTCCGGCAGAACGACTTAATCCAGAAGGTCTCTCCCACAGGTGGGCCAGGGGCCACTGTCGGTTCCCTGCATACCGGATACCCCTCGGAACTGCAAAGAGTGGAAAGGAACTCCACCTATCTGAGTTGAAGACCCTCAAAGGCCCCACGTGTCACTCGGACCGGACCTGCCTCCCTCATATGTTTAGTCCGTGTGCTGCCACGTGTATCATAAAACTGGAGCTACAATCCATACATGGTAAAGCTTCGGACTAGATACCTGTGTAGCACCCCCGGACCTAACCCCCGACAGAGGGAAGCTTTAGTACCGACACGTTTACCACGGCACCGGATCTACTCTTCCAAGACGGTAAGCTCCAAAGCTGCCACGCGTCCAATCGCCGAACCTTCAACCTCAACAGGCAGGTTGGTGGACCTTCAACGGCTTGAACCTTCAAGGGACATTAAGGACTTCGAGACCTGATTATGTGTCATTAATGCTATCTTAATGACACACGATCAGATGACCCTTAATACCAGTAATGTCACCATTAAAAGACGTTATCATGCTATTAAGGGGAATTAAGCACATTAAACTGTGTATTAGGCATCAGTAACCGCCAGGGCCACATGTCGGGCCAGGCTAATGATATAATGGCCAGCCCTTGAACTATAAAAGGGCTGGCCGAGCAATAGACAGGGAGACTTTTTTTTGGACCTCTCTCTGGATCACGCTCTCGTACACTCAATACAACAACAACACACCTGTGGAGTAGAGTATTACGCTCAGGCGGCTCAAACCACGTAAATCCTTGAGTCAAGTCGTCATCTTGTTCTGAATCTCCGCGCGCCCTAACCGAACTAAGAAACTCCGCGGGCTGCCAACGGTAGTACCGGGAGAATTGCTGGAACCAGACTCCGACAGATATGAAACTAGACAACTAACTAGCCTACGTGGACATGACAATGCTAAAGCATCCCAAAATCTTCTATTAAGCACACAAGCAAAAAATATATAGCAACAACACACCAAACAAAACACATTGGTTCCTGAGTGCTCCTATGTGCTCTAAAGTGTCCATTCTATCTAGGTTGTGTCCTACGGTCAACCTGTGGTTCTAATACCAATCTGTGACACCCAGTTCAGAAAAATGAACCAAGTGAATGCATATGTGTGCCCAGGTTGTTCAACACACATACACGAGTGCATTCACAAAAGAGTATACAGAAAATTACCACATAACAAGATTAATTAACCAAATTTTATTAAGCAAACCATATTATCCTCGAATACAAGTTCTAATGAATATTAATAACAAGTTCAACTTAATGCAGCGGAAATAGCTAAATAAACAAACTAAACAGCTAGGTAGCATAAGCAATAGGGTAGCACAGCTCCAAAATACCACAAGCAAAGCTGATGGTAGACACGACCTAGAACTCTGCATTATCGCCGTTAAACTCCCAATCCTGACCTACAACTGTTGGGGGGGATTGCAAGAGTGAGTACATGTTGTACTCAGCAAGTGTGGAAAGTATGACATGTGGCTGATTCAAATGACGACAAAAATAATGGTGGAGTGCTGAAAAGTACATTAAAACATTTGAAAAGCAATATATTACATGTATGTGAAGTAAACCCATCATAATCATAAGTAATATCATAATTTCAGTCTGAATTCATTACCATCATCAATAATTCCAGATTTCACCATTTGCCAATAACCATATTCAATACCAGAAATTAATCCATAACCAGCTATAACCATTACCAAACCATAACCATCCCAACACCAAGTTCCCTCTAATCATGGAAGTTGTCCAGGTGCTCATAACCGGGAGCACGGCTATCATGATAGTTTTATTTGACTCTGCAGAGTTTGTACCACTTTACCCACGTGTTTGTGATTTCATCACCCGTCGGCGACTAAAGAACCTCCCTTATGCCAATTACACTTCCTTTGTTGTATGGCCATGAGATCACAAAATAGCCTTTACAAAGGGATTACTAGCCTATTTAGACCCCACTGAGGTTTCACCAGTGGCGATGTCTCCCACAGAGCACATCTTCAACCAAGGGCCCCCTCTTAAGCCATTCGGATCCCAGGGTAGTCCCACCAATCATCAACAAACCCAATCCGACTACCCCTTCCCCGAGCATCCTTAATGGTCTAAATAGCACTAGCAAAGCCCTAATTAATCAGCTACACTGCACCCATACTTGGCTTCACGGTGGCACTGTAATCCTGTCTTATTCGCGCATGGACTGGTCCTTAGATCTAAAGCAAGAAAACCACCATAACATCCAACCCATCCACATACCAGGCTTGCTTAGATTACCCATTAGCATATCATATTGACCAGTTCACATTAACTAGAATATCATTAATACATAATTAAATAATATAGTAGTTTCCCATCCCAATTGATTAAGCGAAGCAAAAAGGTAAAAATCCCATCCCGACTCTCTACCATAAATTCTAGGTGACAAGGGTGGTTAAACAAAACTAGTAAACTTCCTGTCATAGGATTCCCATCAATTTGACACAAGCATGTAGTTTTGCAAACAAAACATTTATTTTAGAAACAAGATCAATATGCTTCAAGGACACTTGCCTTGCTCTTGCGGTTGATTAGGGTCAGAGCCTTCAAACTCTTGGTGCTGAAGATCCTCCGCGACACTCTCTAGCGCAAATCCGTCTAATCGGCACAATAAACATACAAGACAAGAAACACAATCAAGGAGTGAACAAATATTACTCAATATGACATGACATGCATGATTGATGCAAATGCAAGGTAGAACTTGTTAATAGATTGCTTTTAATGATCACCAACTAGTTTTAATAGATTTTAACAAGTTTATACAGGTTTGGATGTGATTAGATTTAATTTTAGAATTAATTCAACAGAATTTAGTCAGCAAAATCAGACTAGTCTGCAGAAGGCCGAACTAGTCCGCACTTCACAGAACTAGGGTTTACTAGATCGACCTAAATTTGAAGATTAGAGGTTGAATTCACGTAAGGAAAAGAGAACAAAAGGTATTCCAGGTGTTTAGAACTCCAATGAATGAAGAAACTTGGAGGTAACACTTGGATCTTGATGATCTAGGGTTGATGATGAACTTGGAGATGAATTGGTGATGAATAATGAAAGCTTGGTCGAGACTTGATCCTCTTTCGTTTCCTCCTCTTCTTCTTCTTGCTTGGGATCTTCTCCTCCCTCCTTGATGGTGGCTCTCCACGAACTAGGGTTTGGGTGGGGTGGAAAAGTGGCAAATAGATGTCAAGCCAAGGGGTGGGGTTGTTTATATAGAGGTGGAGGCTAGGGTAAGATGCATTTCGAGTATGGAATGAGTAGAGGCCGGTTTAGAGTCCCACATGGGCTCTAAAAGAGTTAGGCACGACGTCTCTAGGACCACTTAATGTGAAACCCAAGAAACAAGTCGTGAAACAAAAGATCAACTCAGAGTCGCAAAATATCGGACAAGTCCGAAAAGGACCGGACTGGTCCGAAGTTAGTCAGAAAGGAATCAGACAAGTCTGGCCAAAAATTGGACAAGTCCGACTTTATCCAGAGAGGAAAACGGACAAGTCCGCTAGAACATCGGACTAGTCCAGGGACTTAGCAAATTTTCAAGGATTCTTGGAATATCGGACTAGTCCGCACAAAATCGGACAAGTCCGAAAGTGTCCAGAGGCAAAATCGGACTAGTCCACAGCAAAAATGGACAAGTCCGTTTTAGTCAGAGAGAAATTGGACTAGTTCTCACCAAAATTGGACTAGTCCGCACTTTTCAGCATTTTAAGTGCGGTTTTGTTCCAAATCAACTTTAAACTCATTCCTCTTGATGTGGATTAATGTTAAACATGTATATGAATATAAGTAGTGCATGATGCATGAAAATGAGGGTGTTACATGGCCAACATGCAGCAAGCCCCTCCACCTCCACCACCAAATCAGCCCCAACTACAACCAGCACAAGCACCCAGATCACACTTGAGAGACTTCCTGAATACCCAGTGCCCAACATTTGCTAGTGCTGTAGACCCCATGGACGCAGATGACTAGCTGAAGGTCATCGAGAGCAAGCTGAGGATAATACAGTGTCCAGGCCCTGAGAGAGTTCTACTTGCATCCCAGCAACTCACTGGACTAGCAGCTGACTGGTGGACTGCATATACTGGTGCACACGAGGACCCATATAACATCACTTGGCCGGAGTTTATAAACAACTTTAGAAACCATCATGTGCCTGAAGGTGAGGTTGAAGCAAGGTGGGAAGAGTTTCTGAGCCTAAAATAGGGGAACATGAGTGTTCGGGAGTACCTGAACAAGTTTACACAGCTGTCCCGCTATGCACCTAAGGATGTGGCTGTGGATGAAAGGAAGCAATACTACTTCAAGAAAGGGCTGGATAAGGAGCTTCAATATACAATGTCCTCTTGTGACTATGCTAACTTCCAAAAGCTGGTGGATAAAGCTTTCACAGTGGAATGGAAGAAGAAAGAACTTGATGAAGATCTCCGAAAGAGAAAGATAGTGCAGGGTCAATCTTCTGGCAGCAACACTCGCCCTCGCTTTGCCCCTCAGTTAATGGGACCCGTGCGACACCCTCAAGGTCCTTACCCATACCCGGCACAGAGATATCCTAACCCTGCCTACAGACCCCCAGCCCCATACAACCAGCTGCAACGCCCACAAATGCAGCAGCCTCGCCCACCGTGTCCAGCTCCTTACCCCGCTGGGCAATCGCAACAAAATCAGCAAGCTCCCAATAAAGCTCAGGGCGTCAAAATGTCACTCAAGTGCTATCTTTGTGGTGAACCTGGTCACTACTCCAACCGTTGTCCAAAGAAGCAGCATAACCAACCTCATGGATGAGTTAACCATGTGGCCTTGGAGCAAGCTCAGGATGCACCCTATGTCGTGATTGGTACGTTTCCTGTCAACTCTTTCTTCGCCACAATATTATTTGACTCGGGTGCTACACATTCTTTCATATCTAAGGAGTTCGTAAGGAGGCATGGCATGGTAGTTGCACCTATGACCCGGGTGCTATTAGTCAATTCTCCTGGAGGAGAGATGGTAACCAGGCATGTATGCCCTAATGTAAGTCTAGACATAAGGGGGTAGACTTCTCAGCAAACCTCATCGTGCTGGAGTCACAAGGCCTAGATATTATCCTGTGAATGGATTGGTTGACCAAGTATCAAGGGGTAATCCACTGTGCAACCAGGACAATTTGCTTGACCCACACCGACGGTACAAAGGTTGAGTTCTCTCCAGATCAAGCTCCAACACAGAGGATCAGGCTCAATCAAACTGAGATTTCTGAAGAGATTCGAGTTGTCAGTGAATTCCCAGACGTGTTCCCTCAGGAGTTGCCGCGTATGCCTCCTAACCGTGAAATTGAATTCATCATTGAGCTAGTGTCTGGAATGGCCCCAATATATAAGAGGCCATATAGAATGGACGCTAAACAATTAGCCGAGCTAAAGGATCACATTAGAGAGATGCTGGTGTAACACCCTCAATTTTTGCATCATGCATTGCATACATAATCATGCATTAATCATTAATAGAATAAAATAAAGATAATAAAAGATAAAACATATGTATACAAATATGTGTAGTAAAAGAAGAGAGAAAGAAAATAATAGCGTAAAATGTGTATTAGGGAATAAATATAATATATATATATATTATGTTTGTGAAACCAAAAAAAGAGAAAAAAAATAAAAATAAAAAAATAAATTTTAGAAACTTCCGGAAGTTTCCGGGGGAAGCTTTGCTTCTCCCCAGAAGTTTCCATGCAAATAGTGCCTGAGAGCGCTGTACCGGGTCGGTTTTACCGGGAGCCAACCGAGCCCAGCCCCGTAACTGATTTGGAGTCCGATCCAACCCGTTTTTTTTTTGCCGCTATAAATTGCACCGTAGGGCCTCATATTCTGATCGACAGAAGCGCCGCCAGAGACTCCAAAAAAAACCCTACCGACGTGAGGAAAAAAGCACCAGAGGTTGCCACTGCCACGGGAAGGAGAGGAAGAGAAAAAAAAAGAGAGAGGAGGGTGTCGTCGTCCACCGGAGATCGTCGTCGTCGTCGTGCCGCCGGAGGAATGCTGCTTCATCCACTTCGTCTACGCATCGCCATCATCCCGCAATCTTCGAAGCCGTCGCGTCTATGGTAGGACATGTTTTCTGATGCGATTTTTTTGCGACATATTAAATCTAATAGACGTAATTTAATCGTAGTTGCACCATAAATTTATTTTCAGCAGCATTAATTCTCGCTAAAACCCCCATAAACTCGTATGAACACATATGAACTAGTTGCATCTAATCAATAAACAACCATAGTTAATTAATTATTGAACTTTGTATGCATGCATGTCATTGCATGTTGATTAGTATGTGTGCATCGTGTTGATTTGTATATGTTTTTTTGTATGTGTGATCACGAGTAGAGGGAAGTGCTCAAGAGGTTCTGTACGAGGATTTCCAGAACCAAGACTTCGAAGTGCTTGAGCAACCCTATCCGTCGGAGCAAGGCAAGTGTCCTTGAAGCATATTGATCCTGTTCTTAAAATAAATGTTTTGTTTGCAAACTGCATGCTGTGTAAATGTGATGGGAAATCCTATGGTAGGAAGTACACTAGCGTTGTTTGACCACCCTTGTCGCCTAGAATTTATGGTAGAGAGTCGGGAAGGGCTTTTTACCTTTTTGCTTCGCTTAACTAATTGAGATGGAAACAACTATACCACTTAACTTAATTATGCATTTATGAGATTATGATTAATGTGAACTGGTAATATGATATGGTAATGGGTGATCTAAGCAAGCCTGGTATGTGGATGGGTTGGATGTCATGGTGGTTTGCTTGCTTTAGATCTAAGGACCGATTCATGCGAGAATAAGCCAGGACTACAGTGCCACCACGAGGCCAAGTATGGGTGCGGTGTAGCTAATTAATTAGGGCTTTGCCAGTGCTATTTGGACCATTAAGGATGCTCGGGGAAGGGGTAGTCGGATTGGGTTTGTTGATGATTGGTGGGACTACCCTGGGATCCGAATGGCTCAAGAGGGGGCCCTTGGTTGAAGATGTGCTCAGTTGGAGGCATCGCCACCGGTGAAACCTCAGTGGGGTCTAAATGGGCTAGTATCCCTTTGTAAAGGCTATTTTGTGATCTCTTGGCCATACACCTATGGTAGTGTTTTGGCATAATGGAGGTTTTCTTTAGTCGTCGACGGGTGATGAAATCACAAACACGTGGGTAAAGTAGTACAAACTCTGCAGAGTATTAAAACTATCATGATAGCCGTGCTCCCGATTATAAGCACCTGGACAACTTCCATGATTAGAGGGAACTTAGTATTGGGATGGTATTTGGGATGGTTATGGTTGGTATTATGGTTATGGCTGGTTATGGATTTATTTTTGGTATTGACTATGGTTATTGGCAATGGTGAAATCTGGTTTAATGATGATGGATATGAAATATGGACTTATCTATAATAATCATTGTGGGATATGATGAGTTTACTTCACATACATAATACATATTGTTTTTCAACTGTTTTAATGTACTTTTCAACACTCAACCATTATTACATTCGTCATTTGGTTCAGCCACATGTCATACTTTCCACACTTGCTGAGTATGACATGTACTCACCCTTGAACCCCCCCCCCCCCCCCCCCAAACAGTTGCAGGTTAGGATTGGGAGTATTACGTTAATAATGCGGAGTTCTAGGCCGTGTCTACCGTCAGCTTTGCCTGTGGTGTTATTGGAGCTGCGCTATCCCTTATGCTTAGTTTTCTTAGTTGCTTATTTAGTTTATTTCTGCTGCATTAGTTGAACTTGTCATTAGTATTTATTAGAACTTGTATTCGAGGATAACATGGTTAGTGTAATAAAATTTGATTTATTAATTTGAGTTGTGGTAATTATTTGTATATCGTTTGTTATGCACTTGTATATGTGTGTTAAACATCCTGAACACACATATACTACACTTGGTTTATTTTCAGAACCGGGTGTCACAGATTGGTATCAGAGCCACAGGTTGACCGTAGAACGCAGCCTAGATAGAATAGACACTTTAGAGCACATAGGAGCACTTAGGAATCGATTTGATTTTGTTGTCTTGCTGTTTTCTATATATATTGGTTGCTTGTGTGCTTAATAGAGGATTTTGGGATGCTTTAGCATTGCCATGTCCACCTAGGCTAGTGTAGCTAGTTGGTTAGTTTCATTTCCCTTGATGCATATAGTTGGGGACGTTTCTAAATTCTTACCTATTGCTTTTCTCTAGATGGTGAGGACTCGCAACCAGAGGGATGCCAATGATGAGGAGGAGAACCATGGAGTACCTCAGAACAACAACGGACAAGGACCTGCTCATGAAGCTATCAATATTGAGCAACTACTGGCAATGCAGAACCAGCTCATGCAGACCATGATACAGACTATGGGACAGCTGCAGGCTGGCAATATCAACAATCAGCCCCACATGCCTCCACCGCCACCCCCGCCTCCTCATAACCGATTGGGAGAGTTTATGAGGACTAGGCCACCGACCTTTGCTCAAGCTGCTGACCCTATGGATGCCGATGATTGGCTCAAGTCCGTGAAGAAGAAACTTGCTATTGTCCAATGCAGTTACCGGGAGAAGATGCTATTTGCTTCTCATCAACTCGTTGGAGCAACTGCGGATTGGTGGAATGCTTATTGCAATGCTCATGAGTATCAAGAGAGGATCACTTGGGCGGAATTCAAGGAGAACTTCCGTTCTCATTATGTGCCCGAGGGAGTTATGATCTTGAAGAGGCAAGAATTTGAGATCTTGAGGCAAGGAAGATCGAGCGTGGGTGAATATCTCAATAAATTCACTCAACTCTCAAGGTACGCGCCTGAGGATGTTAGTCGGGATAGCCGGAAACAATACTTGTTCATGAGGGCCTTGAACAATGAGATCCAAGTGCAATTGCTCAATTGTGACTATGCCAACTTCCAGAAGCTTGTGGACAAAGCAATTGTGCTGGAGAATAAGGTCCGCGAGATGGCGCAAGACAATAAGAGGAAGGCGCCCTATAAAGGACAACAACAAGGAAGTAATGTGTGCCCTCACTTTGCACCATCCAATGCGCCCTATTTCCGCTCTTCTGTTCCTGTACAGCGCCCTGGTTATGCACCACACCCAACTCAGTTCGTGAAGCAGCGCCCTGTCATGCAAGCACCTAGGCCTCCAATGCCTTATGCACCTCGCGCTAACTTTCTTGGTGCAAATGTTCAGAACCAAGCTCTCCCAATAATTCTGATGGAGTTAAGAAGTGCTATACATGTGGATAAGCTGGACACTTTGCGCATCAATGTCCAAAGTCAGGCCTTGGTCAAGGAAGCAATACACCGAGGCAAAACCCAAGATCCAATGGAGGACAGCCGCAAGGGAACCGTGGACAGCAGAATTTTGCTCGTGGCAACGTGAACCATATCTCTGCGGAGGATGCTCAACAAGCGGATGACGTGGTCATTGGTATGTTTCTTGCCAACTCGATCCCTGCGACTATATTATTTGATTCTAGAGCATCGCACTCATTCATTGCATCTAAGTATGTTGCCAAGTATAGTTTGCCTATCTCTCATATGAAGTTTACTCTATTGGTTATGTCTCATAGAGGAGAGATGAGGACAAATATAGTATGTCCAAAAGTAAGCCTTAGAATAAGGGGGGTAGACTTCTTTGCCAAACTTATAGTCTTGGATTCCCAAGGATTGGACATTATACTTGGTATGGACTGGTTGAGGAAGCACAATGGAGTTATCGAATGTGCCACAAAGACGGTGAAGTTGACCAATGAAGAAGGGATCACCATAGAATTTGAAGCATCTCAAACCGCACCGAAGCAATTGGAGCTGAATCATATGGACGGTGCCACAATTGAGGAGATTCCGGTGGTGTGTGAATTTTTGGATGTTTTTGCGGACGAGTTGCCAGGTATGCCACCTGATCGAGACATTGAGTTTGTTATTGATTTAATACCTGGAACTGCACCTATAGCTAAGAGGCCGTATAGGATGCCTCCTGTGGAATTAGTAGAGCTCAAAAAGCACATTCAAGAGCAACTAGAGAAGGGTTTTATTCGCCCAAGCTCTTCACCTTGGGGAGCGCCCGTTCTATTTTTGGACAAGAAGGATGGAACACAAAGGATGTGTGTGGATTACCGAGCTCTCAACAAGGTGACCATCAAGAAAAAGTACACCTTCCCCCGTATAGAGGATTTGTTTGATCAGATGAAAGGTGCCTGTGTATTTTCCAATATTGATTTGAGGTCAGGTTACTTTCAAATGAAGATTAGACCGTCGGACATACCCATGACAACTTTTAGGACACGGTATGGATCTTATGAGTACACCGTGATGTCCCTTGGACTGACAAATGCACCTGCCTATTTTATGTATCTCATGAATAAGGTCTTCATGGAGTACTTGGATAAATTTGCCGTGGTGTTTATTGATGACATTATGATCTACTCAAAGGATGAGAAAGAACATGAGGAACACTTGAGGCTCACGTTGCAGAAATTGAGGGAGCATCAATTGTATGCCAAGTTCAACAAGTGTCAGTTTTGGTTGAAAGAGGTGCCATTTTTAGGTCATATCATCTCAGTAGGAGGAGTATCGGTCGACCCCAGAAAAGTGAGGGACGTGTTGAAGTGGGAGCCACCACAAGATGTAAAGGAAATAAGGAGTTTTCTTGGAATGGCTCGATATTACCGTCGATTCATCAAGGACTTTTCCAAGATAGCCAAGCCCATGACGGAATTGCTAATGAAAGGGATGGCTTTCCAATGGACTCAAGCTTGTCATGAGAGTTTTCAGGAGTTGAAGAAAAGGTTAACAACAGCCCCAATCTTAATATTGCCGGACGTGAGCAAGAGTTTTGATATTTTATTGTGACACATCAAGACAAGGACTTGGATGTGTGCTCATGCAAGAAGGTCAAGTGGTCGCCTATGAGTCAAGACAATTGAACAAACATAAGCAGAATTATCCTACACATGATCTTGGACTAGCAGCCGTGGTACATGCATTGAAGATTTGGAGACACTACATCCTTGGACATAGGTGTGAAATTTATACGGATCACAAGGGTCTTAAGTATATTTTCACACAAACGGATCTGAATTTGAGGCAACGAAGATGGTTGAAGCTCATCAAGGATTATGATGTGGGGATCAACTATCATCCGGGAAAAGCCAGTGTAGTGGCCGATGCTTTGAGTAGAAGAAGAGTAAGTCATCAACTCACAGTTCGAGAGTTACCATCCGATTTATGTAAGAAGTTTGAACGGTTGAACCTCAAATTTGTGAATGAGATGGGAATAATGGAGTTAAATCCAACCTTGGAGCAAGAATTTTGAGAAGCACAGACCAAGGATGAGGAAATTCGGGAAATCAAGGAAAGGACCCAAGAGGGGAGAGAATTCAGATTCGATGAGGACGAACATGATACCTTATGGTTTGGGAAGAGAATTGTTGTGCCTAATGTAAAACATATTCGGGAGACAATATTAAAGGAGGCACATGACTCGCCATACTCAATTCATCCCGGTTGTACAAAGATGTACAAGCATTTGAAGACATGCTATCGGTGGGCCAGCATGAAAAAGGACATAGCCGAATATGTTGCGTTGTGTGATGTGTGCCAGCGAGTTAAAGCTGAACATCAAAGGCCAGCTAGATTATTGCAACCATTAAAGATACCAAAATGGAAGTGGGAAGAAAACGGAATGGACTTCATAGTTGGGTTACCACGTACTCAGTTCAGTTATGACTCAATTTGGGTAATTGTGGATCGATTAACTAAGTCAGCTCATTTTGTCCCTATGAAGACAAAATATACAGCTGCACAATTGGCCGAAATATACATGGATCATATTGTGTGTCGACACAGAGTACCGAAGAAGATAGTCCCAGATAGAGGTTCTCAGTTTACCTCCAGATTATGGCAGAAATTGCATGAAGCATTGCGAACAAGGTTGAACTTCAGTTCGACATATCACCCTCAAACGGATGGACAAACCGAGAGGACCAATCAAATTTTGGAAGACATGTTAAGAGCTTGTGCTTTAAAGCATGGGAAAAGTTGGGACAAGAGATTACCATATGCAGAATTTTCATACAACAATAGTTACCAAGCAAGTTTGACAATGTCACCCTATGAAGCACTATACGGAAGGAAGTGTAGGACACCTTTGTTTTGGAATGAAACAGGAGAGAACCAAGTATTTGGCCCTGATGTGTTACAAGACGCTGAAAGACAAGTCCGAATAATTCGTGAAAACCTAAGGGCTGCTCAGTCGTGGCAAAAAGGTTATGCGGATAATAGGCGAAGGAATCTGGCATTTGAGTTAGGAGATTTCGTATACCTCAAAGTGCCACCTATTCGAGGGCAGCGACGGTTTAACATCAATGGAAAATTGGCACCTCGCTATATCGGGCCATTTAAGATTCTGGACAAGCGTGGAGAGGTAGCTTATCGACTTGAGCTGCTATCTCTCCGATGTACACGACGTGTTTCACGTATCTCAACTCAAGAAGTGTCTGAGGGTGCCGGAAGAACAGATGCCAATGGATGAGTTAGAACTTTAGGAGGATTTATTCTATGTCGAGCAACCTATCAAGATTTTGGACGTGAAGGAAAGGGTCACGAGGAATAAGAGGTTCCGTTGGTGCAAAGTGCAATGGAACCACCATACGGAAGCCGAAGATACGTGGGTACGTGAAGAAAACCTGAAGGCAGAATTCCCTCATCTTTTCTCCGTGCTGTCGAATCTCGAGGACGAGGTTCATTTTAAGGGGGGTAGGTTTGTAACACCCTCAATTTTTGCATCATGCATTGCATACATAATCATGCATTAATCATTAATAGAATAAAAGAAAGATAATAATAGATAAAACATACATATACAAATATGTGTAGCAAAAGAAGAGAGAAAGAAAATAATAGCGTAAAACGTGTATTAGGGAATAAATACAATAATATATATATATATATATAAATATGTTTGTGAAACCAAAAAAAAAGAGAAAAAATAAAAATAAAAAAATTTCCAGACAAATAGTGCCTACGAGCACAGTAATAATATGCTTTGCTTCTCCCCAAAAGTTTCCAGACAAATAGTGCCTACGAGCACAGTACTGGGCCGGTTTTACCGGGAGCCAACCGAGCCCAGCCCCGTAACCGATCTAGACTCCGGTCCAACCCATTTTTTTTGCCGCTATAAATTGCACCGTAGGGCTTCGTATTCTGATCGACAGAAGCGCCGCCAGAGACTCCAAAAAAAAAACCCTAGCGACATGAGGAAAAAAAGCACCAGTGGCTGCCGCCGCCAGGGGAAGGAGAGGAAGAGAAAAATAAAGAGAGAGGAGGCTTCCATCATCCGCCGGAGATCGTCGTCGTCGTCGTGCCGCCTGTTGACGGCTGTTATATACCAATTTCATCCGTCAATTTACTCAATTATGTGAAGGATTTGTCACTTCTTACACACATCACCTTTCTATCTAACCCAATTCCACTTGGACTTGGAGAAATATGTGTATGCATCATTTTATGCAGGAAATGAGGAAATGTAGAGGGACCAATCCTATAAAATATCATCCTTGCCAATCAGGCGACGACACGTCGCATCCTATGGATCAAATGGCCCACAAACAGAAGTATCCAAGGAGATACAACGGTGTATCACCCATATACATCAATGGGACCCACCTGGTAGCCACCTGGAGAAAGCACACGAGAAACGGTGCAATGACCAGGTTGGCCGAACCAAGGGGTCGACCGACCTGGTCTTTGCACCAAACTCGGTCAGCCTCCACGTGTTGGCTCCTCCCGGCTCCCTGGAGTCAATGGTGACTGATTCACGCACTTTTGGTGGCGGGAACCAACCTCAACACTAGTATAAATAGGACCCCCTACCCCTCACTTCAACACACACCACTTGGGAACCATTCTATTGTATACACTATCTTCCATAGTCCTTAGAGGAGTTTGGATGTAGAGAGGAGAGCCTCTAGTCCCAAGTCCAAATTGGGAAAGGAGTAGGAGTCCCTCTTCCCAATTCCACATTGGGAAAGATATGGCTTTTGTATTCCTTCTTGTATTTGTGACTTTATGCTCAATAAAGATATTATCTTTAGTCTTCTTTTATACGTATACTTGGACAAAGCATTTCTTGTTTGATTGTGGAGTCCATGTATGTGGAATGTATAGTCTTTATGATTTCACTCTGATGATCACATCTTATGGTCATAAACACTATAGACCCCCACTATAGTCTATGTAGTTATGATATGATTATGTTAATATGAATGACTTATGCTATGCTTCAACATTGGTTCAACGATGTTTAGGTTAGTCATTGCCTTAGGATGGCTTGTGCCATGGCTCCTAAGGTATTTTCTTAGTATGCTAGCATGGTGCTAGGGTATTTAAGTAGCGTTGGATGTCTTGTAGACCCACGGATTGAAGAGGTAGGCAGTAGGTGGTGACAACCCTATCTGTCCGTTGTAATCCTCCACGTTCGGCTATGCCACAGGATCTTGGTGGGAGTCACCCTAGTATTGCTAGGGGTAAGCCCGTGCCCGATGTGTTGAATAACATTGCATAGGAATTCATCTTTGACATGACCATTAGTATCTACCTTAGGCTATGTATATGTATTATGAGCATTGTAGGAGCAACTCTCTAACTCTCAATCCAATCTCCCTCTAGGACCCATTTTACCCTTTAGAATAGATTGCCTAGGTGGGTGTCACACTACCCCTATTATAAACTGACCCCTGTCCGGATAATGGATTAGTATCCCATAGCTTGACCACAAGAATAGTATATACTTTACTCCATTGCCTTCCTTTGGGATAAATACGATGCCCTTGGGTATACTCATGGGTGAAATGCTACAACGGTATCTTCCGTGCGCTTGCGGATCTCATCTCTTTACCAGAGATGATTTGTGGTGTTAAGAAATACCAACAAGCATTTCGTGCGCCGTTGCCGGGGATGATTTGTTAGTATATCTTAGGAGCCGTCAACACCACCAGAGGACCACTGCGTCATCCACTTCGTCTACGCGTCGCCATCGTCCCGCAATCTTTGAATCCATCGCGTCTACGGTAGGACATGTTTTCCGATGCGAATTTTTTGCGACATATTAAATCTAATAGACATAATTTAATCATAGTTTCACCATAAATTTATATTCAGAAGCATTAATTATCGCTAAAACCCCCGTAAACTCGTATGAACATGTATGAACTAGTTGCATCTAATCAATAAACAACCATAGTTAATTAATTATTGAACTTTGCATGCATGCATGTCTATGCATGTTGATTAGTATGTGTGCATCATGTTGATTTGTATATGTTTTCTTGTATGTGTGATCACAAGTAGAGGGAAGTGCTCAAGAGGTCGTGTACGAGGATTTCCAGAACCAAGACTTTGAAACGCTTGAGCAACCCTATCCGTCGGAGCAAGGCAAGTGTCCTTGAAGCATATTGATCCTGTTCTTAAAATAAATGTTTTGTTTGCAAACTTCACCCCGTGTCAATTTGATGGGAAATCCTATGGTAGGAAGTTCACTAGCGTTGTTTTACCACCCTTGTCACCTGGAACTTATGGTAGAGAGTCGGGAAGGGTTTTTTACCTTTTTGTTTCGCTTAACTAATTGGGATGGAAACAACTATACCACTTAACTTAATTATGCATTTATGAGATTATGATTAATGTGAACTGGTCAATATGATATGGTAATGGGTGATCTAAGCAAGCCGTGTAAGTGGATGGGTTGGATGTCATGGTGGTTTGCTTGCTTTAGATCTAAGGACCGGTTCATGCGAGAATAAGCCAGGACTACAGTGCCACCACGAGGCCAAATATGGGTGTGGCGTAGCTGATTAATTAGGGCTTTGCCAGTGCTATTTGGACCATTAAGGATGCTCGGGGAAGGGTTAGTCGGATTGGGTTTGTTGATGATTGGTGGGACTACCCTGGGATCCGAATGGCTCAAGAGGGGGCCCTTGGTTGAAGATGTGCTTAGTTGGAGGCATCACCACCGGTGAAACCTCAGTGGGGTCTAAATAGGCTAGTAATCCCTTTGTAAAGGCTATTTTGTGATCTCTTGGCCATGCACCTATGGTAGTGTTTTGGCATAATAGAGGTTTTCTTTAGTCGCCGACAGGCGATGAAATCACAAACACGTGGTTAAAGTGGTACAAACTCTGCAGAGTATTCAAACTATCATGATAGCCGCGCTCGCAGTTATGAGCACCTGGACAACTTCCATGATTAGAGGGAACTTAGTATTGGTACGGTATTTTGGATGGTTATGGTTGGTATTATGGTTATGGCTGGTTATGGATTTATTTCTGGTATTGAATATGGTTGTTAGCAACGGTGAAATCTGGTTCAATGATGATGGATATGAAATATGGACTTATCTATAATAATCATTGTGGGATATGATGGGTTTACTTCACATACATAATACATATTGCTTTTCAACTGTTTTAATTTACTTTTCAGCACTCAACCATTATTACATTCGTCATTTGATTCAACCACATGTCATACTTTCCACACTTGCTGAGTACGACATGTACTCACCCTTGCAATCCCCCCCCCCCAACAGTTGCAGGTCAGGATTGGGAGTATTACATTAACAATGCGGAGTTCTCGTGTCTACCGTTAGCTTTGCCTGTGGTGTTATTGGAGCTACGCTATCCCTTATGCTTAGTTTGCTTGCTTAGTTGCTTATTTAGTTTATTTCCGCTGCATTAGTTGAACTTGTCATTAGTATTCATTATAACTTGTATTCGAGGATAACATGGTTAGTGTAATAAAATTTGATTTATTAATTTGAGCTGTGGTAATTATCTGTATATCGTTTGTGATGCACTTGTATATGTGTGTTAAACATCCTGGGCACACATATACTGCACTTGGTTCATTTTTGGAACCGGGTGTCACAGCTGGAGAAAGGATACATCCGCCCTAGTTCATCACCTTGGGGTGCTCCTGTCATATTCATGCCTAAGAAGGATGGCACTCAAAGGTTGTGTGTGGATTATCATGCATTGAATGCAGTGACCATCAAGAATAAGTACCCACTGCCAAGGATTGAAGATTTGTTTGATAAGTTGCGAGGAGCATGTGTGTTCTCTAAGATTGATCTTCGCTCAGGTTACCACCAGTTGAAGATTCGACCATCGGACATTCCCAAGACTGCATTTGTCTCTCGATATGGTCTTTATGAGTATACTGTTATGTCATTCGGGTTGACCAATGCTCCTGCTTACTTCATGTACCTCATGAACAAAGTATTTATGGAGTATTTGGACAAGTTTGTGGTGTTATTCATCAATGATATCTTGATATTCTCCAAGAGTGAAGAAGATCACGAGGAACACCTGAGGTTGGCACTATAGAAGCTTAGAGAGCACCAATTATACGCTAAATTCAGTAAGTGTGTGTTTTGGCTAAAGCAGTTATCATTCTTGGGACATGTCATATCAGAAGGAGGAATATCAGTGGATCCGGGTAAAGTGGCAGATGTTATCAAATGGGAGACGCCGGAAAATGTGGGACACATCAGAAGCTTCCTGGGAATGGCTGGTTACTATCGACGATTCATTGAGGGATTTTCAAAGATCTCTCAGCCGCTAATCAAGCTACTCGAGAAGGGAGCTACATTCAAGTGGACACCGGAATGTGAAGCAAGCTTCGCTGAGTTGAAGAAGAGGTTGACCACTGCTCCAGTGTTGGTCATGCCAGACATGCAAAAGGAGCTCTCGGTGTATTGTGATGCCTCTGGACAAGGATTGGGATGTGTGTTGATGCAAGAGGGACATGTGGTGGCTTACACTTCAAGACAACTCAAGAAGCATGAGAAGAATTATCTGACCCATGATCTGGAATTAGCAGCTGTAGTTCACGCACTGAAGATATGGAGACACTACTTGATCGGGAAAAGGACAGAAATCTACACTAACCACAAAAGCTTGAAGTACATCTTCACTCAGCCGGACCTTAATCTTCGCCAACGAAGGTGGTTAGAGATCATTAATGACTTTGATGTTGGGATCAACTATCACCCTGGAAAGGCGAACGTGGTCGCAAATGCCTTAAGTAGGAAGGCACAATGCAACAGTATGACGATCCAGGCTTATCAACCGCAGCTATGTGAGGAGTTTGCGAGATTAAACCTGTGCATAGTGGCTAATGTAGATGCAGTAGTTATGGAAGTGGACTCCATGTTGGAACAAGACATTAGAGAAGTCCAAAAGGAGGATAAGAAGATCCAGAAACTTAAGAAGCTGATGAAGGTTGGCAAAGCCCTAGATTTTAGGGAAGATGAACATGGAACCCTATGGTTAGGGAAGAGGATATGCGTGCCGAACGTCAAGGGGATCCGAGAATTGATATTGAGAGAAGCCCACGACTCGTACTACTCTATTCATCCTGGGAGTACCAAGATGTACCAAGACCTTAAGGATCGATACTGGTGGCTTGGTATGAAGCGTGATGTGGCCGAATACGTGGCTCTATGCAACATGTGTCAATTAAGCAAGGCGGAACATGAGAGACCTGCTGGACTACTTCAATCACTCAAGATACCCGAGTGGAAATGGGAAGAGATAAATATGGACTTTATTATGGGATTGCCAAGGACCCAGTCAGGATACGACTCCATATGGGTTGTCGTGGACCGGTTGACTAAAGTTGCTCACTTCATTCCGGTCAAGGAAAGCAACAATGTTTCACAATTGGCAGAATTATACATGGAAAGAATTGTGTGTTTGCACGGTGTTCCGAAAAAGATAGTGTCTGATCGAGGTACCCAGTTCACCCAAGATTCTGGCAGAAGCTGCATGAGTCAATGTCGTCTGAATTTTAGCTCAGCGTATCACCTGCAGATGGATGGTCAAACAGAACGTACCAATCAAATCTTGAAGGATATGCTACGAGCGTGTGCCTTGAAGAATAGTAAGAGTTGGGACAAGAATATGCCCTATGCGGAATTCTCTTATAACAACAGCTACCAAGCTAGTCTCAAGATGTCCCCGTTTGAGGCACTTTATGGGTGAAAGTGTAGGACACCTTTATTTTGGAATCAGACCGAAGAAGGTCAAGTGTTTGGACCATAGATATTAAGAGAAGCTGAGCAACAAGTACAAGAGATCCGGAATAATCTGAAAACGACGCAGTCAAGGCAGAAGAGTTACGCAGATGCTCGACACCGTGAGCTAACCTTCGAGATCGGAGACTTTGTGTATCTCAAGGTATCACCAGTAAGAGGCCTAAGACGGTTCAAGGTGAAGGGAAAGCTTGCACCCCGTTATATTGGCCCGTTTAAGATACTAGAAAGAAGAGGAGAAGTAGCTTATCGTCTCGAGCTACCATCTCAACTGTCAGATGTACACGACATGTTCCATGTGTTGCAGGTAAAGAAGTGCTTGAGAGTACCAGAAGAACAACTACCCATGGAGGATATAGATGTGCAAGAGGATCTCTCTTATGCAGAATAACAGTTAATATCCTAGAGACAAAGGAATGTGTCATGAGAAACAAGATGATTCGCATGTGCAAGGTGCAGTGGAAACATCACTCTGAGGCAGAAGCAACATGGGAGAGAGAAGAAGACCTGAGAGCCGAGTTCTCCAATGTTTTCTCTTAGGACGTCCGAATCTCGAGGGCTAGATTCTATTTAAGGGGAGTACAGTTGTAACACCCAAAACTTCAAAAATTTGAAATAATGGGATTTGAATTAGGAGTGCATCATGCATTTGCCTTTGATTTGAAAATTCAATTTCAAAATGCGCTATAATTTGTTTGAAATTTGAAAAGAAATTCAAATTGTAAAAAGAAATGAAAAAGAAAAAGAGAAAAGGAAAATAAAAATAAAAAGAAAACCCCGCGTGGGCCAAAATTCTGGCCGGCCCATCTCTTTTCACCTCCCCTCTTCTTTCCCTCTCCTTTCCCCCCATCGGCTCAAGGCCTAGCTGCCCCTTCCTTTTTCCTCCTTCTCTCTGCATGCTGGGGCCCGCCCGTCAGGGCCTTCCCCTTCCTCCCGTCGCGCGCGCCCGACAGCTTCCGCTGATTCCGCCTGGTTTCAAACACCGACAAGAAATTGCCGCTTTTATGGCCCCACGGTCACCTTCCTTCGAGGGGAAATACCTTTCCATGCTTTGCCGCCCCAGTCCCCCTAAAAATACCGGCCGACACCACCGTTTTTCCTCACCCCGAATCTCAAACCCTAGCTGCCGCCGGTGCAAGGTTCGTCACCGCCGTTCCTGTCGCCCTAGCCTATGTTTCTCCTTGAATCCTTGCTCAACTTGTTTGCCATGACCGTAGGAACTCGCCGGACATCTTCAATCGGGGATTTTGCCGCCACTTCATCGGTTTCGTCGAGCTCCGCCGGAGACCGCCGCCACTCGACGTCGCCGACGCGTCTCCACCCCCAATCCGAGCTCCGCGACCCCCTAGGTGAGCTCCCCTCACCCCTATCTCCCTTTTCTGCGTTGGCACCGAAGCCTAGGCATCGGTATTGGCCATTCCGGCCATCTCCGGCAACCCCCGCCGCCGTGCGCCGAGCGCGCGCCGCGCGCCTGGTTGTGCGCCGCCCTGGGGCGACGTGGCCCAATCTCGGCCGCCCATCTAGGGCCGACGACCGAGATTAGAAGGGGCGTACCCCTTTGCGTGTAATAAATCTAGGCCACACGCGTTAGATCGAACGGCTCATATTCAAATACATTTTAACCGTTGCCCATTTTGCACGTAACCCCCTGCGCAAATTAAAAATAATTACACATGGGTCCTGTATTTTATGAACTAGCGCCTGAACTTTAATTAATTTATGTCAACACTGTTAAAATGAATAAATATGGTATTTTAGCCCCTGTTATCACTAGTAAATATATTTTTAGCCTCTGAAAATTGCAATAGAGCCCCTGAGTATGTTATAAACTATATTGGAGCATCTGATCTTGTCTGTTTTGCATAAAAGCCCCTATTTTAATGGTAAATTACATAAAATCACATTATTACTCTCTCTTTTTGCATAGATCACTTAGGGTATTATTTTATTATCATTTCCTAATCTGCTTAGGATAAAATAATGTAGTTAATTTGCTGATTGTGCTGAATTCCTAATAAACACATATGGACACTAAAATCCAAACTCCACCAACAACACTAATTAAACCACAACTAGGGAAATATTGCCAGTGATGTAATTGTGTAGGTTTTCTTTTGTGATTGCTTATTTGCCTTTGTTTTCTTGCTCCTTATTGTATGTTGCTATTTTTCGTTCCACATGCGATGATGTATTTAGAGTCGGTTCCCAAGCCGGCCTACGACCCTCAGGACTACCTGTTCTACGACCCACACTTCCAAGGAGGCAAGTTCGTTGACCATTTTGCACCTGTTTTATTAATTTTTAGTTAGTTGCGTGCTTAATAACTTGAATCCTATTTACTTACCCTTCCATATAATTTCTTGTCACCGGGTTGGTTTGGGTGTATGTTATTATTACTTTTACGCTTAGGCCTGCTTAGTTTTGGGAGGGAAATGTTCTACTTACATGTTATATTATTAATTGTTATGATCATTTATTGTGAATTGTGAAATGAATTGTAGTGGATAGGAATCTGGCGGATTGGTAGTATGGTATGGTGCAGTTTGCACGAGATCCCGGTTTTGGGGTATGGACCTTGCCAGATTCTAAGGACCGGTTTATGGAGAAAGTCACCTAACTATTTAGTACCACCGCAAGACTGAGTATGAGGCAGCTTGATCAATTAATTAGGTTCCTCCTAGCTTAGTGCTAGTGTTTGGATAGTGCGGGAAATGAGTTCAGCGTAACTGCCCTTGGATCTGCAAGGCTCAAGAGGGGGCTTCTGTTGGTGGAGGGGTACTCCAGTAGATGCCTCAGCGGTGAAACCTCAGTGGGCTAGTACTAGTCGGGAGTGCCTTTGTAAAGATCTCGTAGTGATCTCCTTGCCACACACCTACGAAAGTGTGAAATGTGGTTGATCACCACTGACAACAGGGAGGTTTACTTAGTCCACCTGGCAAAAAGGGATGAAATCACGGCTTGTGGGTAAAGGGTACATTCTCTGTAGAGATTTAGAAACTGTTATGACAGCCGTGCTCACGGACAAGAGCGGCTTGATGTCCAATTTATAATTAGTCAATAATTGGGAATGGTGGTTTGGTTGGTTGGGACTTGGCTTACAAATGGGTCATGGTTGGGTTCATATACTTAGAAGTAGGTGCTAATGAAAGCTAAGGATAGGATGTAATGCTATAGTGCTTAACCCCAATTTGGCCTTCCTTTCTAAAAACCGACATGTCATCTCTTCCCCACTTGCTGAGTACCGTTGGTACTCAAACTTGCTCGTTGCTTATCTTTCCTCAGTCTACAATGGAGAAGAGGTGGAGAATGAAGACTTCTACGCTGATCCGGACGAGACGTTCTAGGCTGGCGCAATACCGGGCAACGCCTATGCATGGAGCCGCACTAGTTTACTTTTCCGCTGCTTTGCTTTGTAATCTTATTTTAGACTTACGGGTCATTATTATAAGACATTTATGTATTCGAACATGGCTTGTAATAAATGATATTACACTTTCGTCTACACATGTATGATGTGAACCGATCCTAGCATACATGTGGAAGCCATCCGGTTGTCTTGTTGGGACCGGGTGTGACACTAGCTCCCAGTCCCAATACTTCTCAGTAATAGTCTTCTTCGTTTTTGTTTTCTCACCCTGTACATAAGTATACTGGATCAGTTGCAAAAGAAGCAATGTCTTTATAAACAGATGAAAACTAAGAAACAGTCCATTCAGATAGAGCTAACCTCTGTTACCTCTTCACCTTCTTTTGGCTCTTCGTCCTCTTCAACCTGCCAAGGGGTGTTACGTGCAGTGAATTGATTAGAAAGGCAATACATAGTAGCTCAAAAGCACTATTATGTAGTCAAGGGAATCAGCAAGAAGCATCATTAAGAATCTGCCTCAACGGTTCTTGATTTCTCCTGCCATGTGTATATTGGGAAAGATACGAACTGAGAATAGTTCTTCACTAAGCCTTGAATCCTTGATGGGTAGGCAAACTCAAACTTATCATTATCCTGCAAATGTAATAAGAATGTGAGATTCCTACAAGAAATTATTATGTCGATTTAGCTATTACATGACACATCGGATGAACCCACCATTAGAAACAGAGTAATCTGAGTTCCACATGTAAGCATTTTCTCAGGTCCAGTCTCTTCCTTGATGACATAAGAGCTACTATCAGCCACAACCTCCCACACATACTGTTTATCTGATTTTGGGCTCTTCGTGGACACCACAACCTGCCACGTGTTCAACAGGATGTTTACAATTCTTATTTCACATGCAACAACAATAAAAGTTTGGTTCATATAAAGTGCTCTCTCCATCCTAAATTAGTTGTCACTATCTAGTTCAAAAATAAACTAGGGAGTGATAAGTAATTTGGAATGGAGGAAATACTATATTATAAAAAAGGACCATTGAAGGAATATACATACCTTCTCTGCAACAAGAAAAGCTGAGTAAAATCCAGCACCAAACTGTCCAATTAGACCATTGTCGGCTCCAAGGTCTTTGTTCCCCTGAAGAGTAATCCAATTCACATTATGAAACAAACAATGAATTCACTGAGCCACATCCACAGTTGAAAGGAAGGTACAGAACTGCACCTTGATGGCCTATCAGGGTCAGATTTAATCCTTATTTCGAGCTCCACACCATCAGCAAGTAGAGAAGAATCCGTCACACCGAGGAACCTCAGCTTATCCAATGCATCAGAACCATTACTGGGCCGAACACAGGCAAATAGGATCACAAATCATTAAACAAGATGACCAAATTAAACATTTGTAAATTCCAGCAGGGCTACTGTTGAAATATTAATGCGACACTTCCTCCAGATCTGCTAAGGAGCAGCTCGCGGAGGTTCTTGTTCGGGCTTAGATCTCAATCAAGTGTACGCGCGTATGAGAGTGTATGAGACAGTGGTTTTTACGTGGTTCGGACCGCAAGGAGCATAACACCCTACTTCATAGTAGATTGTAGTACTAGTGTGTGTGAATACTTGTGTGTATCGGAGATTGGATGTTCGGTCCTTTGTAACGGTGACGGTCCGATCCTTTTATAGACAAGGCCGAACGCCTTACAAGTGGGGTTCGGGGGCCCGACAGGTGGTCCCGGGGCAATCTTATACTAAAGATCTAAGGCTTCGTGCATAAGCTTCCTCTGACCGTGGCTTTGAAGACTCGCCGTCTTGCCACCTCTCTTGTCAGTAGCCCGTGTGCCGTTGCTGACGATGGCAGAGGGTGTCCCGTCAGCCTTCCTTGTTGTCGCAAGCTACCCACTTGGCTGAGTGGGATAGGCCTGCATCGCCTTCACTGTGATGCGATTGGTCACAGCGGTCTCTGACCGTTGGCATGCTCTGCGTTGTGCGCCGGAGGTGGGTGCGCGTCTTCAATGCATGACTTGGGCAGAGCGCACCATCTCTTAACTCTTGCATCTTACCGTCCAGGACAAGTTGCGGGATATGTGGCAGCGTCGGGGCTGGCCCTTATTGAGGACGCCAGTCCCAGTTCTTCGTGACGCGTGGCAGCTACGGGCCCTTCCCGCGGGGGGGGGGGGGGGGGGAGAGTAGGTGCCTGGCCTGGTGCTCCGAGCCACGTGGCTGTACCAGAGCTCTCTCCCAAGGTTGGGTGAGGTCCCGTCCCAACACGCGTTGTCTTGGGAGTCTGTCTCACCAGAGGAGCCGAGTCCCATCTCCAAGGCTCACGTGGTAGTGCTGGAGCTCGTTCTTAATGAACGCCGAGGTCTGGCACCTTCGGGACACGTGGCGCCATCGGACGTGCCTTGGTGTTTTCATCCAGTGTGCGAGGGTACCCCATCTGCAGGGTACCGACAATGGCCCCTGGGTCCACCTTGGGGGGAGATGACGAGCCCAAAGGTGGAGCCATTTCCATGTTTTCCCACACTGTGCTTTGAATTCTGTCTTGGACAGCCGAAGCGGTTGGTGCTTCTGCCAACGCCGCCACTTGTCCCCATCTTGTTGAGGGACTATGGCGATGAAATCTTTGCTTGCCGTAGTATCTCTATCTTCTGCGGTGCCTTTAACCGCGACGGTTCCCAATGTGGCTATAGCACTTACGTTCGCTCTGCCTTTTTGGGAGCCACTTCAGCTGTTTTCCCAGGCGGCTGACCGCCTGGGCCAGTGCTTCTGATAGGGGGTATAGGCCCATTATCATGGGTGCTATGCATTGAGTGGTGCGAGCCGAACCTTTACGATACGCACGAAGTGCTCAGGCGTCGAGGGGGTGATAAAAAAGGAAACCTTTGTTAGGGGACGGTTCCTTCCTTACTCACACCCCACGGTCTGAGCTTTTGCTTTCTCCCTCGAGCGCCCGAGCCTTCACCCCTTAGCCAAAGCTCTCACTTTTGCTTGATCCGATGGCCTCCCCACTGCCACCTTCTCGCTTCCAGTCGGCCGGGGATCTGGTGCCGACGCGGTGACTTCTCGGCTGGGCGGCGGCAGAGTGCGGATGGATGATCTGTTGCGGATCTCCCGAGCTTCAAGATCTTCACGAAGATGAGACTGTTCTCTTCGTCGCCTACGCCACTGCTGGGCTGTAACACCCTCATTTTCATGCATCATGCCCTACATACATTCATATACATGTTTAACATTAATCCACATAAAGAGGAATGAGTTTAAAATTGATTTGGAACAAAATCGCACTTAAAATTATGGAAAGTGCGGACTAGTCCGATTTTTGTGCGGACTATTCCGATTTCTCTCTGACCTCGATCATACTTGTCCGTTTTTGCTGTGAACTAGTCCATTTTTTCCTCTAGACACTTTTAGACTTGTCCGATTCTATGCGGACTAGTCCGGTGTTCCAAGAATCCTTGAAAATTTTCTAAGTCCCTAGACTTGTCCGAACTAGTCCGGTGTTCCAGCAGACTTGTCTGTTTTCCTCTCTGACTAAAGTCAGACTTGTCCGATTTTTGGCCAGAGTTGTCCAATTTCTCTCTAGAAAACTTCAGACTAGTACGGTCCTTTTCGGACTTGTCCGATATTTCGTGACTCTGAGTTGATCTTTTGTTTTACGACTTGTTTCTTGGGTTTCACGTTAAGTGGGACTAGGGACATCGTGCCTAACTCTTTTAGAGCCCATGTAGGACTCTAAACTGGCCTCTACTCATATGAAACTCGAAATTCATCTAACCCTAGCCTCCACCTCTATATAAACAACCCCACCCCTTGGCTTGACATCTATTTGCCACTTTTCCACCCGACCCAAACCCTAGTTCAAGGAGAGCCACCATCAAGGAGGGGGAAGGAGATCCCAAGCAAGAGGAAGAGGAGGAGGAAACAAAATAGGATCAAGATCTCCATCAACTTCGAGTTCTTCATCAACAGTCCACCATCAAGTTCTTCATCAACCCTAGATCGTCAAGATCCAAGTGTTGCCTCCAAGATCCTTGATTCATTGGAGTTCTAAACACCTAGTATACCTTCTATTCTCTTTTCCTTACGTGAATTTAACCCCTAATCTCCAAATTCATGTCGATCTAGAAAACCCTAATCTGCTGATCTCGCAAAGTGTGGACTTGTTCGGTCCCTAGCGGACCAGTCCGATTTTCCTGGTTAAATTGTGTCAAATTAATTCTAAAATTAGATCGATTCAATTTCAAACCCGTGTAAACTTGTTAAAAGCAATTAGAACTAGTAAGTGATCATTAAAAGCAATCTATTAACAAGTTCTACCTTGAATTTGCATTAATCATGCATATCATGTCATATTGAGTAATTTTTATGCATTCTTTGATTGTGTTTCTTGTCTTGTATGTTTATAGTGTGGATTAGATGAATTTGTGCTAGAGAGTGCCGCAGAGGATCTCCAACACCAAGAGTTTGAAGTCTTTGATCCTAATCAATCCCGAGAGCAAGGCAAGTGTCCTTGAAGCATATTGATCCTATTTTAAAATAAATGTTTTGCTTGCAAAACTGCATGCTTGTGTCAATTTGATGGGATTCCTATGATATGAAGTTTAGTAGCATTGTTTGACCACCCTTGTCACCTGAAAATTGACACAACATGCAGTTTTCAAACAAAATATTTATTTTAAAACAGGATCAATATGCTTCAAGGACACTTGCCTTGCTCTTGCGGTTGATTAGGGTCAAAGCCTTCAAAATCTTGGTGCTGTAGATCCTCCGCGACATTCCCTAGCGCAAATCCGTCTAATCCGCACAATAAACATACAAGACAAGAAACACAATCAAAGAGTGCACAAATATTACTCAATATGACATGACATGCATGATTGATGCAAATGCAAGGTAGAACTTGTTAATAGATTGCTTTTAATGATCACTAACTAGTTCTAATAGATTTTAACAAGTTTATACAGGTTTGGATTTGATTAGATCTACTTTTAGAATCAATTCAACACAATTTAACCAGGAAAATCGGACTAGTCTGCAGAAGGCCGGACTAGTCCGCACTTCGTAGAACTAGCAAACTAGGGTTTTCTAGATCGACGTAAATTTGGAGATTAGGGGTCAATTTCACGTAAGGAAGAGAGAATAGAAGGTATACCAGGTGTTTAGAACTCCAATGAATCAAGAAACTTGGAGGTAACACTTGGATCTTGATGATCTAGGGTTGGTGATGAACTTGGAGATGAATTGGTGATGAAGAACAAAACTTGATGGAGATCTTGATCCTCTTTCGTTTCCTCCTCTTCTTCTTCTTGCTTGGGATCTCCTCCTCCTCCCTTGATGGTGGCTCTCCACGAACTAGGGTTAGGGTGGGGTGGAAAAGTGTCAAATAGATGTCAATCCAAGGGGTGGGGTTGTTTATATAGAGGTGGAGGCTAAGGTTAGAGGGATTTCGAGTTTGAGATGAGTAGAGGCCGGTTTAGAGTCCCACATGGCCTCTAAAAGAGTTAGGCACGACATCCCTAGGCCCACATAATATGAAACCCAAGAAACAAGTCGTAAAACCAAAAGATCAACTCGAAGTCGCGAAATATCGGACAAGTCCGGAAAGGACCGGACTAGTCCAAAAATGTCCTGAGAGAAAATCAGACAAGGCTGGCCAAAAATTAGACAAGTCTGACTTTAGTCAGAGAGGAAAACAGACAAGTCTGCTGGGACACCAGACTAGTCTGGACAAGTCCAGGGACTTAGCAAATTTTCAAGGATTCTTGGAATATCGGACTAGTCTGCACAAAATCCGACCAGTCTGAAAGTTTCCAGAGGCAAAATCAGACTAACAGTAAAAACGGACAAGTCCGTTTTTAGTCAGAGAGAAATCGGACTAGTCCTCAGTAAAATCGGACTAGTCCGCACTTTCGTGCATTTTAAGTGCGGTTTTGCTCCAAATCAATTTTAAACTCGTTCCTCTTGACGTGGATTAATGTTAAACATGTATATGAGTGTATGCAAGGCATGATGCATGAAAATGAGGGTGTTACAATGTACCTCAACAAAATGGTGTTGTAGAAAGAAAGAACAGAACCTTAGTTGAGATGGCTAGGACTATTCTTGATGAATATCAAACTCCTATGAAATTATGGGCTGATGCGATTGCAACCGCTTGTTATGTCTCAAATCGTGTTTTCTTGCGCGCTAAGCTAGGTAAAACACCATATGAGCTCCGGTTTGGATAGAGGCCTAGTGTTACGCACTTTTGGGTCTTTGGTTGCAAATGCTTTGCTAAGAAACATGGTAATCTTGATAAATTTGAACCTAGATCCATTAATGGCATGTTTCTTGGTTATCCATCCCATACTAGAGGCTACCGTGTGCTTTTACTTGACACTAACAAAATTGTAGAGACTTGTGAAGTGTCTTTTGATAAAGCTAGCCCACGTACTAGCTCAAACATTGCAGGTCCAGATCCATATCCGCAAGGGGAAATCATTTTCGTTGAAGATGAGGAAGAGGTGGAGCTCCTACCCAAAAATTCAGCAGCTAATGACATTGTTCGAGCTCCTGATTTTGATTCACAGCCAGCACCGACGACCACCATTGCTGGTCCAGATCCCCCTCAAGTCACAAGCTCATCAATTTGTGATGAACATGAAGAAGAAGAAGCTTGTGAAGTGTCCACTCCCCTCCGGGTTCTCAAAATTCATCCTCCACAACAGATTATTGGAAGCTTTCACGAACGAGTTACACGGTCTAGGTTTTGCGATACAAACTCTCATGCTTATTCTACTTTTGTTGCTTCTTTTGAACCCAAAGATATATCACACGCACTCACTAATGAATCTTGGATTATTGCCATGCAAGAAGAGTTAGAAAATTTTGAAAGAAATAATGTTTGGAAACTTGTACCTCCACCTCAAGGTCACACTTTAATTGGACTAAATGGGTGTTTAAAAATAAACAAAGTGAGGATGGGGTTGTGGTTAGGAATAAGGCTAGGTTGGTTGCTCAAGGTTTCACTCAAGTTGAAGGTCTAGATTTTGATGGAACTTTTGCTCCTGTTGCTAGATTAGAAGCCATAAGAATTTTGTTAGCTTTTGCTGCATCTAAAGGTTTTAAGCTATATCAAATGGATGTTAAAAGTGCTTTTCTTAACGGCTACATAGATGAGGAGGTTTATGTCAAACAACCACTGGGTTTTGAAAATCCAGATTTTCCTAATCATGTTTACAAACTGTCCAAAGCCTTGTACGGTCTCAAACAAGCCCCTAGAGCATTGTATGATAGGTAAAAACATTCTTACTTGAAAAGGGGTTTACCATGACCAAGGTTGATAAAACTCTTTTTGTGCTTTAGCATGGCAACGACTCATTATTCGTTCAAGTGTATGTGGATGATATTATCTTTGGTTGTGCTTCTCATGATCTTGTGTCCAAGTTTTCAGCTATGATGAGTTCAGAATTTGAGATGAGTATGATGGGAGAACTCACGTACTTTTTGGGGCTGCAAATCAAGCAAACCAAGGAGGGTACCTTTGTGCATCAAACGAAGTATACAAAAGACCTCCTAAGGCGCTTCAACATGGACAAAAGCAAGCCTCTTCGGACACCAATGGGAATAGCAACAACACTTGAACTTGATGAAAATGGTGAACCCGTGGATCAAAGAGAATATAGAAGCATGATCAGATGACTTTTGTACCTCACGGCATCAAGACCGGAGATACAATTCAGCGTATGTCTTTGTGCACGGTTTCAAGCCCCCCCACGTGTTTCACATCGTCAAGCCATCAAAAGGATTCTCAGGTACTTACATGGAACTAAAAAATTTGGCATTTTTCTTCCTTCTTCCTCAACCGTTACTTTGAAAGCTTTTTCCGATGCTGATTTTGGAGGTTGTAGGATTGATAGGAAAAGTACTTCCTGTGCTTGTCATTTTCTTTGTAATTCACTTGTTGCATGGTCATCTAGAAAACAAAGTTCAGTTGCACAATCCATCGCCAAATCTTAATATGTAGCTACTGCTGGCGCCTGTTCACAAATTCTTTGGATTGTTCAAACACTTAAGGTCTATGGGGTTGATCTAGATAGTGTTCCACTGTTTTGTGAGAACACTAGTGCTATTTGCATTGCTAAAAACCCTGTTCAACATTCTAGAACTAAGCACATTGATATTAGGTATCACTTTCTCCGTGATAATGTTGAAAAAGAAAACATTGTGCTTCACCATGTAGATACTGAACAACAATTGGCTGAAATTTTTACAAAACCTTTGGATGTCACTCGTTTTTGTTACATTCGTAGTGAAATAGGGGTTATGCATCCTCATGGTTTAAATTGATGGGGAGTTTTGAAATTTGGGAAGTCTATGTGAGAATATGAACTTAAACTAATATGAGCATAGTATTTCATACATATATGACTTTGTGATTCCTTTTACATGCTGAAAGTTCTTACTACATTACTCATGTTATACATTTTTTAGTTTTTGCCATGTCTAGTAATTGGAATAATTACTTACACTAAATCTGGTCATGGTCGAACTTTCTTGCTGCTTTGAACTTGTTGCATGCTCACAAGCGCTTTTAATCATAAAGAATTAATCAAGTAATCAACTCACTTGTTGAGTTTTTATGATATAAATTGAGAAAAGATCAATAGAATATGCATGCATCGTACTTCTTCTTTTGAGATGGCTTATCATTGCACTTAGATATGAACTTGGAAGAAGCTGTGTATGACTAAAACCATGTCCTTAAGCTTCTGATTGTCAAATGACATAGGCTTGACTTGGTTGGTTAGAATAAGGCAGATGCGCATATAATCTCTTGCAAACATCATATGATCTAAATTTGTGCTTTGAAAAATAATAAAATACAGTAACAAGTGTCATTCTTTTAGGTTTGAAATAGTTAAGTTTGTGAGATAATGACTTGCTAAGTTGGAAATTACATTTGATCTCTAGCATGGCTTACACTACTTTATGTATTTCATTGATGTGATAGTGTAAGTTACTTGATAGTATGACCTTGATGAGCTTTGTTTTATATGTATATGTTATAATATGCTCATAACAATTAAAATTTCTCTTTTGAACCTTGCTGAATACATTGTCAAAGGGGGAGAGATAATATGTGATTTATTTAAAAAAGTAAGGGGAAGACATTGATTACGCATTGCACATATTCACAATTGTTTTTGGCACGTTTGTTCTCAAGGGGAGAATTTTTTTTCTCATTTTATTTCTATTTTACAAAGGGGCAGAAATTCTTTTCAAAACTTTTAATGTGAAGAAGTCAATGTTCGGATTTTAAATGGTGTTGCCAATGCATTCATCAGGGGGGAGATTGTGACACCTATTTGTGCTGAATGCATCGGTTTTGACAATAAAAGTTTTGAATGCTGCCATAACATCTTTTTAGCAAGGTCCGACTCTAGCTCCGAGCTTCTGCAAGGTCCGACAATAGGTCCGAATTTCTTTGTCTAGATCCGACATGTTTTTGGGTAGCTCCGGTGAGCTTTGTCTTTAGCTCGGGCATGTCTTTGATAGCTCCGACATATCTTTGTTAAGCTCTGATATGTTTTTCTAGGTCCGACTTATGTTGGTTAGCTCCGACATGTTTTTCTAGCTCTGACTTTTGGGATGACTAGTTCCGACTAGTTTTGGTTAGCTCCGGTGCTAGGTCCAACTAGCTTTGGTAATCTCCGGCGCTAGGTTCGACTAGCTTTGGTAAGCTCCGGCGCTAGGTTGTACTAGCTTTGGTAAGCTCCGGTTAGCTTTGGCTAGGTTTGGAGCTTGATCGCTATGTTCCGACTTTTAATGTGAAATGTTTTGAACTTGCTTTACATTATTGGAAAGTTTGCTTAATATTCTTTTACTAAGTTTTTGGTGCGTTTTAGTTAATATGGCTGATATCGTTTGGATATGCTTTGCAACATGCTTATGTGAGGTGCTCACATAAGGTGTTGTGTTCGGAACTGACTTGAGTCAAGTCGCGAACTTGGGCTTGTACGGATTGGTTGTTTGTTCATGTGCAGGTGTTGCTTGAGTTCAAGTCATGGCTGGTGACAGGATCCTTTGGACTAGTCTCAGGGAGGATATGAGGTTCCAACAACCAAATTCGGGAGGAATTGTCATTGAGAGGGTCAGGAGGTCGCGTAGGATGATTGAATCAAGGGCAGTGCATATGAAGGTTACTGGACGTTGAATGAAGGTGTTTGCACGTATGCATGCAGTGCATGACGTGGCAAAATGGTTCTGAAGATGGTTTATGGATGGAAAGATCTGATTGGAAGGATCGGATCGTATCAGTTGATGACTTTGGCTGCACCGGAGTTGGTTATGGCTCGGTATGGAAAGTATCAAGTTGGTTATGATAGGATTTCGTGTGGGTCACGAACATGAGTTGTTTTAGGAATATGAGATATGTTCCTAAGGTGTTTGGAAGTCTTAAGATTACTTCTATCTGCGCATAGAAGAGTCCTAAGCAGTTATGGAATGTTTTGATTTGTGATCTGAGTAGGATTAGAGTCCTAGTTGAGATTGGGTTGGCCTAAGGGCTGGTTACATAAGCAAGGAAGGCCAAAGCTCGTGGTGCACGACTTTGGGGCTGTTCCTCTTGTGTTTTATTGAATAAAATTCGTAGTTTGAAGGAACTTTTGTGCCTTGTTCGTCCAACTTGTTCCAGACAAGTTTTACTCGTCGAGTTTCTAGACAGAACTACCTTTCGTCGGTGGTTTTATCATAACTCGAGTTTTACAAATCCAATTGACATGATTCTTTTTTGTTTGTATTCACAACTTGATTATCTATCATCTATCAAAATTTCACGGTCATTGGATTTGTGGTTTCTGATCTACACGAGGTTCTTTGCAGTGTTCCAGAACTGTTTTTCTCGGGTAGGACAGATTGACCATTATTCGATCTTTTGATCATAACTTGAGTTCTCTCAACGGATTTGAGTGATTCTTCTTGTGTTTTCTTCGTGACTTGATTCTCTCTGATATATATCACTTTTGTCACGGTGAAACACGTTTAGATTAGTCTTACACATGATTTATTTAACAGATTGTTTTTCTGTTGAAGGGGTTGGGATTTAATTGTTTCCGCTGCGTAAGATTTTTTAAATCTACCATTCACCCCCTCTGGTAGCTTTTCACGTGCTCTTCGATCCTACAACACTATATTGCTTTTCAAATGCTTTAATGTACTTTTCAGCACTTAGCCGTTATTATATTCGTCATTTGTATCAGCTACATGTTATACTTTCCCACACTTGCTAAGTACGACATGTACTCACCCTTGCAATTCTCCCACCAACAGGTGCAGGTCAGATTTGGGAGTATAACGATGTTAATGCAGAGTTCTAGGTCGTGTCTGCCATCAGCTTGCCTGTGGTTTGATTAGAGCTGCGCCGTATCCCTTTTGCTTAGCTGCATAGTTGCTTATTTAGTTATTTCCACAACAATATTAGTGGTTTCATCGATAATAATCATTAGAGCTGTAATTTGAGGATATTCTAAATTTTGTAATAAAAGTGCTTATTTAATATTATTCTGTGGTAATTTTTTGTATATCATTTTGTGAATGTACTCGTGTATGTGTGTTGAACGTCCTGGGCACACATATGCGTTCACTTGGTTCATTTGCGGAACCAGGTTTCACAAATTGGTATCAGAGCCATAGGTTTGACCGTAGGACGCAACCTAGATAAAATGGACACTTTAGAGCACATAGGAAAACTAAGGAATCGATGTGTTTTTGCTTGGTGTGTTGTTTGCCATGTATTGCTAGTTGTGTGCTTAGTAGAGGATTTTGGGTTGCTTTAGCATTGCCATATCCATATAGGATAGTATAGGTAGTTGTTTAGTTTCATACCTCTTGATGCATATAGTTGGGGACATTTTCTAAATTCATATCTCTTGTTTTTCTTCAGATGGTGAGGAATCACAACTAGAGGGATGTCAATGATGAGGAGGACAACAATGGGGCACCTCAGAACAACAATGGACAAGGACCTGCCCAGGGAGCTATCAATCTTGAGCAGCTATTGGCCATGCAGAACCAGCTCATGCAAACCATGATATAGACTATGGGACATCTGCAGGCTGGCAACAACAACAATCAGCCTCACATGCCTCCACCACCACCCCCACCTCCTCATTACCGATTGGGAGAGTTCATGAGAACCAGGCCGCTGACTTTTGCTCAAGCCGCTGACCCTATGGATGCCGATGATTGGCTCAAGTCCATGGAGAAGAAACTTGCAATAGTCCAACACAGTGACCGGGAGAAGGTGCTATTTGCATCTCATCAACTAGTTAGAGCAGTTGCGGATTGGTGAGATTCGCTATGCAACGCCCATGAAAATCAAGAGAGGATTACTTGGGCTGAATTCAAGGAGAGCTTCCATTCTCATTATGTGCTGGAAGGTGTTATGATCTTGAAGAGGCAAGAGTTCGAAAACTTGAGGCAAGGAAGATCGAGTGTGGGTGAATATCTCAATAAGTTCACTCAACTCTCAAGATATGCACCCGAGGATGTGAGTCGGGACAGCCATAAACAATACTTGTTCTTGAGGGGCTTGAACAATGAGATCCAAGTACAATTGCTAAATTGTGATTATGCCAACATCCAAAACCTAGTGGACAAAGCAATTGTTGTGGAGAATAAGGTCCGTGAGATGGAGCAAGATAACAAGAAGAAGGCACCATATCAAGGACAACAACAAGGAAGCAATGTGCGCCCTCGCTTTGCACCACCCAATGTGTCTTATTACAGCTCTTCTGCTCTTGTAGAACGCCCTGGTTATGCACCGCGCCCAACTCAGTTCGTGCAGCAACGCCCCGTCATGCAAGCACCTAGGCCTCCAATGCCTTATGCACCTCGTGCCAATTTTCCTGGTGCAAATGTGCAGAATCAAGTCCGTCCAAATTCTGGTGCAGCTAAGAAGTGCTATACATGTGGAGAAGCAGGACATTTTGAATCTCAATGTCCTAAATCAGGCCTTGGTCAAGGAAGCAATGCCGCAAGATAGAACCCAAGACCGAATGGAGGAGCGCCACAAGGCAACCGTGGACAGTAGAATTTTGCTCATGGCAATGTGAACCATGTCTCTACGGAGGAAGCTCAACAAGCGGATGACGTGGTGATTGGTATGTTTCTCGCAAACTCCAACTCGATGATTATGTTATTTGATTCTGGAGCATCACATTCATTCATTGCATCAAAATATGTTATCAAGTATAGTTTGCCTATATCTCATATGAAGTATACTCTATTGGTTAAATCTCCTGGAGGAGAGATGAGGATAAATATAGTATGTCCAAAAGTAAGCCTTAGAATAGGGGGGGCAGACTTCTTTGCCAACCTCATCATTTTGGATCTCAAGGATTTGACATTATACTTGGTATGAACTGGTTGAGGAAGCACAATGGAGTTATTGAGTGTGCCACAAAGACGGTGAAGTTGACCAATGAGGAAGGGACCACCATAGAATTTGAAGCATCTCAACATGCACCAAAGCAATTGGAGCTGAACCACATGGATGGTGCCACAATCGAGGAGATTCCAGTGGTGTGTGAATTCTTGGATGTGTTTCAGGATGATTTGCCAGGTATGCCACCTTATCGTGATATCGAATTTGCTATTGATTTAATATCTGGAATTGCACCTATAGCTAAGAGGCCATATAGGATGCCTCCTAAGCAAATTCAAGAGCAACTAGAGAAATGTTTTACTCGCCCAAGATCTTCACCTTGGGGAGCGCCCGCACTTTTCATGGTCAAGAAGGATGGATCCCAAAGGATGTGTGTAGATTACCGAGATCTCAACGAGGTGACAATCAAGAACAAGTACACCTTGCCACACATAGAAGACTTGTTTGATCAGATAATGGGTGCTTGTGTCTTCTCCAAGATTGATTTCAGGTCGAGATACTTTCAAATGAAGATTAGACCATCCGATATACCCAAAACAACTTTTCGAACACAATACAGATATTATGAGTATACAGTTTTGTCCTTAGGATTGAAAAACGCACCTGCCTATTTTATGTACCTCATGAATAATGTCTTCATGGAGTACCTGGACAAGTTTGTTGTGGCGTTCATTGATGATATTATGATCTACTCGAGAAATGAGGAGGAACATGAGGAACACTTGAGGCTTACATTACATAAATTGAGAGAGAGTCAATTGTATGCCAAGTTCAACAAGTGTCAGTTTTGGTTGAAAGAGGTGTCATTTTTGGGTCATATCATCTCAGGAGGAGGAGTATCAGTTGACCCCAGAAAGGTGAGGGACGTGTTGAAATGGGAACCGCCACAAAATGTAAAGGAAATAAGGAGTTTTCTCGGAATGGATGGATATTAACGTAGGTTCATTAAGGACTTATCCAAAATAGCCAAGCCAATGACGGACTGTTAGTGAAGGGGAAAACATTCCAATGAACTCAAGCTTGTTAAGACAGCTTTGAGGAGTTGAATAAAAGGTTAACTACAACCCCAGTCTTGATATTGCTGGATGTGAGCAAACGTTTCAATATTTATTGCGACGCATCAAGACAAGGACTTGGATGTGTGCTCATGCAAGAAGGTCAAGTGGTAGCCTATGCATCGAGACAATTGAAGAAACATGACCAGAATTACCCAACACATGATCTCAAACTTGCAGCCGTAGTGCATGCCTTGAAGATTTGGAGACATTACATTCTTGGTCACGAGTGGGAGATTTATACGGACCACAAGAGTCTCAAGTACATATTCACGCAAGCGGACCCGAATTTGAGGCAACGAAGGTGATTGGAGCTCATCAAGGATTATGATGTGGGGATCAACTATCATCTAGGGAAGGCTAATGTAGTGGCCGATGCTTTGAGTCGGAAAGGAGTAAGTCATCAACTCACAGTTCGAGAATTGCCATCCGAGTTATGTAAGGAGTTTGAATGGTTGAATCTCGGATTTGTGAATGAGATGGGGATAATGGAGTTAAATCCGAACTTGGAGCAGGAGATTCGAGAGGGTCAAACAAAGGATGAGGAAATCCAAGAGATCAAGGAAAGAACCCAACATGGAAGATAATTCAGGTTTGATGAGGATGACCATGGTACCTTATGGCTTGGAAAAAGGATTGTCGTTCCTAATGTGAAGCATATTTGGGAGACGATATTAAAAGAGGCACATGACTCGCCATACTCAATTCATCTCGGTTGCACAAAGATGTACAAGGACTTGAAGACATGTTATTAGTGGGCCAGCATGAAAAAGGATATAGCTAAATATGTAGCGTTGTGTGATGTGTGCCAACGAGTGAAGGCGGAACATCAAAGGCCAGCCAGACTATTGCAGCCATTAAATATTCCGAAACGGAAGTGAGAAGAAATTGGTATGGACTTCATAGTTGGATTACCGCGAACCCAGTCCAGTTATGACTCCATATGGGTAATTGTGGATCGTTTAACAAAGTCAGCTCATTTTGTTCCTGTCAAGACCACTTATACCACCGCAAAGTTGGCAGAATTATATATGGAGAATATTGTGTGCCAACATGGAGTACTAAAGAAGATAATATCGTATAGAGGTTCTCAATTTACCTATAGGTTCTGGAAGAAACAACATGAAGCATTGGGAACAAGGTTGAATTTCAACTCAACATATCACCCTCAAACGGATGGACAAACTGAGAGGACCAATTAAATTTTAGAGGATATGTTAAGAGCTTGTGCCTTGAAGCACGGAAGAAGTTGGGACAAGAGCTTTCCGTATGCGGAATTCTCATATAACAATAGTTACCAAGCAAGCTTGAAAATGTCACCCTATGAAGCACTATATGGGAGGAAGTGTAGGACACCTTTGTTTGGAATGAGACAGGATAAAATCAAGTGTTTGGACCTGATATGTTACAATAAGCTAAGAAACAAGTCCAGATTATTCGTGAAAACTTGAGGGTGTTCAATCAAGGCAAAAAGGCTATGCGGACAATAGGAGAAAGAAACTAGCCTTTGAAGTGAGAGATTTTGTTTACCTCAAGGTGTCACCAATGAGCGGTCATAATAGGTTTAATATAAGAGGCAAGCTGGCATCTCAATACATTAGACCATTCAAGATTCTGTACAGAAGAGGAGAAGTAGCATATAAGTTGGATATGCCAGCCCACTTATCAGATGTTCATGATGTCTTTCATGTTTCCCAGCTGAAGAAGTGTTTAAGGGTACCGGAATAACAAGTGCCAATGGAAGAGTTGGAACTAGAGACAAATTTGACGTATGCCGAGCAACCCATCAATATCTTGGAGACAAAGGAGAGAGTCACAAGGAACAAAGTGATACGATGGTGTAAAGTACAATGGAAGCATCATACAGAATAAGAGTCAACTTGGGAGCTGGAAGATGATCTCAAAAAGGAATTTTCCTATCTCTTCTCTTTCGCGTCGAATCTCGAGGGCAAGATTCTTTTTAAGGGGTATAGGTTTGTAACACTCTCATTTTCATGCATCATGCATTGCATAACTTCATATACATGTTTAACATTAATACACATAAAAATGAATGATTTCAAAATGAATTTAAAGCAAAACCTCCCTCAAAAGTTCTGAGAAGTGCGGACTAGTCCGTTTTTTGTGCGGACTAGTCCGATTTCTCTCTGACCTCCCTCGGACATGTACGTCTTTGTTGCGGACTAGTCCTTTTTTCTCTCTGTACCATTTTTGAACTTGTTCGGTCCATTGCGGACTAGTCCGATCATCCCATCCTTGTAAATTTTGCGATGTCCTTGGACTTGTTCGGACTTGTCCATTTTCCGCCGAACTTGTCTGTTTTCCTCTCTGACTAAGTTTGGACTTGTCCGATTTGGTACACACTTATCCGATTTTTCACTGGCTAATATCGGACTAGTCCGACCTTGCGCGAACTTGTCCAGTGATCGCGATTCTGAGTTGATCTTTTGTTCCACGACGTGCTTTTGGGTTTTACCTTAACTGGGCCTAAGGACATCGTGTCTAACTATTTTTGGAGCCCATGTGGGACCCCACACCGGCCTCCACCCTCTCTAAAACCGACCTCCATTGAAACCCTAATCCTCCACCTCTATATAAACAACCCCACACCCTATTTTCACATCTCTTGCAACTTTTGAATCACGCCCAAACCCTAGCTCATGGATAGCCGCCTCCAAGGAGGGAGAAGGAGATCCAGAGCAAGAAGAAGAAGAGGAAACGAAAGAAGATCAAGAGCCCAAAATCTTCATCAACCTTGCGTTCTTCATCAACAATTCACCATCAAGTTTTCTTCATCAACCCTAGATTGTCAAGATCCAAGTGTTGCCTCCAAAATCCTTGATTCATTGGAGTTCTAAACACCTGGTATACCTTCTACTTCCTCTTTCTCATGTGAATTCAACCCCATTTCTCCAAATTGACGTTGATCTAGAAAACCCTGACTCGCTAGGTCTGCGTAGGGTGGACTAGTCCGGGCAACAGCAGACTTGTCCGGTCTCCAGATTCATTTAATAAAGAATTAATTCCAATTTGATGTAATACCAACATGAACCTGTGTAAACTTGTTAATAACCATTGTAAATGATTAGGGAACATTAATAGTAACTCATTAAATAGTTTTGCTTCGCATGTGCATTAATCATGCATGGCATAACATATTGAGTAATATATGTGCACTTATTGATTGTAATTCTTGTCTTGTATGTTTATTGCGCGGTTTAGATGGATTTGCACTGGAGGGTGCTGCGGAGGACCTCCAACACCAGGAATTTGAAAACTTTGACCCAAACTAAGCCCAAGAGCAAGGCAAGTGCCCTTGAACATATTGATCCTGTTTTTACAATAAATCTTTTGTTTTCAAAACTGCATGCTTGTGTCAATTTGATGGGAATTACTATGATAGGAAGTTTACTAGCTTTGTTTAACCACCCTTGTCACCTAAAATACATGGTAGAGAGTCAGAAATGGCTTTTTACCTTTACTTCGCTTAATTAATTGGGATGGAAAACAGCTATACCATTTAGTTATGCATTAATGAGATTATGGTTAATATGAACTGATTAATATGATATGATAATGGGTGATCTAAGAAAGCCTGGTATGTGGATGGGTTGGAAGACATGGTGTTTGCTTGCTTTAGATCTAAGGACTGGTTCATGCGAGAATATGCCAGGACAACATTGCCACCACGAGGCCAAATATGGGTGCGGCGTAGCTAATTAATTAGGGTATTGCTAGTACTGTGCGGATCATTTGGTGCACCGGGGAAGGGGACTCAGATTAGGTTTGGATTTGTGGTGGGACTCCCTGGGATCTGAACGGCACAAGAGGGGGCCCTTGGTTTAGGATGTTCTCAGTTGGAGATATCACCACCAGTGAAACCTCATTGGGTTCGTACATGCTAGTAGTCCCTTTGTAAAGGCTATTTTGTGATCTCTTGGCCATACACCAAAGGAAGTGTATTTGGCAGAAGGGAGGTTCTTTAGTCGTCGGCGGGTGATGAAATCACAAACACGTGGGTAAAGTGGTACAAACTCTGTAGAGTATTAAAACTATCATGATAGCCGTGCTCCAGATTAAGAGCACCTGGATGACCTACATGATTAGAGGGGTTTTTATTAGGATGGTTTGGTACTGGTTATGAGATGGTATTATGGTTTATGGCAATGTTTATGGTTAATGGTAATGAGAAATCTAGAATATGGATGACGGTAATTAAATATGGATTAGTATTATGATAAGTACATGGTTTATGATGGGTTTACTTCAGATACATACAATATATTGCTTTTCAAATGCTTTAATGTACTTTTCAGCACTTAGCTGTTATTATATTCGTCATTTGTATCACCTACATATCATACTTTTCCACACTTGCTGAGTACGACTTGTACTCACCCTCGCAATTCCCCCACCAACAGTTGTAGGTCACATTTGGGAGTATAACGACGTTAATGCGGAGTTCTAGGCCGTTTCTGCTGCCAGCTTGTTTGTGGTTTGATTGGAGCTGCGCCATATCCCTTTTGCTTAGCTGCATAGTTACTTATTTAGTTATTTCCGCTGCAGTATTAGTGGTTTCATCGTTAATAATAATTAGAGGTGTAATTTGGGGATATTCTAAATTCTGTAATAAAAGTTCTTATTTATTCTTGTTTTGTGGTAATTTTCTGTATATCCTTTTATGAATGCACTCGTTTATGTGTGTTGAACGTCCTGAGCACACATATGCGTTCACTTGGTTCATTTTCGGAATCGTTGTTGCAGCGCTCCTAGAGCAGTGCCGTTCTACGACGCAGCCAAGGTCAGGGTCTTCCTCACGTCCTTTAGCAAGGGCGGAGGCAGGACCCTCAACAGACTCTCACAGGGCGGGGGTTAGTTAGCCGGCACTAGCTTCGGAGCTGAGAAAGCATTCCCGTACACTGGTTGTGGGCTCTACCACTTTTGTGCCAAACAAGCGGAAGCTAACTCGAGGGGATGATACTCCCATCTCCCATTGTGAGGGAACCGGAGGGGTCGAGGCTTCTGTCATCGACTTGGTCTCCGATTCTAGCGGCTGCTCTGGCTCCGGAGGAGGCGCAGAGGGGTCTGCGGAGGTTATCGCGCCGATGCGGGTCGACCAGGAATCGGTGCCAGAGACGGCGACATCGGCCTTGTTGTCAGGTCCTGGCGATCTTGATCTACCACGTGGGGTGGGAGGCCTGGGTCAATGGTGCTGTCCGACCTGCCAGTAAGTCTCAACTTCTTCCTTTGCTATTTCTCTTCTTTTCTTCTTTGCTCTGACGAAGTTGGCTTTGGCTTTTCAGGGCGTTGTCGATCGACATAGTGCCCTTGGTGCTCTCCGAGGTGGGCTTGGTGAGTCCCACGCTTCACAGAGCTGGAATGGGATCTACTACACCGCACCCTACGCCTGAAGGTGCACCGACTTCCGATGATACCAATGTCCGTGCACCCCCGTCCGCCGAGGCAGGTGGGGCAGAGGTGGTGCTAGGCGGGGAGGTTCCAGGCGAGGAGGTAGCTACCTTGGTTGTGGTGGCTTCCCTTGGTGGAGCTGACTCGCCCACCGTTGATGCAACGTCGGCGCCTAATGTCATTGGCGCGCAAGATGGCGACTCGCCATCGGCGACCGGCGATGCCCTTGCAGCAGAGGAGGAGACTTCAGTGCCGGGAAGCGACGCGGTGGTTCCTGGAGCTTTAGCCGGTGAGCTATCTGGTCCCTAGGCGCTGGTTTCTGCCGTGGAGTCGGCAGAAGGGGCGGAGGGGCAGCCGTTCGTGGCGACGGTAACGCCGATCCCTCTCGCTGTTGCTGTTGACATGGCCCAGTCCGTCCTACGCCAGATGCAGGCTGCTTTCGCCTGAGAGTGGGACTAGCTTGTGGAGGAGCCCCGCTTGGTGAAACTGGTCGACACCAAGAACAAGGAGCTCGAGGTGAAGGCCTTGAAGGCCCATGTCGTCACTGATGCCCGTCTGAAGCTGTGCGAGGATCAGCGACTGGAGTTGGTCCGCCGTGAAGTTGTCGTTGCTGATGCGGAATGGGACTTGGCGGTGAAGGAGGAGGAGGAGGTCTCCCAGAGCCTTGGCATGCTGGAGGAGAAGCGTCGGGCTATGTAGGACTCGGAGCTCGCCATCAAGCGCCTGAAGGAGGATCTGGAGCATCGTGCTCGGGAGTTCGCCGACCGAGAGAGATGGTGATAAGATCATGCACATTATCATCGCACAAATAAACGTGGAACAATGTTTATTTGTTAGGGATCCTGGTTCAAGTGAATGGTCATGCTTATTTGATGGAGAACATGGAGATGGTGCACTATATCGTCCACCACCTTGGCCTCCTCCTTTGATGCACACACTCCATTCAACAATTCAAGAAGGGGAGGATGATTAGGACATCACTCCTATGGATATACACAACACTCCATTCAACATACAAGATGCAATCAATAGAATTCACACACACCAATTAATTTCAGAGGTGAGCTCGTTCTTATATGTTTCCTTATATATCTTTGAAAATAGATTGCTACCTAATAATTTGATTGTAATTAGGATAGATGGAGTGGTTCAAGGAGTAATTGGAGGAAGGTTTAGGGGCATGGAGGACTAGAGAATACATTCAAAATAGATGGAAACCGACCCCAACTCAAAATCGTGTCCAACTAAGAGTCCAGGAGCAGTACGCACTAAAACGGAGGCCCAGGATGCATACGAACTTCGTTTGGACGTTCTACATATGCATGGAAAGGGGAGAGGATAACCTTTCCAATGGCGTAGGTCCCATGTAAAAATCCCTTGGGAGTCGACGGGAACCGTCGAAACAATATCGAGTACATAATCTGTCAGGGTGCTGCACCACCTTATTGGGCCATTGGGCCTTGTATCAAGTCTACATCTCTTATTTTCGTGTCTTAGGGTTAGGTCACGACCCCAACACCCCCTTGGACGTCCTCCCACATATATACTCCATAGTGGCCGCCATAAACAATTGGGTTTTGCTTAGATTTATAATATCACCGTTCTAAGGTTTGTGAATCCCCAACTTTACAATTTCAGATCATGTCTTCTACATTCTTGCTTGTGTTCTCAATTGCACTTGTAGGGATTAGCCTTCTTGGCAAGGTCAATCATTTGAAGCACGATTGATAACCAACGGAGCAGTGGTGTAGTGATTGCAGGGGTTGTTCGTGTTCTACTCGAGAGCCTTGGATCATCAACGTTGAGAGCTCCACATCAATCGACTTATCTATTACCTTTCGGAAGATCGGGACTCATCTTTCTTATTAGGTGAAACGCCTCTAGGCCTCTTGCGCAACCGAGGATCAAGGGATCCGGAACTTCCTGGCCCATGCCGGGGCGGTATTGGAACCCCTCAACCTTGGTCTCGTGCCGCACGGGGAGGCATCTGAAGTGGTGGCCAAGCTGCTCCCCGCCTTGGACTCTGTCGAAGTGTTTAATACGACACTTACCCCTGACCCGCTGAGAAGCAGCCCGCGGAGGTTCTTTTATGGTTGGGGCAAACAAAGATCAATATAAAGATGGTGACCTCAGAGATTTACGTGGTTCGGGCCGCCTGAGCGTAACACCCTACTCCACGGGGTTTGTGTAATTGTATTGAGCGAGTTCGTTCGCTAGGTCCCAGGTTGGATCTGTTCAATCTCCCTAGCTTAGCCTCTATCAGAGTGTTCCCAGGTTCGTGCGGTGCAACCCTTTTATAGTTCTAAGGACTGACCATTACAATGTTGTCTGGCTCGACATGTGGCCCTGGCGTGCTGAATGACCTAATACACTGTCTAAAGGGTATTAAGTACAATTAACAGTGTGGTAACATGCCTTCATGGCAGCATTACCCCTATTAACAGTGCACTGATTTTGTGTCATTAATATGGTATTAATGACACATTATCAGACCTTGTAACTGCCGCTTTAACCATCCTTGAATGTCTGCAATGGACATGATCGGCTTGTGTTTCTGTTGGTGATGAAGGTCCGGAGGCTCCACACGTGGCAGATCCGGAGCTTTCCCTTGCGGGAGGGTAGGTCCAGGGTTGCTGTACACATGTCAATACTGGAGCTCCTCTCTGACGGGGGCTAGGTCCGGGGCTGTTGTACACATGTAGCCGCCGGAGCTTCCCTTGGTTGGGAATTTTGTTCCGGTCTTATTTTACACGTGTTAACCCGGGAGCCAGTCATGTGAGGGGAGAGGGTCTGGTGCAACGTGACATGTGGGACCTGCATGGGCCTTCAACTCTGACGGGTGAAACTTTCTTGCACTTCTTGCGGTATCGTGAGGTACCCGGTATGCAGGGTACCGACAGTGTTCCCCAGGCCACCTATGGGAGAAACCCCATGGGTTAAGTTGTTCTACCAAAGGTGAGGCCATTCTTGATTCCCGCGCTTTGATTTTCAAAAGTCCTTTGATGCGCCGATAGAGTGACGGTTCGGGAGTGAACCTTCGACGCGTGGCTTGTTATGAATACGGCAGATGAGATCTTTGAGTGTGGATCTCACGCAATTGAAGGTCGCCGGTTCCCAATACAAAAACCGTATCAGTTCCACGTGCCCTGTCAGAGTGCCGACTTTGGGTTTCCCGCCACTCATCATGGCGATGGTTGGCCTTGGGTAAGGACCAAGATCTCTTCGTCGGAGTGGCCCCAGGCCCACACGTCATAAACGGGGTAGATTTTTGAAAAGTACCTTTGATCTCATTACAGTTTCCATCCAAGAATCACAGAGGCTTACTTAAGAAGGAAAGTGCGCACGGGTTGAGGACTCTTTACGCCTTCATTCATATTTGCGCTCAGAGCCTCTCAAACTCCGCCTAACTTTCCATCCTTTGCTCCACTTTGCCGCGATGGAGTTGGGTCTCCCCAAGAGCCGCCTCAAGAGCGATGATGATCTGAAGAAGGTTCGGACCTACATGGGGTGGTCCAGCGACTCCTTCAACCATCTGGTCCACGCCGGCAAGCTCCCGTTCAAGAAGGAGCCCGACGGTGACATGGTGTACTTCTCAGCGTACGCCATGGTGGGGCTGATCCCACCTTTTTCGACTTTCCTTTTGATGTTGCTGGACTTCTATGGTCTGCAGCTATACCACCTTGGCCCCCATTCTCTTCTTCTTGTGGCGACATTCGTCCACTTCTGCGAGATGTGGGTGGGTATTCCCCCCTGCGTCGAGCTTTTCCGCACCTTCTTCACCATCCACACCACCGGCAAGGGGTCTGAGTTTCTTGGCTTCTACTATTTTGTGAAGCCCAAGAAATTATCCTACAAATACTTTAGGTCGTTTCCTTCCGGCAAGTGGGACGACTGGAAAAAGGATTGGATCATCGTCATGGCAGAGGAGCATGAGAAATTGGAGCTACCTGAAGGTCTCCCCAATGTTGAAACTAACGCATGGAGTGTGGTTCCGGTGCTGTCAAAGGCCTTCAACCCTGTCTTGACCAGGATCCGCGAATGCGTGGAAGGTGGAGTGACCCCCCAGATGGTCTTCTGCAACTTCCTGGTCAATAGGTGGGCTCTGCTGAAGAAGAGGGAGAAGCTCGCATGGGCCCTCAATAGCGTGATGGATGACGATCGGATTGAAACCGTCCTGAGATCCAACTTGGATGGCGCAGCTTTGGAGCTTCATCTCAAGAAGTTCCAGCATGGAATTGATGTTGAAGGCGACGACTTAACTCCGATGGTGGCTTTCCTCCCTCTGAACATGGAGGCGCAGTTCAGTAGGGAGCTCTGGAGGAGTATGCCAACACTTGACGACCTTGGTGAGGTGGAAAGGCTTCCGACCACTAGGTTGGCGATCCCCGGATCTTCCGAGGGTGGTCCTGCCCCCACCCCAAGCCAAAATACTGAAGACGTCGGCAAGGGAAAGGGAAAAGAACCAGCTGAGCCTTCAAGCCAAAAGAGGAAGTTGAAGCACGCTGACGGGAGGTCTGTCAGGCCTGCTCCTTCCACGACGGCTGCTTCTCCCCGGAGGGGGAGGTCTTCTATAGCTACCTCTACTCCGGTGAAAACGTCCTCAAGAGGCATAAGCTCCGGGCAGGTGACCCCAGCTTTAGTGCCGGCTAGAAGCTCCAGGTCCGGGAGTTCATCCCGGCAAAGGGAAGATCTGGCCGAAGGAAGTCCGGCAGCTGCATGTGTTCCTCAGTTGAGGTCCGAATCAATTGTCTCACAAGATTTGGTGGGCTCTAGCTCCGGGCCTCAAAAGAAGAGGGTCCGAGACGACTAGGGTGGTAGCATCCCGAGGTAAGAATTGATTGCTCACCCTAAAATGCTCATCTTTCTTTTGGATGTGTCTTTAATCTTCTCTTCCCTTTGTTTCCAGGGTGTCAAAAAAAGGACCCGGAGCTTCAACGCCTATCGCAACAGCTGGGTCTGCACCTGTTGAAGCTCTAGCTTCGATCACTGAGCCTCCTCGTCAAGCGGAGGTGGAAGTCGCGGCAGCTCCGGCGCCAGCTGTCAAGAGCTTGGTCTCAGAGTCCTAACCCGAAGCTTTTGTGGTAGCATCGGACCGCAGGAGGGAAGTTAAAGATGTGCCCCTGGCGGCAGAGGCTGATGCTCCAGCACCGGCAATGCCTGAAGTTCCGACTTCCGAGCCGGAAGTTGCCGAAGCGCTGGCTGATGATCCAGAGGTAGTTGAAGCCCCAGCTATTGAGCCGGAGATCTCCTAGGCTCAGGCCCTTGTGCCAGAAACGGTTGAAGATCTGACGGTAGAGCCGGAAGTGGTAGAGGGTCCGGCTGCTGAGCCAGAGGAGGTTGGAGGTCCGACAGCTGTGCTGGAGGTAGTTGACGGTCCGGCGACTGTGCCAAAGGTAGTCGCTGCGTTGGAGCCTAAGCCAGCGGCGGTTGAGGCCCCAGTTGAGGCTCCAGCTGCTGCTCCAAAAGTGGTGGTCCAGAGGTACCTGAGCTGGAGCCAAAGTAGCTTGCAGGACTGGCGACAGGTCCTTCAACGTCGGAGCCGTCGATTGAAGACCCGGGAGTGGCGCCTTCAACTGCTCCGAAGGTGGAAGTTCCCCCCGTGGGTTCTTCTGCTGCCGCTGGAGGGCTCCAGGAGAGCAGCCCTAGCACTACAGGAATCCAGGTAACCACTATTGTAGAGTGGGACCCAATTTTTGTGACAGAGAACCCTTTCGAGCCTGCGGAGATGGTCCCAGCAGGCCCTGAACCTATCCCTCTGGCGTTGTCCATAGACAACACCTGCTCAAGTCTCCGGCAGGTCCAGCTTGCCTTCGAACATGAGAGCAAAGCCTTGGAGGAGGAGCACAACACCTTGAGGCATTGGCGCAGCAGATTTCATTTTGAGACCAAGCTTGCTCAGACGAGGCTAGCTGACTAGAGGGAATGGATCAAGGGGGAGAAGGCCTGGTTAGAGTACTGGGATAAGTTAATGGAGGAGAAGGAGGCCACAATCCGGGTGCTTGATGCTAACTCCAGGAAAATTCTGGAGCAAGCCAAGGAGAGACGTGATGCTGCTGACGAGCGTTATGAAAAGCTCACAGAATTGAATGAAACTCTCCTAAAGCGTCGAGCGGACCTGGAGGCGAGGGAGGAAAAACTCCTAGGGCAGCAGGAGGATGTGGTGAGAAGAGAGGCGGAGGTCACCCAGAAGTTTACTCTAGGTGAGAAAAATTTGGCGGATCGCAGCAAAAAGCTGGATCAATGGAAGGAGGAAGAGAGGAAGAAGAACTGGAAGGTGGGGCAAGAGCTCTCGAAAAGAGAGTCTGATGTTGCCGCTAGGGAGGAGACAGTCAAAGGCAGGGAGAAAGACCTTGCTGAAAGCCGGAACCGCATCCACCTCTGGGAGACGGAGCTAACCGATCGGGAAAAGCAAGTTGCTGAGAGCATGCAGCAGCATGCTAAGTTGGCTGAGCGACTTGCCCATGAAGGTTCGGAGCTTATGGGCGCCCGAAAGTCGCTGGAGGAGCTGCAGAGCCTGAAGGAGACCGAAGCTATTCAAGTGTGGGACTTCCTAGGGTGGGCGAATGATGCGCTGACACGGCTGGGTTTCAGTCCAGTACGTCCGGATAACCCGGAGCTGGATCTGGACCGAGCGCTGGTGGTCCTCAACGGTGCTGGCGGCAAACTTGATGTGATGGGCGACATCATTGCGGATCAGCTGGGGACAGAGGGGAAAACTTTGGCTACATACGTCGCAGAATATGTGCTGACATGTTATGTAAGTCGAGATCCCCAATTCCTACTGGACCTGGTGCTCGAAGGTCCCGTTGCTGAAGAGGAAGACGCCGACAAAGCCAGCGTCCGAGAAGTTGCCCAAAAAGTAGCTTCATTCTTCTGTAGGTCTTAGGTCCTCCAGTAGCTAGGGCTTTCTTCCTACTGCCTTCTGCTATACTCTCCCCATTTTGTAATACAGTATCTCAAATTAATGAAATCCTCCTTTCTGCCTTCAATTTCACTTTTTTTTTCAATATACAGTGTCGTGTCTTGTTGGCCCCCTGGTACATGTGTACAGTTGAGGTGTGTACATGTACCAAAGGTTATGACAATATGTTGATGAGTGGGCTGCTTTGCACTTGTAGATTTTAAGTCCGAGGTCTTCAATTTTGAAGCATGGAAGGCAGGCCCCCTGGAATGGTCAGAGCTTGGTAGCTCCGGCGTCAACATATTAGATGTTGATAGTGGACCTATCTTGGGAGATGTCGGAGCTTAGTAGCTCCGGCGTTGTCCATCGTCGCTATCAATTTTTGCTTTTCCTGCACATTAAAGGCAAGAGAGAAAGTAAAATTCGTCCTCTTGTCTATAAATTGGTTGTGACTTATTATTCTTATTTGGACTTTAGATCCGAAGAAACTCAACATGATAACTAGCGTTTTGATAGAATCTTCCTAGATCTACATGTCTTTTTAGTACTCACCCTACCGAGGCCTGTCGGGGTGTAGGTAGAGTGGCGTACTTAGGGTGCAGGACCAGGCTAAGTCGATAGCACACTCCGGACCTATGTTGGCTTGGCGTTCAGTGTGATGCCCGGTTCCAAAAAATGAACCAAGCTAAAACATATGTGTGCCCAGGATGTTCAACACACATACACGAGTGCATTCACAAAAGAGTATACAAAAAATTACTACAAGACAAGATTAATTAACCAAATTTTATTACACAAACCATATTATCCTCGAATACAAGCTCTAATGAATATTAATGACAAGTTCAACTAATGCAACAGAAATAAACTAAATAAGCAAACTAAACAGCTAGGCAGTATAAGCAATAGGGTATGGTGCAGCTCCAAAACAACACCACAGGCAAAGCTGATGGTAGACACGGCCTAGAACTCTACATTATCGCCATTAAACTCTCAATCCTGACCTGCAACTGTTGGGGGGATTGCAAGAGTGAGTACATGTCGTACTCAGCAAGTGTGGAAAGTATGACATGTGGTTGATTCAAATGACGAATATAATAATGCTCGAGTGCTGAAAAGTACATTAAAACATTTGAAAAGCAATGTATTATATGTATGTGAAGTAAACCCATTATAAACAATAAGTAATCATAATACCAGTCTATATTCCAGATCCATCATCCATATACCAATATCCATATTCAATACCAGAATTCAATTCATAACCATCCATAACCATAATACCAACCATAACCATCCCAAATACCATCCCAATACCAAGTTCCCTCTAATCATGTGAGGGTCCAGGTTGCTCATAACCGGGAGCACAGATATCATGATAGTTTTAGACACACTCTGCAGAGGTTGTACCGCTTTACCCACGTGTTTGTGATTTCATCACATCTCGATGACTATAGAATCTCAATTATGTCGTCTCACACTTTCTTAGGTGCGTGGCCAAGAGATCACAAAATAGCCTTTACAAAGGGATTACTAGCCTATTTAGACCCCACTGAGGTTTCACCGGTGGCGATGTCTCCCACTGAGCACATCTTCAACCAAGGGCCCCCTCTTGAGCCATTCGGATCCCAGGGTAGTCCCACCAATCATCAACAAACCCAATCCGACTACCCCTTCCCCGAGCATCCTTAATTATCCAAATAACACTAGCAGAGCCCTAATTAATCAGCTACGCCGCACCCATACTTGGCCTCATCGTGGCACTGTAAATCCTGGATGGTCGCTCCATGAACCGGTCCTTAGATCTAAAGCAAGCAAAACCACCATAACATCCAACCCATCCACATATCAGACTTGCTTAGATCACCCATTACCATATCATATTAACCATTTCATGTTAACCATAATCTCATCCATGCATAATTAAATTGAGTGGTATAGTTGTTTTCCCATCCAAGTTGATTAAGCAAAGCAAAAAGGTAAAAATCCCATCCCGACTCTCTACCATATATTCTAGGTGACAAGGGTGGTTAAACAAAGCTTGTAAACTTCCTATCATAGGATTCCCATCAAATTGACACAAGTATGCAATTTTCAAACAAAACATTTATTTCAAAACATGATCAATATGCTTCAAGGACACTTGCCTTGCTCTTGCGGTTGATTAGGGTCAAAGACTTCAAACTCTTGGTGCTGTAGATCCTCTGCGGCACTCTCTAGCACAAATCTGTCTAATCCGCACAATAAACATACAAGACAAGAAACACAATCAAAGAGTGCACAAATATTACTCAATATGACATGACATGCATGATTAATGCAAATGCAAGGTAGAACTTGTTAATAGATTGCTTTTAATGATCACTAACTAGTTCTAATAGCTTTTAATAAGTTTATAAAGGTTTGGATGTGATTAGATCTCATTTTAGAATCAATTCAACACAAGTTAACCAGGAAAATTGGACTAGTCTGCAGAAGGCCGGACTAGTCTGCACTTCGCAGAACTAGCGAACTAAGGTTTTCTAGATCGATGTAACTTTGGAGATTAGGGGTCAAATTCATGTAAGGAAAAGAGAATAGAAGGTATACCAGGTGTTTAGAACTCCAATGAATAAAGAAACTTGGAGGTAACACTTGGATCTTGATGATCTAGGGTTGGTGATGAACTTGGAGATGAATTGGTGATGAAGAATAAAACTTGATGGAGATCTTGATCCTCTTTCGTTTTCTCCTCTTCTTCTTCTTGCTTGGGATCTTCTCCTCCCTCCTTGATGGTGGCTCTCCACGAACTAGGGTTTGGGTGGGGTGGAAAAGTGGCATATAGATGTCAAGCCAAGGGGTGCGGTTGCTTATATAGAGGTGGAGGCTAGGGTTAGATGGATTTCGAGTTTGAGATGAATAGAGGCCGGTTTGGAGTCCCACATGGGCTCTAAAAGAGTTAGGCACGATGTCCCTAGGCCCACTTAACGTGAAACCCATGAAACAAGTCATAAAACAATCAACTCGGAGTCGCGAAATATGGGACAAGTCCGAAAAGGACCGGACTAGTCCGAAGTTGTCCAGAGAGAAAATCGGACAAGTCCGACTTTAGTCAGAGAGGAAAACGGACAAGTCCGCTGGAACACCGGACTAGTCCGGAAAAGTCCTGGGACTTAGCAAATTTTCAAGGATTCTTGGAATATCGGACTAGTCTACACAAAATCGGACAAGTCCGAAACTTTCCAAAGGCAAAATCGGACTAGTCCGCAGCAAAAACGGACAAGTCCGTTTTTAGTCAGAGAGAAATCAGACTAGTCCTCAGCAAAATCGGACCAGTCCGCACTTTCCTGCATTTTAAGTGCGGTTTTGTCCCAAATCAATTTTAAACTCATTCCTCTTTATGTGGGTTAATGTTAAACATGTATATGAATGTATGTAGGGCATGATGCATGAAAATGAGGGTGTTACAAACCTACCCCCCTTAAAATGAATCTCGCCCTCGAGATTCAACGAGGAAGAGAAGAGATAGGGAAATTCCTTCTTGATATCATCCTCCAACTCCCATGTTGCTTCTTTTTCTGTGTGGTGCTTCCATTGAACTTTACACCATCGAATCACCTTGTTCCTTGTGACTCTCTCCTTGTTTTCCAAAATTTTGATCGGTTGCTCGTCATAGGTCAAATATGCCTCCAATTCCAATCCTTCCATTGACACTTGTTCTTCCGGTACTCTCAGGCATTTCTTGAGCTGGGAAACATGAAAGACATCATGAACATCTAATAGATGAGTTGGCATCTCCAACTTATAGGCGATTTCTCCTCTTTTGTCCAAAATTTTGAATGGTCCGATGTAGCGAGGTGCTAGCTTGCCTCTTATATTAAACCTCGTATGACCTCTCATTGTTGACACCTTTAGGTAAACAAAATCTCCCACTTCAAAGGCTAATTTCCTTCTCCTATTGTCCGCATAGCCCTTTTATCTTGATTGGGCAACCCTCAAGCAGTTTTCACGAATTATTTGTACTTGTTTTTCGGCTTCTTGCAATACATCCGGACCAAATACTTGAGTTTCTCCGGTCTCATTCCAGAATAAGGGCGTCCTACACTTCCTTCCATAAAGCGCTTCATATGATGACATCTTCAAGCTTGCTTGGTAACTATTGTTGTATGAAAATTCTGCATATGGCAAGCTCTTGTCCCAACTTTTCCCATGCTTCAAAGCACAAGCTCTTAACATGTCCTCTAAAATCTGGTTGGTCCTCTCAGTTTGTCCATCCGTTTGAGGATGATATGCCGAAATGAAATTCAACCTCGTTCCCAAAGCTTCATACAATTTCTACCAAAATCTAGAGGTAAATTGAGAACCTCTATCCGAGACTATCTTCTTTGGAACTCTATGCAAACATACTATTCTTCCTATGTATAGTTCTGCCAATTTCTCTCCATTATAGGTGGTCTTGACGGGAATAAAGTGAGCTGACTTAGTTAACCGATCCACAATTACCCAAATTGAGTCGTAACCTGACTGAGTACGTGGTAACCCAACTATGAAGTCCATTCCAATTTCTTCCCATTTCCAATCTGGGATCTTCAATGGTTGCAATAATCCAGCTTGCCTTTGATGTTCCGCCTTGACTCGTTGGCACACATCACACAATGCTACATATTCAGCTATGTCCTTTTTCATGCTATCCCACCAATAGCAAGTCTTCAAGTCTTTGTACATCTTCGTACAACCAGGGTGAATTGAGTAAGGTGAGTCATGTGCCTCTTTTAATATTGTCTCCGGAATATGCTTCACATTGGGCACGACAATCCTTTTTTTGAGCCATAGGGTACCATGTTCATCCTCATCAAATCTGAATTCTCTCCCTTCTTCGGTCCTTTTCTTGATTTCCTTGATCTCCTCATCTATGATTTGTGCTTCTCGAATTTCTTGCTCCAAGGTCGGATTTAACTCCATCATCTTCATCTCATTTACAAACCCAAGGTTCAATCGTTCAAACTCCTTACATAAGCCGGATGGTAACTCTCGAACTGTGAGTTGATGACTTACTTTCTACTCAATGCGTCGGCCACTACATTGGCTTTTCCCGGATGATAGTTGATCCCCAAATCATAATCTTTGATGAGCTCCAACCATCTCCGTTGCCTCAAATTCAGATCCATTTGTGTGAAAATATACTTAAGACTCTTGTGATCCGTATAAATTTCACACCTATGTCCAAGGATATAGTGTCTCCAAATTTTCAATGCGTGTACCACGGCTGCAAGTTCCAAATCATGTGTCGGGTAATTCTGCTCATGTTTCTTCAATTGACCTGATGCATAGGCGACCACTTAACCTTCTTGCATCAATACACATCCAAGTCCTTGTATCGATGTGTCGCAATAAATATCAAAACTTTTGGTTACATCCGGCAATACAAAAACTGGGGATGTTGTTAACCTCTTCTTCAACTCTTCAAAACTGTTTTATTGGAAAGCCTTTCCCTTCATTAGGAACTCCATCATTGGCTTGACTATCTTGGAAAAGTCCTTGATGAATCGACGGTAATATCCTGCCATTCCAAGAAAACTCCTTATTCCCTTTACATTCCGCGGAGGTTCCCATTTCAACACGTCTCTCACTTTTCCGGGGTCAACCGGTACTCCTCCTCCTGAGATGATATGACCCAAAAACGACACCTCTTTCAACCAAAATTGACACTTGTTGAACTTGGCATACAATTGATGCTCCCTCAATTTCTTCAACGTAAGCCTCAAGTGTTCCTCATGTTCCTTCTCATTCTTCGAGTAGACCATAATGTCATCAATAAACACCACAACGAAATTATCCAAGTACTCCACGAAGACCTTATTCATGAGGTACATAAAGTAGGAAGGCGCATTTGTCAATCCAAAAGACATCACGGTGTACTCATAAGATCCATACCGTGTCCTAAAAGCTGTCTTGGGTATGTCTGATGGTCTAATCTTCATTTTAAAGTATCCTGAGCTCAAATCAATCTTAGAGAAGACACAAGCACCCTTCATCTGATCAAACAAGTCTTCTATGCGTGACAAGGTGTACTTGTTCTTGATTGTTACCTTGTTGAGAGCTCGGTAATCCACACACATCGTTTGGGTTCCATCCTTCTTGTCCACAAACAGCACGGGCGCTCCCCAAGGTGAAGAGCTGGGGCGAATAAAACCCTTCTCTAGTTGCTCTTGAATTTGTTTCTTGAGCTCCGCAAGTTCCATAGGAGGCATCCTATACGGCCTCTTAGCTATAGGTGCAGTTCCAGGTATTAAATCAATAACAAACTCAATGTCTCGATCGGGTGGCATACCTGACAACTCATCTGGAAAAACATCCAAAAATTCATACACCACCGGAATCTCCTCAATTGCGGCACCGTCCATATGATTCAACTCCAGTTGCTTCGGTGTGGTTTGAGATGCTTCAAATTCTACGGTGATCCCTTCTTCATTGGTCAACTTCACCGTCTTCGTGGCACACTCAATAACTCCATTGTGCTTCCTCAACCAGTCCATACCAAGTATAATGTCCAATCCATGAGAATCCAAAACAATGAGGTTGGCAGAGAAGTCTACCCCCTTATTCTAAGGCTTACTTTTGGACATACTATATCTGTCCTCATCTCTCCTCCAGGAGACTTAACCAATAGAGTAAACTTCATATGAGAGATAGGCAAACTATACTTGGCAACATACTTTGATGCAATGAATGAATGCAATGCTCTTGAATCAAACAACATAGTCGCAGAGTTGGAGTTTGCGAGGAACATAACAATAACCACGTCATCCGCTTGTTGAGCATCCTCCGTAGAGACATGGTTCACATTGCCACGAGCAAAATTCTGCTGTCCACTGTTCCCTTGTGGTTGTCCTCCATTGGGTCTTGGGTTTTCCCTCGGTGCATTGCTTCCTTGACCAAGGCCAGACTTAGGACATTGATGCGCAAAGTGTCCAGCTTCTCCACAAGTATAGCACTTCTTAACTCCACCAGAATTATTGGGACGAGCTTGATATTGAACACTTGCAGCAGGAAAGTTGGCGCGATGTGCATAAGGCATTGGAGGCCTAGGAGCTTGCATGACAGGGCGCTGCTGCACAAACTAAGTTGGGCGCGGTGCAAATCCAGGGCGCTGTATAGGACTAGAGGAGATGTAATATGGCGCATTAGGAGGCACAAAGTGAGGGCGCACATTACTTCCTTGTTGCTGTCCTTGATATGGCGCCTTCCTCTTGTTTTCTTGTTCCATCTCACGGATCTTGTTCTGAACCACGATTGCTTTGTTCAGAAGCTTCTGAAAATTTGCATAATCACAGTTGAGTAGTTGCACTTGGATTTCATTGTTCAATCCCCTCATGAACAAGTATTGCTTCCGGCTGTCCTGGCTCACATCCTCAGGCGCATACCTTGAGAGTTGAGTGAACTTATTGAGATATTCACTCACGCTTGATCTTCCTTTCCTTAAGTTCTCAAATTCTTGCCTCTTCAAGATCATAACACCTTCCGACACATAATGAGAACGGAAGCTCTCTTTGAATTCCGCCCAGGTAATTCTCTCTTGGTTCTCATGAGCATTGCATAGTGAATCCCACCAATCCGCATCATCTCCAACTAGTTGATGAGAAGCGAAAATCACCTTCTCCCGGTCACTGGATTGGACAATAGCAAGTTTCTTCTCCATGGACTTGAGCCAATCATCGGCATCCATAGGGTCAGCGGCTTGAGCAAAGGTTGGCGGCCTAGTCCTCATAAACTCTCCCAACCGGTTATGAGGAGGCGGGGGTGGCGGTGGAGGCATGTGGGGCTGATTGTTGATGTTACCAACCTGCAGTTGTCCCATTGTTTGTATCATGGTCTGCATGAGCTAGTTCTGCATAGCCAGTAGCTACTCAATGTTGATAGCTCCATGAGCAGGTCCTTGTCCATTATTGTTCTGAGGTGCTCCATGGTTCTCCTCCTCATCATTGCCATCCCTCTGGTTGCGAGTCCTCACCATCTGGAGAAAAGCAATAGGTAAGAATTAGAAAATGTCCCCAACTATATGCATCAAGGGATATGAAACTAGACAACTAACTAGCCTACGTGGACATGGCAATGCTAAAGCATCCCAAAATCCTCTATTAAGCACACAAGCAAGCAATATATAGCAACAGCACACCAAACGAAACACATCGGTTCCTGAGTGCTCCTATGTGCTCTAAAGTGTCCATTCTATCTAGGCTGCATCCTACGTTCAACCTGTGGCTCTGATACCAATCTGTGACGCCCGGTTCCGAAAAGTGAACCAAGCTAACGCATATGTGTGCCCAGAATGTTCAACACACATACACGAGTGCATTCACAAAAGAGTATACAGAAAATTACAACAAGACAAGATTAATTAACCAAATTTTATTACACAAACCATATTATCCTCGAATACATGCTCTATTAATGACAAGTTCAACTAATGCAGCGGAAATAAACTAAATAAGCAAACTAAACAGCTAGGCAGCATAAGCAATAGGGTATAGCGCAGCTCCAAAACAACACCACAGGCAAAGCTGACGGTAGACACGGCCTAGAAATCCACATTATCGCCATTAAACTCCCAATCTTGACCTGCACCTGTTGGGGGGGGGATTGCAAGAGTGAGTACATGTCGTACTCAACAAGTGTGGAAAGTATGACATGTGGCTGATTCAAATGGCGAATATAATAATGGTCGAGTGCTGAAAAGTACATTAAAACATTTGAAAAGCAATGCATTATATGTATGTAAAGTAAACTCATCATAAACCATAAGTAATCATAATACCAGTCCATATTCCAGATCCATCATCCATATACCAATATCCATATTCAATACCAGAATTCAATTCATAACTATCCATAACCATAATACCAACCATAGCCATCCTAAATACCATCCCAATACCGAGTTCCCTTTAATCATGTGAAGGTCCAGGTTGCTCATAACTGGGAGCACAGCTATCATGATAGTTTTAGACACGCTCTGCAGAAGTTGTACCGCTTTACCCACGTGTTTGTGATTTCATCACCTTTCGATGACTATAGAATCTCAATTATGCCGTCTCACACTTCCTTATGTGTGTGGCCAAGAGATCACAAAATAGCCTTTACAAAGGGATTACTAGCCTATTTAGACCCCACCGAGGTTTCACCGGTGGCGATGTCTCCCACTGAGCACATCTTCAACCAAGGGCCCCCTCTTGAGCCATTCGGATCCCAGGGTAGTCCCACCAATCATCAACAAACCCAATCTGACTACCCCTTCCCCGAGCATCCTTAATGGTCCAAATAACACTAGCAAAGCCCTAATTAATCAGCTACGCCACACCCATACTTAACCTCGTAGTGGCACTGTAAATCCTGGATGGTCGCTCCACGAACCAGTCCTTAGATCTAAAGCAAGCAAAACCACTATAACATCCAACCCATCCACATACCAGGCTTGCTTAGATCACCCATTACCATATCATATTAACTAGTTCATGTTAACCATAATCTCATCTATGCATAATTAAATTGAGTGGTATAGTTGTTTTCCCATCCTAGTTGATTAAGTGAAGCAAAAAGGTAAAAATCCCATCCCGACTCTCTACGATATATTCCAGGTGACAAGGATGGTTAAACAAAGCTAGTAAACTTCCTATCATAGGGTTCCCATCAAATTGACACAAGTATGCAATTTTCAAACAAAACATTTATTTCAAAACAGGATCAATATGCTTCAAGGAGACTTTCCTTGCTCTTGCGGTTGATTAGAGTCAAAGCCTTCAAACTCTTGGTGTTGTAGATCCTCCGCGGCACTCTCTAACGCAAAACCGTCTAATCCACACAATAAACATACAAGACAAGAAACACAATCAAAGTGTGCACAAATATTACTCAATATGACATGACATGCATGATTAATGCAAATGCAAGGTAGAACTTGTTAATAGATTGCTTTTAATGATGACTAACTAGTTCTAATAGCTTTTAATAAGTTAATACAGGTTTGGATGTGATTAGATCTCATTTTAGAATCAATTCAACACAAGTTAACCAGGAAAATCGGACTAGTCTACAGAAGGCCAGACTAGTCCGCACTTCGCAGAACTAGCGAACTAGGGTTTTCTAGATCGACGTAAATTTGGAGATTAGGGGTCAAATTCATGTAAGGAAAAGAGAATATAAGGTATACCAGGTGTTTAGAACTCCAATGAATCAAGAAACTTGGAGGTAACACTTGGATCTTGATGATCTAGGGTTGGTGATGAACTTGGAGATGAATTGGTGATGAATAACAAAACTTGATGGAGATCTTCATCCTCTTTCGTTTGCTCCTCTTCTTCTTCTTGCTTGGGATCTTCTCCTCGCTCCTTGATGGTGGCTCTCCACGAACTAGGGTTTGGTTGGGGTGGAAAAGTGGCAAATAGATGTCAAGCCAAGGGGTGTGGTTGTTTATATAGAGGTGGAGGTTGGGGTTAGATGGATTTCGAGTTTGAGATGAATAGAGGCCGGTTTGGAGTCCCACATGGGCTCTAAAAGAGTTAGGCACGACGTCCCTAGGCCCACTTAACATGAAACCCAAGAAACAAGTCGTAAAACAAAAGATCAACTTGGAGTCGTGAAATATCGGACAAGTCCGAAAAGGACCAGACTAGTCCGAAGTTGTCCAGAGAGAAAATCGGACAAGTCTGGCCTAAAATCGGACAATTCCGACTTTAGTCAGAGAGGAAAATGGACAAGTCCGCTGGAACACCGGACTAGTCCGAAAAAGTCCAGGGACTTAGCAAATTTTCAAGGATTCTTGGAATATCGGACTAGTCCGCACTAAATCGGAGAAGTACGAAAGTTTCCAGAGGCAAAATCGGACTAGTCCGCAGCAAAAACGGACAAGTCTGTTTTTAGTCATAGAGAAATCGGACTAGTCCTTAGCAAAATCGGACTAGTCCGCACTTTCCTGCATTTTAAGTGCGGTTTTGTTCCAAATCAATTTTAAACTCATTCCTCTTTATGTGGGTTAATGTTAAACATGTATATGAATGTACGTAGGGCATGATGCATGAAAATGAGGGTGTTAAAAACCTACCCCCCTTAAAATGAATCTCGCTCTCGAGATTCGACGTGGAAGAGAAGAGATAGGGAAATTCCTTCTTGATATCATCCTCCAACTACCATGTTGCTTCTTTTTCCGTGTGGTGCTTCCATTGAACTTTACACCATCGAATCACCTTGTTCCTTGTGACTCTCTCCTTGTTTTCCAAAATTTTGATCGGTTGCTTGGCATAGGTCAAATCTACCTCTAATTCCAATCTTTCCATTGGCACTTGTTCTTCCGGTACTCTAAGGCATTTCTTGAGCTGGGAAACATGAAAGACATCATGAACATCTGAAAGATGAGTTGACATCTCCAACTTATACTCTACTTCTCCTCTTTTGTCCAAAATTTTGAATGGTCCAATGTAGCGAGGTGCTAGCTTGCCTCTTATATTAAACCTCTTATGACCTCGTATTGGTGACACCTTTAGGTAAACAAAATCTCCCACTTCAAAGGCTAATTTCCTTCTCCTATTGTCCGCATAGCCCTTTTGTCTTGATTGGGCAGCCCTCAAGTTTTCACGAATTATTTGTACATGCTTTTCGGCTTCTTGCAATACACCTGGACCAAATACTTGAGTTTCTCCTGTCTCATTCCAGAGTAAGGGCATCCTACACTTCCTTCGATAAATCTCTTCATATGGTGACATCTTCAAGCTTGCTTGATAACAATTGTTGTATGAAAATTCTGCATATGGCAAGCTCTTGTCCCAACTTTTCCATGCTTCAAAGCACAAGCTCTTAACATGTCCTCTAAAATCTGGTTGGTCCTCTCGGTTTGTCCATCCGTTTGAGGGTGATATGCTGAACTGAGATTCAACCTCGTTCCCAAAGCTTCATGCAATTTCTGCCAAAATCTAGAGGTAAATTGAGAAACTCTATCCGAGACTATCTTCTTTGGAACTCCATGCAAACATACTATTCTTCCCATGTACAGTTCCGCCAATTTCTCTCCATTATAGGTGGTCTTGATGGGAATAAAGTGAGCTGACTTAGTTAACCGATCCACAATTACCCAAATTGAGTCGTAACCGGACTGAGTATGTGGTAACCCAACTATGAAGTCCATTCCAATTTCTTCTCACTTCCATTCCGGGATCTTCAATGGTTGAAATAATCCAGCTGGCCTTTGATGTTCCACCTTGACTCGTTGGCACATATCACACAATGCTACATATTCAGCTATGTCCTTTTTCATGCTATCCCACCAATAGCAAGTCTTCAAGTCTTTGTACATCTTCGTACAACCGGGGTGAATTGAGTAAGGTGAGTCATGTGCCTCTTTTAATATTGTCTCCCGAATATGCTTCACATTGGGCACGACAATCCTTTTTCCGAGCCATAGGGTACCATGTTCATCCTCATCAAATCTGAATTATCTCCCTTCTTCGGTCCTTTCCTTGATTTCCTTGATCTCCTCATCTGTGGTTTGTGCTTCTCGAATTTCTTGCTCCAAGGTTGGATTTAAGTCCATCATCTCCATCTCATTTACAAACCCAAGGTTCAACCGTTCAAACTCCTTACATAAGTCAGATGGTAACTCTCGAACTGTGAGTTGATGACTTACTCCTTTTCTACTCAATGTGTCGGCCACTACATTGGCTTTTCCCGGATGATAGTTGATCCCCAAATCATAATCTTTGATGAGCTCCAACCATCTCCGTTGCCTCAAATTCAAATCCGTTTGTGTGAAAATATACTTAAGACTCTTGTGATCCGTATAAATTTCACATCTATGTTTAAGGATATAGTGTCTCCAAATTTTCAATGCGTGTACCACAGCTGCAAGTTCCAAATCATGTGTCGGGCAATTCTGCTCATGTTTCTTCAATTGTCTTGATGCATAGGCGACCACTTGACCTTCTTGCATCGATACACATCCAGGTCCTTGTCTCGATGCGTCGCAATAAATATCAAAACTTTTGCTTACATCCGGCAATACCAAAACTGGGGCTGTTGTTAACCTCTTCTTCAACTCCTCAAAACTGTTTTGACAAGCTTGAGTCCATTGGAAAGCCTTTCCCTTCATTAGCAACTCCGTCATTGGCTTGGATATCTTGGAAAAGTACTTGATGAATCGACGGTAATATCCAGCCATTCCAAGAAAACTCCTTATTCCCTTTACATTCTGCGGAGGTTCCCATTTCAACACGTCTCTCACTTTTCCGGGGTCAACCGATAATCCTCCTCCTGAGATGATATGACCCAAAAACAACACCTCTTTCAACCAAAACTGACACTTGTTGAACTTGCTATACAATTGATGCTCCCTCAATTTCTGCAACGTAAGCCTCAAGTGTGCCTCATGTTCCTTCTCATCATTCGAGTAGATCATAATGTCATCAATAAACACCACAATGAACTTATCCAAGTACTCCATGAAGACCTTATTCATGAGGTACATAAAGTAGGCAGGCACATTTGTCAATCCAAAAGATATCACGGTGTACTCATAAGATCCATACCGTGTCCTAAAAGCTGTCTTGGGTATGTCCGATGGTCTAATCTTCATTTGAAAGTATCCCGACCTCAAATTAATCTTAGAGAAGACACAAGCACCCTTCATCTACTCAAACAAGTCTTCTATGTGTGGCAAGGTGTACTTGTTCTTGATTGTTACCTCGTTGAGAGCTCGGTAATCCACACACATCCTTTGGGTTCCATCCTTCTTGTCCACAAACAACATGGGTGCTCCCCAAGGTGAAGAGTTGGGGCGAATAAAACCCTTCTTTAGTTGCTCTTGAATTTGTTTCTTGAGCTCCACTAGTTTCATAGGAGGCATCCTATATGGCCTCTTAGCTATAGGTGCAGTTCCAGGTATTAAATCAATAACAAACTCAATGTCTCGATCGGGTGGCATACCTGACATCTCGTCCGGAAAAACATCCAAAAATTCACACACCACCGGAATCTTCTCAATTGCGGCACCGTCCATATGATTCAGCTCCAATTGCTTCGGTGTGGTTTGAGATGGATCAAATTCTACGGTGATCCCTTCTTCATTGGTCAACTTCACCGTCTTCGTGGCACACTCAATAACTCCATTGTGCTTCCTCAACCAGTCCATACCAAGTATAATGTCCAATCCTTGAGAATCCAAAACAATGAGGTTGGCGGAGAAGTCTGCCCCCCTTATTCTAAGGCTTACTTTTGGACATACTATATTTGTCCTCATCTCTCCTCCAGGAGACATAACCAATAGAGTAAACTTCATATGAGAGATAGGCAAACTATACTTGGCAACATACTTCGATGCAATGAATGAATGCGATGCTCTAGAATCAAACAACATAGTCGCGGGGTTGGAGTTTGCGAGGAACATACCAATGACCACATCATCCGCTTGTTGAGCATCCTCCATAGAGACATGGTTCACATTGCCACGAGCAAAATTCTGCTGTCCATGGTTCCCTTGTGGCTGTCCTCCATTGGGTCTTGGGTTTTGCCTCGGTGCATTGCTTCCTTGACCAAGGCCTGACTTAGGACATTGATGTGCAAAGTGTCCAGCTTCTCCACAAGTATAGCACTTCTTAACTCCACCAGAATTATTGGGACGAGCTTTGTTTTGAACACTTGCAGCAGGAAAGTTGGCGCGAGGTGCATAAGGCATTGGAGGCCTAGGATCTTGCATGACAGGGCGCTGCTGCACCAACTGAGTTGGGCGCGATGCAAATCCAGGGCACTGTATAGGAGTAGAGGAGCTGTAATATGGCGCATTAGGAGGCACAAAGCTAGGGCGCACATTACTTCCTTGTTGTTGTCCTTGATATGACGCCTTCCTCTTGTTGTCTTGCTCCATCTCACGGATCTTATTCTCAACCATGATTGCTTTGTCCACAAGCTTATGAAAATTTGCATAATCACAGTTGAGTAGTTGCACTTGGATTTCGTTGTTCAAGCCCCTCATGAACAAGTATTGCTTCCGGCTGTCCCGGCTCAGATCCTCAGGCGCATACCTTGAGAGTTGAGTGAACTTATTGAGATATTCACTCACGCTTGATCTTCCTTGCCTTAAGTTCTCAAATTCTTGCCTCTTCAAGATCATAACACCTTCTGGCACATAATGAGAATGAAAGCTCTCTTTGAATTCCGCCCAGGTAATTCTCTCTTGGTTCTCATGAGCATTGCATAGTGAATCCCACCAATCCGCAGCTGCTCCAACTAGTTGATGAGAAGCGAAAATCACCTTCTCCCTGTCACTGCATTGGACAATAGCAAGTTTCTTCTCCACGGACTTAAGCCAATCATCGACATCCATAGGGTCAGTGGCTTGAGCAAAGGTTGGCGGCCTAGTCCTCATAAACTCTCCCAACCGGTTATGAGGAGGCAGGGGTGGCGGTGGAGGCATGTGGGGCTGATTGTTGATGTTACCAACCTAAAGCTGTCCCATTGTTTGTATCATGGTCTGCATGAGCTGGTTCTGCATAGCCAGTAGCTTCTCAATGTTGATAGCTCCATGAGCAGGTCCTTGTCCATTGTTTTTCTGAGGTGCTCCATGGTTCTCCTCCTCATCATTGCCATCCCTCTGGATGCGAGTCCTCACCATCTGGAGAAAAGCAATAGGTAAGAATTAGAAAATGTCCCCAACTATATGCATCAAGGGATATGAAACTAGACAACTAACTAGCCTACGTGGACATGGCAATGCTAAAGTATCACAAAATCCTCTATTAAGCACACAAGCAAGCAATATATAGCAACAACACACCAAACGAAACACATCGGTTCCTGAGTGCTCCTATGTGCTCTAAAGTGTCCATTCTATCTAGGCTGCATCCTACAGTCAACCTGTGGCTCTGATACCAATATGTGATGCCCGGTTCTGAAAAATGAACCAAGCTAACGCATATGTGTGCCCAGGATGTTCAACACACATACACGAGTGCATTCACACAAGAGCATACAAAAAATTACTACAAGACAAGATTAATTAACCAAATTTTATTACACCAACCATATTATCCTCGAATACAAGATCTAATGAATATTAATGACAAGTTCAATAATGCAGCGGAAATAAACTAAATAAGCAAACTAAACAGCTAGGCAGCATAAGCAATAGGGTATAGCGCAACTCCAAAACAACACCACAGGCAAAGCTGACGGTAGACACGACCTAGAACTACGCATTATCGCCATTAAACTCCCAATCCCGACCTGCAACTGTTGGGGGGGGATTGCAAGAGTGAGTACATGTCGTACTCAGCAAGTGTGGAAAGTACGACATGTGGCTGATTCAAATGACGAATATAATAATGGTCGAGTGCTGAAAAGTACATTAAAACATTTGAAAAACAATGTATTATATGTATGTGAAGTAAACCCATCATAACCATAAGTAATCATAATATCAGTCCATACTCCAGATCCATTATCCATATACCAATATCCATATTCAATACCAGAATTCAATTCATAACCATCCATAACCATAATACCAACCATAACAATCCCAAATACCATCCCAATACCAAGTTCCCACTAATCATTTGAGGGTCCAGGTTTCTCATAACCGGGAGCACGGCTATCATGATAGTTTTAGACACACTCTGCAGAGGTTGTACTGCTTTACCCACGTGTTTGTGATTTCATCACCTTTCGATGACTATAGAATCTCAATTATGTCGTCTCACACTTCCTTAGGTGTGTGGCCAAGAGATCACAAATTAGCCTTTACATAGGGATTACTAGCCTATTTGGACCCCACTGAGGTTTCACTGGTGGCGATGTCTCCCACTGAGCACATCTTCAACCAAGGGCCCCCTCTTGAGCCATTCAGATCCTAGGGTAGTCCCACCAATCATCAACAAAGCCAATCCGACTGCCCCTTCCCCAAGCATCCTTAATGGTCCAAATAACACTAGCAAAGCCCTAATTAATCAGCTACGCCGCACCCATACTTGCCCTCGTGCTGGCATTGTAAATCCTAGATGGTCGCTCCACGAACCGGTCCTTAGATCTAAAGCAAGCAAAACCACCATAACATCCAACCCATCCACATACCAGACTTGCTTAGATCACCCATTACCATATCATATTAACCAATTCATATTGACCATAATCTCATCCATGCATAATTAAATTGAGTGGTATAGTTGTTTTCCCATCCCAGTTGATTAAGCGAAGCAAAAAGGTAAAAATCCCATCCCGACTGTCTACCATATATTCCAGGTGACAAGGGTGGTTAAACAAAGCTAGTAAACTTCCTATCATAGGATTCCCATCAAATTGACACAAGTATGCAATTTTCAAACAAAACATTTATTTCAGAATAGGATTAATATGCTTCAAGGACACTTGCCTTGCTCTTGCGGTTGATTAGGGTCAAAGTCTTCAAACTCTTGGTGCTGTAGATCCTCCGCCGCACTCTCTAGCGCAAATCCGTCTAATCCACACAATAAACATACAAGACAAGAAACACAATCAAAGAGTGCACAAATATTACTCAATATGACATAACACGCATGATTAATGCAAATGCAAGGTAGAACTTGTTAATAGATTGCTTTTAATGATCACTAACTAGTTCTAATAGCTTTTAATAATTTTATACAGGTTTGGATGTGATTAGAACTCATTTTAGAATCAATTCAACACAAGTTAACCAGGAAAATCGGACTAGTCTGCAGATGGCCGGACTAGTCCGCACTTTGCAGAACTAGCGAACTAGGATTTTCTAGATCGACGTAAATTTGGAGATTAGGGGTCAAATTCACGTAAGGAAAAAAGAATAGAAGGTATACCAGGTGTTTGGAACTCCAATGAATCATGAAACTTGGAGGTAACACTTGGATCTTGAAGATCTAGGGTTGGTGATGAACTTGGAGATGAATTGGTGATGAAGAACAAAACTTGATGGAGATCTTGATCCTCTTTCGTTTGCTCCTCTTCTTCTTCTTGCTTGGGATCTTCTCCTCCCTCCTTGATGGTGGCTCTCCAAGAACTAAGGTTTGGGTGGGGTGAAAAAGTGATAAATAGATGTCAAGCCAAGGGGTGGGGTTGTTTATATAGAGGTGGAGGCTAGGGTTAGATGGATTTCGAGTTTGGGATGAATAGAGGCCGGTTTAGAGTCCCACATGGGCTCTAAATGAGTTAGGCACGACGTCCCTAGGCCCACTTAACATGAAACCCAAGAAACAAGTCGTAAAACAAAAGATCATCTCGGAGTCATGAAATATCGGACAAGTCCGAAAAGGACTGGACTAGTCTGAAGTTGTCCAGAGAGAAAATCGGACAAGTTTGGCCTAAAATCGGACAAGTTCGACTTTAGTCAGAGAGGAAAACGGACAAGTCCACTGGAACACCGGACTAGTCCGGAAAAGTCCAGGGACTTATCAAATTTTCAAGGATTCTTGGAATATCAGACTAGTCCGCACAAAATCGGACCAGTCCAAAAGTTTCCAGAGGCAAAATCAGACTAGTCTGCAGCAAAAATGGACAAGTCCGTTTTCAGTCAGAGAGAAATCGGACTAGTCCTCAGCAAAATCGGACTAGTCCGTACTTTCCTACATTTTAAGTGTGGTTTTGTTCCAAATCAATTTTAAACTCATTCCTCTTTATGTGGGTTAATGTTAAACATGTATATGAATGTATGTAGGGCATGATGCATGAAAATGAGGGTGTTACATTCAGGCAAGTAGATTATGTAGCAGTGTTAAGATCCAAAAAGACTATCATTAAATCTTGTAATGCATGTGAATTACTTGGAACAAAGCTCAAAAAGATTTGCACAACCTCATTATAGACAAGCGGGGTAAAAATAATTTGATATATTGAGCCTTGTACAAAATGTAAGTGCACGTGGAGTCTGTTTTCACACAACAATGCCTTTCATTATAGGTACGAATTACAGGGGAGACAAGGACACAATTAGGGTGCTTGACCCTGCTAAATGTGCTATACATCTTGTACTAGCCCAGAGCAAGTAGTTACACTTTTAGTGTTGTGACTGTGTAAAGTGTTACTTGAACTTCTCGGAGCTTCCCGGAGGGGTCCGGATGTTCTCCCGGAGGACTTGCTCAACTCTGTATAATGACTCTACAATATGCATTGTTTGTAATTATAGACTCACCTCCATGATTCTAAGCATAAAACTTACAGAGGTGCTCGATGTTCCAAGGATTGGGAAGTGGGATCCCATCCTCAGTTGCCAAGCGAACGCACCCTGGTCGGGATACTTTAATGACTCGGAAGGGACCCTCCCAGCTGGAGGAAAGTTTGTTCATCCCTTCACTAGTTAGTATCTTGTGGAGCACCAGGTCGCCTTCTTCAAGCTTTTGGTCACGCACATGCCTTTGATGGTAGCACCAGAGCGCTTGGCGAGAACGTGCATTTCGAACAGCTGCTTGGCACCTTCCCTCCTGCATGGCTTCGTCGAAGGTCCGGACCTGGAGGGACCCCAAGGTGATCTCCGGGGGAAGGACTGCTTCAGCTCCGTACACCAGGAAGAATGGAGTCTCCCCAGTTGGCCGGTTAGGTGTTGTCCTATTCGCCCATAATGTGGACGGAAGCTCTTCAATCCAGTTAGCTCCATGCTTTTTCAAGTGCTCATATGTGCGCGTCTTGAGTCCTTTTAAGATTTCTGCATTTGCTCTCTCGGCATGGCCGTTGCTTGCTAGATGAGCTACTGAAGCGTAGCTAAGTTGAATGTCGAGGTCTTCGCAATATTCTTGGAATGCAGTACTTGTGAATTGAGTTCTGTTGTCAGTTATGACTTTGTTTTGAACTCCAAATCTGCATATAATGGACTTCAAGAACTTGATTGCTGATTGTTTAATGATTGTTACTACTGGAGTTTCTTCCGCCCACTTGGTGAACTTGTCAATGGTGACATATAGGAACTTGTAACCTCTGACGTCTTTTGGGAAATGTCCCAAGATATCCATGCCCCACACAGCGAATGGCCATGTAGGAGGTATCATTTGTAGTGATTGAGCCAGTGTGTGAATCTGTTTTGCATGGAACTGACATGATTCACATATCTTCACTAGCTCAACCGCATCCTGGAGTGCTGTAGGCCAGTAAAAACCATACCGGAAGGCTTTACCGACCAGCGTGTGAGAAGATGCATGATTCCCGCACTTGCCTCCATGGATTTCCGCTAGGATATCGCGACCTTCTTCCCTTGCAATGCACCACATTAGGATTCCATTGGCACCGCGTCGGTAGAGATCCCCTTCTACCAACATGTATATTTTAGCCAATCTGACAATCCGGTCAGCGGATACACTATCTTCACGAAGGATATTATCTTTCAAGTAGCTCGGGATCTCCGAGATCCATGCATCGGAGCTAACTTGAGCTTCTGAGTCTTGCATGCTGGGTTGCTCGGAGCTTCCAACATCACCTACGACCCTCGGTGAACACCACGGTAACAGAGCCACCGGGACCGCCATCTTCGAGGTGCTGGTCTCGCCCCCTTCGCTCAGTTCGGCAGGCTGAGCTGTTGGTTTTGATAACCTTCGGAAGAAGATTCTGTCAGGAGCCAGAGCTCCGGTTGAGTCTTTCGTTGAGAGTCATCAGCTTCAGAGTTATGAGGCACTGAACATGATGGAGATCAAGGACTTCGAAGTCCTTCTGAAGCCTCTAAACTTCAAGGAGATAAGCAACTAATTGAGAATTGCTGCAGGAGCATTCACGTTTCACTTGTTTGATGATGAGTTGTGAATCTCCCTTTACCAACAACTGTTTTACACCATAAGATAGTGCCACCTTGAGTCCATAGATGAGGGATTCATACTCCGCCATATTGTTGGTTGCCTTGAAATCAAGGTGTACCATGTACTTGACCTTCTCTCCGGTCGGAGCTAGGAGAAGGATTCCAGCTCTGGCCTCCTCCTTCTGCTCGGAGCCATCGAAGTAGAGGGTCCAGTGAGACTCAGTGAATACCAGAACTTTGAGCTTTGGTTTCTGCTCACTGTGGCCCCCAGGGTTTGATGGAGAGGGAGTCCATTCCGTTACAAAGTCAACCAAGGCTTGACTTTTAATTGCTTGTCTCGACACGAATTCTAGATCAAATTCTGCCAACCCCGCTGCCCACTTTGCTATATTCCCAGTAGAATTAGGGTTATGCAAAATTTCACGTAGTGGAAAAGAAGTTACCACTAATATTTTGTGGGCTTGGAAATAGTGGCAAAGGTTTCTTGAGGTGATAAGGACTGCATAAAGCAGTTTATGCACCTCAATGTATCTTGTCTTGGCGTCGTGGAGTACTTCACTGATGAAGTACACAGGGCGTTGGGCTGTCTGTACCCTCCCAGAGGGGCCCGAAGCTTCCTTTGGAGTGACGCGGACCCTCCCAGAGGGGTCTGGATCTTCTTGTTCAATAGAAGTTACTCCTTCGTTTGAAGGAGTTTGATCCTCCAACATCTCACCTTGATGATTCGTGCATGAGGAATGGTACCCAGACTCAACTTCGGGTAGCTCCGGACCCTCCCGAAGGGGTCTTGACTCCTGAATTGGGGATGGTTCCGGTCTTTCCACGACCAGGACCATATTGACAACCTCTGTAGTCGCCGAAATGTAAAGCAGTAAAGGCTCACCAGGGTTTGGAGCTACCAGGATTGGTAGTGTGATGAGGAGCTGCTTCAGCCCTCGAAATGCCTTTTCTTCTTCTTCAGACCAATGAAATGGTCCGGACTTCCTCAAGAGTTTGAAGAAGGGTAGTGTCCATTCTGCTAGTCTTGAGATAAACCAGCTGAGCGCAGCTAGACATCCAGTCAACTTTTGGACATCTTTAATGCAGGTTGGGGGCCGTATTTCTTCTATAGCCTTGATCTTCGCCGGATTTGCATTGATTCCTCGATGAGTCACCAAGAACCCTAGAAGCTTTCCAGAGCTAACCCTGAAGACACACTTGTCCGGGTTCAGCTTGGTGCGCGTAGTGCGCAACTTGTCGAAGACGGCTTGTAAGTTGTCAAGGAGTGACTCCTTGTGTTTGATCTTCATGATGATGTCATCAACATACACCTCCACCAGGTCTCTAATTAGCTCTCCAAATGTTTTGTACATAGCTCACACAAATGTTGAAGCAGCATTTTTAAGACCAAATGGCATGGCAGTATAACAATACAATCCATCTACTGTTATGAAGGCAGTGTGCTCCTCATCTTCCTTAGACATTTGGATTTGATTATACCCAGAATATGCATCTAAGAAACACAGTAGTTCACACCCGGAGGTGGAGTCCACTATATGATCTATTCTAGGTAGTGGAAATGGATCTTTTGGACATGCCTTATATAAGGTGGTGTAGTCGATACACATCCGAAGCTTCCCACTGGCCTTAGGTACAAAAACTGGGTTTGCCAGCCATTTTGGATGGAAGACTTCCTAGATGAATCCAGCTTCGAGAAACTTCTTGATTTCCTGTCGGATGAAGTTTTGTCGCTCGATTGATTGCTTTCGGGGCTTTTGGTGTACAGGCCGGGCATCTGGGTAAATCTTCAGATTGTGCTCAATCACCTCCCTAGGGATCCCAGGCATTTATGATGGTTGCCAGGCAAACACGTCGACGTTAGCCCGGAGGAAAGTGATGAGCGCAAGTTCCTATTTGTTGTTCAGACCCCCCGATATATGGGTAGTCTGAGCAGCATCAGAGCCTATTTGGACGACTTTGACGGGAATGTCGGTGTCGCCGCTTGGTTGCACACGAGGTGCAGAGGTAGATCCTTTGTGACGAATGCTTGGAGGATTCATAGCTGGCTCCTTACCGGATGCTCCCTCTTGCGCTGTGGTAAGCGCATAGAGTTCTTCCAGTGCAGTAACTCCTACGTTACAATCTCCGCGGACTCGAAGAATGCCCGTAGGTGTTGGCATCTTCAACACCAAATAACCATAATGGGCAACAGCCATAAACTTGTGTAAAGCTGGTCTGCCCAAAATGGCATTGAAAGGCAGAATGATCTGCGCTACGTCAAAGACCAGTTTCTCAGTTCTGTAGTGCTCTCGGGTCCCAAAGGTCACTGGGAGTGTAAGAACCAAGAGGAGCAATGGTTCCCGGACCTACTCCGGAGAAAGGTTGGGATGGGCGAAGGTCTGATGGCCAGAGCTGAAGCTTAACGAAAGCTTCGAAGCTTATGAGGTTTAGCCCGGAACCTCCGTCCACCATGACATGGTGGATTTGGATATTGTTAATGGTGGGTGACACCATCAACGGGAGTTGACCAGCCCCAATCATGTTTTGGGGGCAGTCTAAAGCATAGAAAATGATGGGCGTGTCCATCCACTTCCGATGTGGTTCTGCCTTAGCATCAGTTGCTACCATGGCCATGTCCCGCTGCATTGTCTTGAGGATGCGACGAGAGGTGATGTCCCAAGAACCACCATAAATGGTGTTCAGGGTTTTCCGGCGCTCGTTGTCAGAGATGTTGGAGTCGTCATCGACAGTGTTGTAGACGACTTTCAAGACCTTTTTAGGGTCCTGGAAACCTAGCTCCTCTTCAGCCGGAGCTTCGTCGACTTTTTGTTTTCCTTCCCTTTGATGGAAAGGAGCTTCTTCTCAGCGCTTGTTGTAGCGCTCGGCAAGGTTCTGGACCTCCCAGCACTCTTCCAAGATGTGTCGATTCGTCTTGTGAATCGAACACCATGCTTTGGAATTGTTGCCGTCCTCTATTGAAGGACGAGCTCGCTTCTCGGGGCATGGTCCCCGACTTCCAGGAGCTGCAACAGTAGCAGCTGGAGCGCCGACCGATGGATTCTTTTTGCCGTTGGGCTTCTTCTTCTTCTTACCACTACCGAAGGTAGCAGCTTCAGTTTTGGAGTACTTCTGGTTAGCCTCTGGAGCTGTCTTGGAATGCATTTCACGGCCCTCCGCAGCTCTAGCGCATTTGTCGGCTAGGCTGAAGAGTTACGTGACGTTGGTGACTTCTTTAATAGCTAGCTTCTCTAGCATCTTCTTATCTCGAACACCCTGTCTGAATGCAACAATAACAGAAGAGCTCGAGATAGAAGGAATGGTATTGCGTACCTTGGAGAATCGCTGGATGAAGGACCGTAGCGATTCCCCCGACGTTTGCTTTATAGCAAATAGGTCCAATTCAGTGCCGGGCCGGGTATAGGAGCTCCCGAAGTTGGCAGTGAATTGTTGGCATAGTTCTGCCCAACTATTAATGGAGTCAGGTAGAAGACTCATGAACCAGGACCTTGAAGTCCCAGTTAAGGCCATCGGGAATTAATTGGCCATTACAGCCTCATCACCTCCCGCTGCCAATATGGCAGTTGAGTAGATTTGAAGAAATTCGGCGGGGTTGACTGTCCTGTCGAATTTTTCTGGCAAATGAGGCCAGAACTTCTGTGGCCACCTGACCATACGTAAGTGCATGGCCAGGGCAGATTGACCTCCTCCTACCCCTTGAGGAGCAGGATTGTCACAAGCCTCTCGCCTTTCGCGAGCACGCTCGATATGGACTCGGCCGTCCTGTTGCCGGTAACGGCGATCCAGTTCTGACCGCAGGTCATGAGCCAGAATCGTGGTGATGGTATGGGTGCGTTGCGCCCTGGGGGGCAACGAAGTCACCTGCTGGGAGGCAACACATCTCCTTTGTTGAGAGGCTTGTGGATCAAGCTGGCCGGACAGGGTCCGTCGTTGTGAAGGTGCTCGCCCTGAAGGGGGAGGACCTTGGTTACTGATGCCTGCAGCCGTAGCTACAACTAGATGGTCAACATCAGCCCTTCACTGCTCCATAGCACCCTGGGGTGCGCCTGGAGGTGGTGGATGTTGCAGAAGAGCTCGTGCAACAATGAGCGCATGATCGGGGTTGTTGTTTGCCGATGCGGTGATCGACGCAGATGTCCCATCTCGTTGTTCGACATTGTGTGTCGGAATAGATGGTGCTACAGTGCCTGTCGGAGCATTGGCACCTGCTGATTGATGAACGTTGGAGGGGTTGCCTCTGGCAGGTTGTTCAACATGATTTCCGTTGGACGATCTAGCAGCTGAATTGACCATCTTATGATATCAGGATTGGACCCCCCTTCCTGGCGTGCCAAATGTCGAAGTTTTTAATACGATAATTCTCCCGGACCCGCTGAGAAGCAGCCCACGGATGTTCTTTTATGGTTGGGGCAAGCAGAGATCAATATCAAGATGGTGACCTCAGAGATTTACGTGGTTCGGGCCGCCTGAGCATAACACCCTACTCCACGGGGTTTGTGTAATTGTATTGAGCGAGTGCGTTCGCTAGGTCCCAGGTTCGATCAGTTCATCCTCCCTAGCTTATCCTCTATCAGAGTGTCCCCATGTTCGTGCGGTGTAGCCCGTTTATAGTTCTAAGGATTGACCGTTACAATGCTGTCTGGCCCGACAGGTGGCCCTGGCGTGCTTAATGACCTAATACACTGTCTAAAGGGTATTAAGTACAATTAATAGTGTGGTAACGTGCCTTCATGGCAGCATTACCCCTATTAATAGTGCACTGATCGTTTGTCATTAATATGGTATTAATGACACATTATCAGACCTTGTAACTGCCACTTTAACCATCCTTGAATGTCTATAATGGACATGATCAGCTTGTGTTTCTGTTGGTGATGAAGGTCCGGAGGCTCCACACGTGGCAGATCTGGAGCTTTCCCTTGCGGGAGGGTAGGTCCGGGGTTGCTGTACACGTGTCAGTACTGGAGCTCCTCTCTGACGGGGGCTAGGTCCGGGGCTGTTGTACCCGTGTAGTCGCCGAAGCTTCCCTTGGATGGGAATTTTGTCCAGTCTTATTTTACACGTGTTAACCCGGGAGCCAGTCATGTGAGGGGAGCGGTTCTGGTGCAACGTGACATGTGGGACCTGTATGGGCCTTTAACTCTGATGGGTGGAACTTTCTTGCACTTCTTGCGGTATTGTGAGGTACCTGGTATGCAGGGTACCAACATACTCCCTTTTCTCATCGTTGGGGTCAGTTAATAATGTCCTTTCAAGGCGGCTCGAGGTCGAAGGAAGAGAACTAGCTGAGCTGTTGGCCTCCCATGTCTTGGTATGCTTCCGATGCTGGTACCCATTGATCCCGCTGGAGTCAGTGGAGAATGGCCCCCTTGTTGAGCGAGAGGAGGCGAGAGCCAATGTCCAAGACCTTGCCAAGCAGGTGGCCTCTTTGTTCAAGCAAAGATGAGACCGGCGGCACCCATGTGGAGTGCTTTTGTATCTGGGGATGGCCCCTTTGTATAAATAACTGTCAATGAATTTGAATCGATGTTGTTTTGCTTGTTGGCTTGTCTTGTGCTTCTCAAATTGTTGCCCCAAGTCCTTCTCTACGTAAGGTCTTGAAGAGCTTTTGATGATGTCGTTTAGCTTTTGAGGAGCCAACGATCGCACATTTGGCATAACCGAGCTGTCGACAGTTTACGTCCTGCCTATGGAACCCCCTTAGAGGCCCCTTCGTAGATGTGGCTAGGTGGCTGGGTACACCTACCACTTGATCGCCCCAAGTGGAGCGGGGGAGTTTGAGAGGATGGATTTAGTAGGGCTGATGATGCACAACTTCGTCTGAGTAGGGACGTCAATGGCAGCCCCCTTGTTTGGTGCCGGGGCTGGGCGCTCTAGCAACGGCCACCATCATTATAGAAACTTCAACGGCGGGCCCCCTTGGTGGTGCCATAGTTATCTGCTCTCGCATCACCCATCGCCGTCGTTGGAACATCGACGACGGGCCCCCTAGGTGGTGCGGGAGCTGGGTGCTCCGACAATAGCCACCATCGATGTAGAAATTTCAACAGCGGGCCCCCTGGGTGGTGCCAGAGCTAGCTGCTCCGGCATTGCCCATCGTCACTGTGGGAACGTCAACATTGGGCCCCCTGGGTGGTGCCAGAGTTGGCTGCTCTGGCGTCGCCCACCATCGTTTGTAGATACGTCGATGATAGGCCCCTTGGGAGGTGCTAGAGCTGGCTGCTCTGGTGTCGCCCACCATCGTTGTAGAAACGTTGGCGGCAGGCCCCTTGGGAGGTGCTGGAGCTGGATGCTCCGTCGTCATCCACTACCTTCGCAGAAGCATCGACGGCAGGCCCCTAGTAGACAGGTTATCACAAGAGAACCCCGTTACCTACAAGAGCGAGGCACGAGAGTTGACTCACTTATCCGGGCTTGTTGCTGTCGTTGTCATTCTGAGATGTCGACGGCGGGCCCCTTGGGTGGTGCTGGAGCTGGATGCTCCGGGTCATCCACCATCTTCGCAGGAGCATCGATGGCAGGCCCCTTGGGGGGTGTCGGAGCTCGCTGCTCCGGCGTCGCCAACCATCATCGTAGATACGTCGACGGCAGGCCCCTTGGGTGATGCTGGAGATGGATGCTCTAGTGTCGCCCATCATCATCGTATATTCGTCGACGGTAGGCCCCTTGGGAGGTGTCGGAGCTGGCTGCCTCGGCATCTCCCGCCATCGTCATAGATACGTCGACTGCAGGCCCCTTAGGAGGTGCCAGAGCTGGCTGCTCCAGCGTCGCCCACCATCGTCGTAGATGCATCAACGATAGGCCCCTGGTGTACAGGATACCACAAGAGAACCTTGTTAGCTGTTGATGGCCCCTAAGATATACTAACAAATCATGCCCGGCAACAGCGCCATAAATGCTTGTTGATGGCTCCTAAGATATACTAACAAATCATCCTCGGCAACGGCGCCAGAAATGCTTATTGGTATTTCTTCTGCACCTTTAACTAAACATCTCCAACTAATGTAAAACCCCACTTTTATGGCATGTTAAGTTCATATGGGTTTTGTGATCAACTATTTTAGATATCCAATATAATGGTGCACATGAACTATGCCATCCAAAACTTTTCTTGCACTCATTGTTAAATTCTTTTAACATGGGTATTGGACTTCACCATGAATCCAAATTATATTCTATTCACCCTTTTTAAGAATAAGAATTTTTGGATAAGATTTAGTAAGCAATGCAAAATGAAGCCCTAATAAGCTCTAACCCAAATATTCAAATTAAGGGCTCTAAATTTTTCCATGAGCTCCTAAATTCCTCAAAAGCATGCTTACAAAGTTTCAAGATTTTAGAAACTCATCTACTATTTTAATTGAGGTGCTTGGCAAATTTGAATCAAATTCAAATCTGAATTTTTAATTCTTCTCCAACTTCTTTAAACATAAGATTTGAGTTCACCATTGTGTTCAGAATAATTCATTTGCCATCTCCACAAAATTTCATGATTTTTGGAGTTGATCTTCTATTTTTAAATGAATTAGTAACTGAACTGTGGGGAGTGTCACTGGAATGTGGGCCCCACATGTCAGCTCCTCTTTGAACGGATCAGCTCGACCCCGCCATCTCTGTACCGACGCACCTCCGCTCGACACCGCGCGCGCGCATGCAGCTCCAGCGAGCTGCCTGCCTGCTCGCCGCGGCCCTATAAAAGGCCGGCCGAAGCTCCCTTCACTCCTCATCCCCGATCGCAGCTCCACTGCCTCGCGACTTTTTCTTCCGCCGTGCGCCATCGCCGCCGCTCGCCACTGCTCCGCGGTGTGCCGCTGTTCCGCGCCGTTTCAAGCCAAGCTCCAAAAAGCAAAAAGGTGCGCCTGATCAAACTCTAGCTCATGGTACAAACCATTTCCCTTATCGTTGAAGCTTGAGCGAGTTATTGTTCGTTTCCCCTACGGCCGAAAGTAGATAACTAGCTAAGTTTTCATGTCGATTCCTTTTCTGCAAGTAATCATCCTTTGCAATTGCTTAGAGATAGTTTCTATAGGCCCTAGCGCTCCTGTCTGAGCAAGAACCATTAAGAATCATCGAGCAACGGCTCTGAATTTCGAGTTTTGCTCGCCGCCGGTGAGAAAACCTCCGTTCACCGTCGAACTCGTGATTCCCGGCAACTCACTCCCCTTCTACGCCCAGATCCTTGAACTCCATCATCCCAGAAAGGTTTTGGAGAAATTCCCAAGTGATTTGAGCTACTCTGGAGCGAGTTCTATGTTGCCCGAGCGCTCATCGCCGCCGCCGCCGTCGCACGACCTTTTTCGGCAATCTTCAGGACCCACTGACCTCACCATCGTTCTCAGCGACCCCAAAAACCCCCAGGCGGCAAGTTTCCGCGAGTCTGGTCCGTTGGTTTAGCCGACGGCGAGCTCGCCGGCGAGCCACCGCCGCGGGTGCTGCTCCGCGCGAGCACCGGCCCGAGGTAGACGATGACCCCGTCGGGTCCCACCTGCCATTCACTGCGGGATCATGGTGCGGCTGAGATCTAGTGTGGCTGCGCGCTTTAATTCTGTGGACCCCGGTGCTGCCTCAACCAGAATGCGCCACGTGGTCTTTGGGATCAATTTAATTCCAGAAATTTGTCCAAATTTCTAAATTGAATATCTTTCTGTAGAATACTCCAAATTCATTCAAACAAATTTTGTTTGAAAGCCCTTGAGCTCTAGTTTCGCTCAGTACCAATTAGGCTCTGTGAAAATAAATATTTAATTCTGTAGGAATTAATCTTTCCCAAGTAAAATGCAATTTTTCCTGATGAAGTATTCACTGGAAAAATCCCCAAAATTCACATAAAAATTGCTGTCCCGTGCTTGACTACCAGCAAAAATTTGGGAGCCATTGCACCTGTTTTAACCTCTGTATAATTCAGTTACCTTTTTCAGTTATTGAATTTTCACAGATATGCAGATGCTTTATTATGCCCCAAATTTGGACTGAATCTTCCTTTAGTCATACCTTAGCTCCTGTAAAAATCTTGGATTTAATGGACCTCATATTCTAGTCTTAATTCAATTTCAAACTGAATATTGACTAAATGCTTAAAAGTTCAATTACAAGACAATTCCAGAAATTCTTGTCAACTTAGAAACTCAATAAATTCTTCACCAAGGCTTAGAAATTTATGAAACCACTTTTGCTAGGACCAGGACAATTTTCTCTATCTTGATTATCAACTGATGGCTATATTCAAGCTACAGTTTCATCTCTAAAAATTGTGGAAGTTATTTGCTTGCCATAATCTTAGAGACCACACTCTACTTTGATCATCTCCTGTTCTTTGCAAGAACTTCTATAGTATTCCCTAAATACCTAATTCAACGTTCCCAAGCCAAATAACTAATTATCCTATAATGGTCACCATAAATTAAAATCTTGGTCTTGATATTAAATATTTTCAAAGTCATTCATACCGTATTTTATGCATATCGTATAGTAACCGAAGTCGAGGAGGAGTCAGAGGCCTTGGAAGAGCATCTTCCGAATTCTAACTCAGAACCTGACCTGCAACAAGGCAAGCCCCGGTTTGCATTTAAGTCGTTTATAAACTTTTCTTTATCACTATGATGAGTAGTATATGAATTGTGCATTACGTTTAGGGTGAATGATACTCCACATGCATGACCAAAAATCCCAGGGTTTATTTGGCACGAGTTACAGTTGACCTGTAGTAACTGCTTCGCAAATGCATAGGAGATACGGTAGAAGTCGAGTAGTTGGAATCTACTCGCGAGAGATGTATCTCACAGGATTGGTTGAATAGAAAATGGCTTAATATAATGAAATTGAGACCGGGCAGGGAATGGATAGGAAGCGGCGAGAATTGAGTCTCGGTCGCATAGCCCTGCCTGTGTCGATTAAGGCCCGTCCGTATGCAGCCCCTTCGGACAAGCTTGAATTGTACCGGCAATATAATGGACATATGGAATCCAATAAACTGATGTAACTTGATAACTGGGATGTCGAGACCCATTAACTCACCATCGATAGGGGTGGGTTGAGGACAGTAAGGTGTAAATCGGTTGGCGGACACATGAGGTGTTCCGTGCGGAGACCTTCTGTTTGCGGAGGTGAGACGGGCTCAGCATTCGAGTTTCTCGTGAAAGGTGGCCATATACGCCTAGTACTGAAGTGTTATGTAGGTACAGGTGTGCTCACTGACACTTCCGAACGACGTATGTGTCGTGTTGTCCGGGTGTGTCTTGATTGCAATCACTGTCCCTCGCAGTAATAGAGTACCACTTGTTCACTGAGCGGTGACGTAGTAAATACTAAAGAAGTCAGAAAAGTCATATGGTATTGAATTATAATTACTTTGCAACCTTGTTTGGTTTAGAGATAGTATAACTAAAGATTTTCAATTTCCCCATACTTTAGCTGTAATAGCATTATGTGTCTCGAGCATGTCATATCATTGGTAAAGCGTTTCTTGTTTGATTGTGAAGCCCATGATGTGCCGTGCTTGGGAAATGTCATTTGCTACTTAAAACTTGATTATAAGGATCAACTTGTAGGCGAGACATTTATGCTTCAACTTACCTATGTTTAGCATCCACCTTGCATATGTCTAGTGAGACGGGTTAGTCTTGCTGAGCCTTATGCTCACGTTTGCAGTTAACGAGTTTTTGCAGGTTACTCTGTTGAGGATGGGTTTGACGATGAGGCAACACCCCCTCCAGGGTGTACAGCCGAGTGGGAACCCTGCACGCCGCCATAGTTTGCGTGTTGCTAGTGCAAAGTATCCCAGGCATGGATAACTTTGCTTTTGCATAGCTAGTGCCGAGAGCGTAGCTATGATATATATATATTTCTTTTTCCTATAGTATTGTAAAAACTTCCGCTGTGTATTAAATAAAAGACTTGGTCTTGTACTTTATTCTGGTTCTATTCTTGTATACTGTTGGGTGTCGCATCGCACGACACCACCCAATGAGATCCTCGGATGTGTGGATTCCGGTCCTCACAGACATGGTATCAGAGCATCATTGGGAACAGTGTACCTGAAAAGAACATATTTTCAAAAATTAGGAACTTGAGTGAGGAATTAGTTATATGCCTTTATAAGGAGTATTACTAGTATAAGTTATAAAGGTGGTAAACTAACTATGTGTTATTATATTCTGTAACGACGCTCCGACATCAGGTAAGAGGTAAGGTACGCCACCGAGAGCGGATCAATCTCGGTAAGCTCAGCATACGAGAGGTGGTATGTGAAATTTCCGTGGCTTGGCACGGAAAGTCAATATGAGTCTTTGAAACTTTCCATGTTTCTGAGAACATATGACACGCGGTACCCCAGCGTGACACAAAGTTAGAGGAAAACCCTGTCGGGTGGTATGTAACCCGATAGTGTGTTCTCATATCTATGAGAACATGCAAACATGTATGCCCGAGCGTGTATAAGCCGGATCGTACGGGAGTCTTTGCTGTACAGACGTATTTACAGCCATGTACCTCGAGGCATGACCTCGCTCGAGGGCGACTCACTCCAGAGTCGTATGCTTTTACTTTCAAATATAATTGTATATTGTGGTTACATGTTCTGTTTCCCTGCCGCCGTACGGCGTGCCTGTGCCAGGGGATTGTTTGCTTTCTACAGGGACACTAATTTCGGTAGAGGACTGTGTAGAAACCGTTTGCGAGAGAACGATATAGGAACCACCTATAGACGTAACCGGATGTACCAGATAGAATTTCCTTTCGTGAGGCACGTAGTACCGTCAGTATCAAACATGATACTAGACCCTCCCCACCGACAGAATGGTTGCATTGTGTTTTGAGAAAGTCCGACTATCAGATGCTGGTAATTTCGGGCTCATAAAAAAGAAACTCCAACTTGATAAGGTAGATAGAACCAAGATTCTTGCTTTCTGGTTGAAGTGGCTCAACTTCGCCAGGTTGTAATCTTGGTTAGCAATTAAATAACATAAGAGTATCCTACATAGATGGAAAGCTCGTGAAGACCTCTCCAACTTTCCTGTTGACCATAAAGACAGAAAAGCTTGTTAATCTGTTGAAAACTGGGGTTTACTGTAATTACTCCATATGAACCCACCTTTGTACCCGTTTCTGTATTCTTACCATAACTCACTGTAGAAAAGTCCACTGCCTTATTGGGATATATGTTTGAGAAGGGTAGGTGGAGATTTACGAGTTTGTTATGGGAAGTCTTTCCTGATTTTAATTGGAGTTTAACCAAATTGGGAAGTCAGCACAGTGAACTGCATGACTGCTGATGCAAACCAGTCAGTTTTACTGTTAAGTTTGGATAGTTATAACTCCTAATCCAGAACAGTGATATGGTTACACATATACATTTCTGCAAAGCTTAGGAAGTCATCTATCAACTTTATTTATCGCTCCTGACCTGGATCTGGGTATAGCTATGCCTAATTCCATTTGTCGCAAATTTGGTTCCTGCAGTCCAGAACTTGGAACAGTTTGCACATAATTGTGAATTGATGCATAATACCTACATAACAAGGTTTTCGTGGTGGAACTTCTTTAGTTCTGGATTGCTAACACGATGTTACTCAATGTTTATTTTGACATTACCTCAATATCTTATCATGATAAACCTGTATAGAATGTGGAGATAAGCCCATATACAGGGGAGGTTCTGTCAAAATTTCCAGAACCCTTGAGTCAACTCAAAACCGGTATAGATTGTTCATACTAGTTCAAAAGTAGCTGTATGAGTACAATCTGGAAAGTTTTTGAAGTGTACTACAACTTTTGTATTCAACTTAAATTTTAGTTCTGACTTCTTCTGTATGAAACTTACGGGTTAATGCAGACAGGTCGGCTGGAACAGAACTGTGATCACTTCCAGTTTGCAGCTTTCTTGGATCATTTGATAATGGATAGTTTCTTTGATCCAAAATTATCAGTGATTAAGTTGAATACTTATACTGTGTATTGATATCCTGGTATGCTTGTCCACAGATGGCAGCACCAAGAATTCAGTTACCAAATGGATGGGTGTTCTCAACGTGTACCGGACATGCCGGTTTTCCGGACGTGTTTGTGAAATTGCTTTGCCAATTTGGCTACCGGAAGTGGCCTAAATATTGGGGCAAGAAATTCCAGGAAAGCGGTATGTGGAGTTGCACCATCTATGTTGATGTGCCTGCTGGTCCACCGCATCTCGGATGGGCTCCATTCTCCATCAAGATTAAATGGTTAATATTGGAAGAAACGTGGAGCTACGCCCAAGTGTTGCCATAGGGAGATTCTGCAAACTCCATGGCAATAGTCTGGTGGGTACTCCATATGAATTCTTTCCAGTTACCGGCAGGGCTTCCGAAGCTTGGGCAACCCGTTTGCTTATGGAGGTAGAAAATCGTGGTGAAACTTCCACGACTGCTTTAGCGGTGTATGCAGCCGCATCCCATCGCGAGAAGGGAAATCAAAGGGCATGCATAAAAGAATTGACGGACAATCTGAAGCAAGCCATGGCTCGAGCAGATCACTTTGAGTGGGCAAATGACGGACTTAGGGATATGATTGATCCTCTCAACCATCGTTTAAATATCAGGGAGAATCAATGGCATGACGCTGTAAGGGATTTAGCCACGTCTCGCCAGGAGGCTCTAGAAATGGAGACTGAGTTAGGGGCAAGCCTACATTATGGACACCATCGGGACACTCAGTTGAACGCAGTGACTGTGGACCGGGATAAGTCCAGGATGCAGGCTCAGAGCTGGAAGACCAGCTGTGAGCAGGCTCAGTAGGAGAATGAGGCCTGGGGGATGTTTATGATACAGGCAGATTGGCAAGCTATGGCTGCCAAGAAGACGTTGATGTTGAATGATGTATCAACTTCTACTCCAGCACTCGTATCAGTGGTGCCTAGCCCTGAAGATGAAGAGGAAGAAGAAGACCCAGAGGAACTTGAATACGTCGAGTAGGGCGTATTGAAGTGAGATGTGGTAGCACTTCCGCCAACACAGGGCAACATATAGTTAAATGGTTGCTAGTGTTTCTCTTTTGTGACCATGTTTGTGTCATATTAAGAGTAATGGTAGTGATGTCTAGATAATTAGATGAGTATGACATGTCAGGAAGACCAAGTATGGTAGAGATGTATTTCCATAAGGGGAGTCCATCATTTTGGGTTTACTACTGTAAACTTGGTCATGAGATGATATATTTTGTATAAAGTTTATGCTTTATCAATATATGTAAATGTTATGCATCGTCTATTATTATCTACTGTATTTCTAAGGGAGGATGAACTTGAGGCAATGGGACTTACTGTGTTAATCGTTGTATTGCAGTATGGTGCGTACTCGTGCAGCCTCAGAGGTGGGAGGATCTAGTGGAGGACAAGGGGATGACACACCACCCCCGGGGCAGAATACGCCTCAGACGCAACCACCTCCACCACCTCCAACCACACTCCCCAGGAGTCTCGCGGAGGTTCTCGCTGCAGTGCTCGGCTCGCGCGACGAGCAAACCGAGTTACTGCGGACGTTGGTGCAGCACTCGTCCCGTCGAGGGGGACGACAGGATGATGGACCGCGTCATCAATATCAGAGTTCCTACTCTCATTTCGCATCGACGCATCCACCGGTCTTCAGGGAGGCCGACGAACCTTTGGAGGCGGACAATTGGCTCCGCTCCATTGAAGGGAAGTTCGGTTTACTCAACATAACCGAACCGCAAAAAGCGCTGTTTGTAGCACAACAACTCCAGGGGTCTGCCGGCGCATGGTGGGCCAATTACCTTGCAACACGCCCTGCCGGCCATGTCATAAGCTGGGCCGAGTTCCGGGAGGCGTTCCGCGCCTACCATGTTCCTCCCGGAATTATGAGGAGGAAGCTTCAAGAGTTCTTGGAGCTAAGACAGGGAGGAAGGAGTGCATACGAGTACTCCAAAGCATTCAATCACTTGGCCCAATACGCTCAGGACCAAGTGAATACCGAGGATCGGAAGTGTGAATGCTTCTACAAGGGTTTGAACTCCAAATTGAAGGACAAGCTGGTCCTGTTCAACCGCGGCAACTTCAACGACATCGTCAATGCTGCCATAATGCAGGAGGACGCCACGCGCGAGCTGTCCTCCGATAAAAAGAAGAGGGGTGCTCCACAGAGCAGCGGAGGTGGTACTCCTCAGAAGTACCGTATGGTGTATCGATCAGCATCCGGCCAGAGGTGGCAGCCGCCATCGCGACCACCAATGTTCCGTGGTCGTCAGTTCAACAACGGCGGATTCCGGCCACAACAGCAGCAGGGGATGATCCCACATGCACTCCCACCTACACCACATGCACCGGGATTCCGTCCTCCCATTCGTACTGGCCAAACCCCGTACACATGTTTCACGTGTGGGCGTACGGGACATTTCGCCAAGGACTGCCCTCAGGATCGGCAAGGCGGAGGGCCATCATCTTACCAGGGGGCCAACCAACCCTGCAACCAGCCCAAGAAGCTAGCCACCAGACCCGGCAACGTCCACCACCTCGCCATCGAGGACGTTCCGGAAGGTGCACCCGTGCTCACGGGTACGTTCTCTATCTTCGATCAACCCGTAGTCATACTCTTTGACTCCGGAGCTTCGCATAATGTTATTAGTAAATCTTTTGTCCTCAACAGTCAATTACCAATAATCCCCACAAAAACTCCATATGTGATTAGCACTCCAGCCGGGAAAACGGTAACAAATAAATTGGTTCCTGGAATCCCACTTAACCTAGATGGGACCATATATCTTACTTCATTTCTGATATTAGAGCATCAAAAGCTAGATATCATCTTAGGAATGGCATGGTTGCAGTACCATGGTGCTATTATCGATATCATTCCTAGAAAGATTTATCTAAACTCTCCACTCCATCAACCCCAAGTTCTCAATCTTGAGAACATCGTTCCATTGGAACCATCTATTCTCAATACCGAGGTTATGGAACTAAAGGATATTCCGGTAGTATGTGAATACCTCGACGTGTTTCCTGAAGATCTTCCTGGTATGCCCCCAGAAAGAGATATAGAGTTCAAGATTGAACTTGCACCAGGAACAGTGCCAATTTCAAGACCACCCTACAAGATGGCATCCAAGGAACTTGCAGAACTGAAGGAACAATTAACTGAACTTGAGAGCAAAGGTTTTATTCGTCCAAGTTCATCACCATGGGGTTGTTCTGCACTGTTTGTAGAAAAGAAAGATAAGACCTTGAGGCTGTGTGTAGACTATCGTCCACTTAATGCTGTCACCATCAAGAACAAGTATCCACTACCGCGCATTGATATTCTTTTCGATCAATTGGTGGGTGCTAAAGTATTTTCGAAGATGGATCTTCGTTCTGGTTATCATCAAATTAGAATCCGACCAGAAGATATATCCAAGACAGCATTCTCAACAAGGTATGGACTGTATGAGTATCTGGTTATGTCCTTCGGATTAACCAATGCCCCGGCTCATTTCATGTATCTCATGAACTCAATATTCATGCCGGAATTGGACAAGTTTGTCGTGGTCTTCATTGACGACATACTTGTGTATTCAAAATCCGAAGAAGAACATGCTCAACACTTGCATGTTGTGCTTCAGCGATTACGGGACCATCAGCTGTATGCTAAGTTCAGCAAGTGTGAATTCTGGATCAACCAGGTGCCATTTTTAGGGCACATCATATCAGCAGAAGGGATTGCAGTTGATCCAAGTAAGATCCACCAAGTCCTTAAATGGGAGTCTCCAAAGTCTGTACATGAAGTCCGAAGTTTCCTGGGTTTAGCTGGATATTACAGGAGGTTCATCCCCAATTTCTCCAGGATAGCTAAACCAATGATAGAACTTCTGAAGAAAGGGCAGAAGTATGTATGGACCGAGGCATGTGAGGCAGGTTTCAAAGCATTGGTGAAACACCTCACCACGACACCAGTTTTAGCCCAACCAGACACAACCAAAGCATTTGATGTCTTTTGCGACGCATCTGGGATTGGTTTGGGTTGTGTGTTGATGCAGGAGCGAAGAGTGATCGCGTATGGATCACGACAGCTTTGGAATCATGAGCAGCATTACCCGACTCATGATCTTGAACTCGCTGCTGTGGTGCTAGCATTGAAGATGTGGAGGCATTATCTACTGGGTAATTTAGTACACCTCTACACTGATCACAAAAGCTTAAAATACATCTTCACCCAGAAGGATTTGAATATGCGACAAAGGCGATGGTTAGAATTGATCAAGGATTATGAGATTGAGATCCACTACCATCCAGGCAAGGCGAATGTAGTCGCAGATGCACTGAGCCGCAAGTCCCATGTCAACAATCTTTCCCTCACCACAATGGAAGGAGAAGAAGGACCGAGTCTTTACTTGGTTCCATATGGAGCACTCTACAACCTAGCTCTCATTCCTACCATCAGGGAGGATATTGTAGCAGCTCAGCAGGAAGACATAGGAATGTCGCATATTCGACAAAGAATGATAAAGGGGGAAATGAAATGTTTCCATAGTGACAAAGAGGGTACCATCTGGTTTAACGACCGTATAGTGGTACCCCGAAACATGGAACTTAGAAAGAAGATACTGGACGAAGCTCATTTGTCCAAGTATTCCATTCATCCGGGAAGCAACAAGATGTACCAAGATTTGAAGAAGAAATTCTGGTGGACTCGGATGAAGAGAGAAGTAGCTAAATACATGTCCGAGTGTGATACGTGTCGGCGAGTAAAGGCCGACCATATGAAGGCAGCTGGACAGCTTCAACCTTTAAGCATACCGGCTTGGAAATGGGAGGACATCAGTATGGATTTCATTGTTGGGTTTCCTCCCACTCTCCATAAACACGACTCCATTTGGGTGATCGTTGACCGATTGACCAAATCGGCTCATTTCATACCGGTCAGCGTGGCATACGATGCGAAGCGATATGCGGAAATTTATATCTCCAGAATAATATGTCTACATGGTGTACCCTGTACCATCATCTCAGATCGTGGAGCTGTATTTGTTTCGCGATTCTGGGAGCATCTCCACGATGCACTGGGGACCAAATTGATTCGGAGCTCGGCTTATCATCCTCAGACCGATGGTCAGACCGAACGGGTGAATCAAGTGCTAGAAGACATGCTTCGTGCCTGTGCCATCCACCAGGGTAAGAACTGGGATGATCATCTACCTTTGGCGGAGTTTTCATACAACAACGGTTACCAAGCTAGCAGGCGCCATATGAAGCTCTCTATGGCCGAAAGTGTCGCATGCCCTTGAACTGGTGCGAATCAGGTGAACAGGCAGTGTACGACATTGACTTAGTAAATGAAGCCGAGGATCGAGTTCGCACTATTCAGGCGAATCTCAAAGCTGCTCAGTCTCGTCAGAAGAGCTACGCGGACAAACGACGTCGATCTCTTCACTTCGAAGTTGGAGATCAAGTTTATCTCCGGGTATCCCCTATGAAGGGTATCCATCGCTTCGGGGTAAAAGGGAAGCTAGCTCCACGCTTTATTGGGCCGTTCGCAATAATCGAAAGATGCGGACCTGTGGCATATCAATTGGAGTTACCAACGTCACTTTCAGGAGTCCACAATGTATTCCACATTTCCCAATTGCGGAAATGTCTTAAGGCTCCAGCTGATATCCGTATAGAGGATTTGGAAGCTCTCCAACCAGATCTCACTTATTCCGAGCATCCAACTCAGATCATTGATGAAAAGACTCGCACCACAAGAAGTCGCACCTTGCATTTCTATAAGGTTTTGTGGAGCAACCACAGTGCGGAAGAAGCCACGTGGGAAAGCGAGGAGTATCTTAGAATGAACTATCCGGACTTGTTAGCGGCATATGTTCGATAGATCCTTTTTCCTTTACCTTCTTTTGTAATCTCGGGACGAGATTCTTTTAAGGGGGGAGGAATGTAAAACCCCACTTTTATGGCATGTTAAGTTCATATGGGTTTTGTGATCAACTATTTTAGATATCCAATATAATGGTGCACATGAACTATGCCATCCAAAACTTTTCTTGCACTCATTGTTAAATTCTTTTAACATGGGTATTGGACTTCACCATGAATCCAAATTATATTCTATTCACCCTTTTTAAGAATAAGAATTTTTGGATAAGATTTAGTAAGCAATGCAAAATGAAGCCCTAATAAGCTCTAACCCAAATATTCAAATTAAGGGCTCTAAATTTTTCCATGAGCTCCTAAATTCCTCAATAGCATGCTTACAAAGTTTCAAGATTTTAGAAACTCATCTACTATTTTAATTGAGGTGCTTGGCAAATTTGAATCAAATTCAAATCTGAATTTTTAATTCTTCTCCAACTTCTTTAAACATAAGATTTGAGTTCATCATTGTGTTCAGAATAATTCATTTGCCATCTCCACAAAATTTCATGATTTTTGGAGTTGATCTTCTATTTTTAAATGAATTAGTAACTGAACTGTGGGGAGTGTCACTGGACAGTGGGCCCCACATGTCAGCTCCTCTTTGTACGGATCAGCTCGACTCCGCCATCTCTGTACCAACGCACCTCTGCTCGACACCGCACGCGCGCATGCAGCTCCAGCGAGCTGCCTGCCTGCTTGCTGCGGCCCTATAAAAGGCTGGCCGAAGCTCCCTTCACTCCTCATCCCCGATCGCAGCTCCACTGCCTCGCGGCTTTTTCTTCCGCCGCGCGCCATCGCCGCCGCTTGCCACTGCTCCGCGGTGTGCCGCCGTTCCGCGCCGTTTCAAGCCAAGCTCCAAAGAGCAAAAAGGTGCGCCTGATCAAACTCTAGCTCATGGTACAAACCATTTCCCTTATCATTGAAGCTTGAGCGAGTTATTGTTCGTTTCCCCTACGGCCGAAAGTAGATAACTAGCTAAGTTTTCATGTCGATTCCTTTTCTGCAAGTAATCATCCTTTGCAATTGCTTAGAGATAGTTTCTATAGGCCCTAGCGCTCCTGTCTGAGCAAGAACCATTAAGAATCATCGAGCAACGGCTCTGAATTTCGAGTTTTGCTCGCCGCCGGTGAGAAAACCTCGGTTCACCGTCGAACTCGTGATTCCCGGCAACTCACTCCCCTTCTACGCCCATATCCTTTAACTCCATCATCCCAGAAAGGTTTTGGAGAAATTCCCAAGTGATTTGAGCTACTCTGGAGCGAGTTCTATGTTGCCCGAGCGCTCATCGCCGCCGCCGCCGTCGCACGACCTTTTCCGGCGAGCTTCAGGACCCACTGACCTCACCATCGTGCTCAGCGACCCCAAAAACCCCCAGGCGGCAAGTTTCCGCGAGTCTGGTCCGTTGGTTTAGCCGGCGGCGAGCTCGCCGGCGAGCCACCGCCGCGGGTGCTGCTCCACGCGAGCACCGGCCCGAGGTAGACGATGACCCCATCGGGTCCCACCTGCCATTCACTGCGGGATCACGGTGCGGCTGAGATCTAGTGTGGCTGCGCGCTTTAATTCTGTGGACCCCGGTGCTGCCTCAACCAGAATGCGCCACGTGGTCTTTGGGATGTATTTAATTCCAGAAATTTGTCCAAACTTCTAAATTGAATATCTTTCTGTAGAATACTCCAAATTCATTCAAACAAATTTTGTTTAAAAGCCCTTGAGCTCTAGTTTCGCTCAGTACAAATTAGGCTCTGTGAAAATCAATATTTAATTATGTAGAAATTAATATCTCCCAAGTAAAATGCAATTTTTCCAGACGAAGTATTCCCTGGAAAAATCCCCAAAATTCACATAAAAATTATTGTCCTATTCTGGAATACCAGAAAAAATTTAGGAGCCATTGCACCTGTTATAACCTCTGTATAATTCAATTACCTTTTTCAGTTATTGAATTTTCACAGATATGCAAATGCTTTATTATGCCCCAAATTTGAGCTGAATCTTCCATTAGTCATACCTTAGCTCCTGTAAAAATATTGGATTTAATGGACCTCATATTCTAGTCTTAATTCAATTTCAAACTGAATATTGACTAAATGCTTAAAAGTTCAATTACAAGACAATTCCAGAAATTCTTGTCAACTTAGAAACTCAATAAATTCTTCACCAAGGCTTAGAAATTTATGAAACCACTTTTGCTAGGACCAGGACAATTTTCTCTATCTTGATTATCAACTGATGGCTATATTCAAGCTACAGTTTCATCTCTAAAAATTGTGGAAGTTATTTGCTTGCCATAATCTTAGAGACCACACTCTACTTTGATCATCTCCTGTTCTTTGCAAGAACTTCTATAGTATTCCCTAAATACCTAATTCAACGTTCCCAAGCCAAATAACTAATTATCCTATAATGGTCACCATAAATTAAAATCCTGGTCTTGATATTAAATATTTTCAAAGTCATTCATACCGTATTTTATGCATATCGTATAGTAACCGAAGTCGAGGAGGAGTCAGAGGCCTTGGAAGAGCATCTTCCAAATTCTAACTCAGAACCTGACCTGCAACAAGGCAAGCCCCGGTTTGCATTTAAGTCGTTTATAAACTTTTGCTTTATCACTATGATGAGTAGTATATGAATTGTGCATTACATTTAGGGTGAATGATACTCCACATGCATGACCAAAAATCCCAGGGTTTATTTGGCACGAGTTACAGTTGACCTGTAGTAACTGCTTCGCAAATGCATAGGAGATACGGTAGAAGTCGAGTAGTTGGAATCTACTCGCGAGAGATGTATCTCACAGGATTGGTTGAATAGAAAATGGCTTAATATAATGAAATTGAGACCGGGCAGGGAATGGATAGGAAGCGGCGAGAATTGAGTCTCGGTCGCATAGCCCTGCCTGTGTCGATTAAGGCCCGTCCGTATGCAGCCCCTTCGGACAAGCTTGAATTGTACCGGCAATATAATGGACATATGGAATCCAATAAACTGATGTCACTTGATAACTGGGATGTCGAGACCCATTAACTCACCATCGATAGGGGTGGGTTGAGGACAGTAAGGTGTAAATCGGTTGGCGGACACATGAGGTGTTCCGTGCGGAGACCTTCTGTTTGCGGAGGTGAGACGGGCTCAGCATTCGAGTTTCTCGTGAAAGGTGGCCATATATGCCTAGTACTGAAGTGTTATGTAGGTACAGGTGTGCTCGCTGACACTTCCGAACGACGTATGTGTCGTGTTGTCTGGGTGTGTCTTGATTGCAATCACTGTCCCTCGCAGTAATAGAGTACCACTTGTTCACTGAGCGGTGACGTAGTAAATACTAAAGAAGTTAGAAAAGTCATATGGTATTGAATTATAATTACTTTGCAACCTTGTTTGGTTTAGAGATAGTATAACTAAAGATTTTCAATTTCCCCATACTTTAGCTGTCATAGCATTATGTGTCTCGAGCATGTCATATCATTGGTAAAGCGTTTCTTGTTTGATTGTGAAGCCCATGATGTGCCGTGCTTGGGAAATGTCATTTGCTACTTAAAACTTGATTATAAGGATCAACTTGTAGGCGAGACATTTATGCTTCAACTTACCTATGTTTAGCATCCACCTTGCATATGTCTAGTGAGACGGGTTAGTCTTGCTGAGCCTTATGCTCACGTTTGCAGTTAACGAGTTTTTGCAGGTTACTCTGTTGAGGATGGGTTTGACGATGAGGCAACACCCCCTCCAGGGTGTACAGCCGAGTGGGAACCCTGCACGCCGCCATAGTTTGTGTGTTGCTAGTGCAAAGTATCCCAGACATGGATAACTTTGCTTTTGCATAGCTAGTGCCGAGAGCGTAGCTATGACATATATATATATATTTCTTTTTCCTATAGTATTGTAAAAACTTCCGCTGTGTATTAAATAAAAGACTTGGTCTTGTACTTTATTCTGGTTCTATTCTTGTATACTGTTGGGTGTCGCATCGCACGACACCACCCAATGAGATCCTCGGATGTGTGGATTCCGGTCCTCACATGATGTGTCAGAAATGCTTGTTAACGGTTCTATTGGATCACAGAGTGAATTCCGCAAGCGCACAGAGGTATCATTGTAGCATTTCCCTTTAAGAGTATTCCCAAGGGTGTCATTTCTTTGATCCCAAAGGAAGGCAGGGAAGAGATATAACAATCATCAAGTGGAAAGGGTAGAAAGGTCTAGATAAGAAACCAGTAAGGATGGATAAAATAATAGTGGAGGTAGTGTGACACACACAAAAGCTTTCAAGTCTAAGGGGGGTAAGAGGATCCTAGAGGTTAGTTAAGGTTGAGAGTTATGGAGGTACTCCTACTATGCTCTATTGTACATATACATAGTCTAAACTAATCATTCATAAGCTAGATTAATAGTGAATACTTATGCTAGGGCATGGGCTTACCCCTAGCAATACTAGGGCAACTCCCGCCAAGAGCCTGTGGCATAGCCGAACATGGAGGATTACAAAGGACAGACATGGCTGTCACCACCTACTGCCTACCTCTTCAATCCGTGGGTCTACGAGACATCCAATGCTACTTAGCTATCCTAGCACCATGCTAGCATATTAAGTAATTACCTTAAGAGCCTAGGCACAATCCATCCTAAGGCAACGAATTGAATCATCATTGAACCAATGTTGATACACAACATAATTATCCATACTAACCTAGTTATGTTATAATCAACTAGACTATAGTGGGGGTCTATAGGTTCTATGATAATGATATATGTTCATGATGAAACAGTCATAGAAGCTATACCTTCCACATACATGGACTCCACAATCAAACAAGAAACGCTTTGCCCAAGTATATGTATAAGTAGAGACTAAAGATACTATCTTTATTATGCATAAAGTCACAAATACAAGAAATAATACATGAGCCATACCTTTCCCAATGTAGGATTGGGAAGAGAGAGACTCCTTACTCCTTTCCCAATTTGGACTTGGGACTAGAGACTCTCCTCTCCACAACCTAACTCCTCTAAGACTATGGATGATAGTGTATACAATAGAGATGAAGCTCAAGTGGTGTGTGTTGAAGTGAGGGGTAGGGGGTCCTATTTATACTAGTGTTGAGGTCGGTTCCCGCCACCAAAAGCGCGCGAATTAGTCACCATTGACTCCAGGGAGCCGGGAGGAGCCAACACGTGGAGGCTGACCGAGTTTGGTTCAGAGACCAGGTCGGCCGACCCCCTGGTTCGGCCGATCTGGTCATTGCACCATTTCTTGTGTGCTCTCTCCAGGTGGCTGCCAGGTGGGTCCCATTGATGTATATGGGTGATACACCATTGGATATCCTCGGATACTTCTGTTTGTGGGCCATTTGATCCATGGGATGCCACGTGTCATCACCTGATTTGCTGGGATGATATTTTATAGGATTGGTCCCTCTACATTTCCTCATTTCCTGCATAAAATGCTGCATACACATATTTCTCCAAGTCCAAGTGGAATTGGGTTAGATAGAAAGGTGATGTGTGCAGGAAATGATCAATCCTTCACATAATTGAGTTAAATTGACGGATGAAATTGGTATATAACAGCCGTCAGCAAACTCCCCCAAGCTTATCCTTTGCTCGTCTCGAGCAGAGTCAAGACTTTAGGTTGATGATCAGTAGTTGCTACAATGTCTTATTTTCAAAAGTATCTAATGCACAACAAGATACTCTACCTAGTATTGCAGAAATTAGCTATGATACTCTACCTTTCTTAAGTTATCATGGGGCTTATACTTTTTCATATTCATGAGTAGTTGAAAGGTAAAATAGCAAATGGAGCAAACATAGCCTAGAAATCAAGTTCCACTTAAATCCCGGAGAATTCAATTTAGATATTAAGTACCACAATTTGATTCCCTCAATCACTCCTTTGTGGATAGTGGAAATATTTCCTCGCCAAAGCATTGTGCCTCTACTATTCCTACTTATTGAATATGGCTTGTATGTGGAGCTTGGTACGGAAAGTAAGTAGGCATATATGCATCACATATATTGCCTAGTCAAAAGAGTAAGCCTTAGGAGAATTCAAATCAAAACTTTTTGATTCAAGACTAGTGCATGTGTGATGGAGTGGAAGTGGATGTGGATACTTGAGATAACTCCTTTTTTGGTATAATCTCTCTTTCTTTTGCAGGGATGAAACATGACTACTTTTCTCTTTTTTTTTTCTCATGCTTATGCTGTAAGAATGCCCCTTTTTTTCATTTTTCTTTTTTTAGCCATGTCTTCTACTCCCTTTCTTTGTAATGAATTTTGAAGAGAGTGCTAAACATGAATAACATGGAGTTTCTCTTTTTGTTGTGGTATGGTGGATATGATGGACGTTTTGCTTACTTCTAGTGTAGAAGTATAGCATGTCCAAGTGAAGTCTTGAATTCAAAAAGAGTTGAATGATTTCTCACATAGGTCTATACTAGTTTGACTAGGCTCAATGAGAAAGCAAATAGCATATGCATAAGGTTTTGTCTATGTATGAACATCATATGGCTTTGGTAGGTATTTCCAATCAAATGAGGGAAACTTAAATCTTTTTAGAATTTCTCCGGAAATCTAAGTTTTACTTTCAAACTAGGACTAGCAGACCTATTACTAATTCTAATCTTGCAACAACCTAGAATTAGATTAAGCTTTTGCTACCCACAACTTCCAATTTAAGGTAAAAGTATTTCAAACCAATGAAAGCAATATTCGGAGAGTAGCAAATTGTAAACTAGAGACTTGGGAAGATAAAACAGAGCAACTATTCATCATTTCATCTATGTGAATTCTAAATCATTCTTACCGCACATCTTTATTTGATGAAAGAGAATCTAACCTATATATTTTTTTAAATGTAAGGTGGATGATGGATGGATGGAAAATAAATATGCAAGGAATGTGATACATGTTACCTCAAGTGGGGGTCCTCCCCCAAGCTTGTTCTTCAACTACCTCCGTGATAAGGGTTGAACCCTTGATGACGGAAGTACGCTGCAAGATCGGCTTGTTGTTGTTGTAGCACCATGTTGAAGTTGGTGAATTGAGCATCCATGTGTTGTTGCCAATCCTGGGTACCTTGAACATTCTCTTGGAGTGTGTTTTAGATGTCATCCGTTCTCACTTCAAGTTCTCCCATAGGTCTAGTGAGGTCCGTCATTCCTTGGCTATAGTCATGGTGACTTCTAGCCGAAAAGGAACGACGTCCTCTCATGGACGTTGAGGGCAAGCTACTAGAGCTTGAAGTGGATAAGGGTGGATCCCTTTGCCATTCTTGCCAAGATGATCCCCCAGTCTCATACGTCAGAGGTTGAGTCCATCTGGGCGCATAACCCGTTGGGTTCTCTTCCTCTTGGTATTCATGGACCGGAGAGATTATCAGTGGCATGCCTGTGGCTGCAGCCCTCGCACGATTCCTTGTTACCCTGCCAGAGACATTACTTCTTGTTGCTTCCTCACGGGGAAGAAGATTAATGGTTAGCCTCCGGCATTTGTACAAATGAAAATCCGGGTTAGGTAACCGAATTTCATTAACAAAGACAGGATAGAAAAATATCAAGGACCCATCTTGATCATGCTTAAGGGTATGTCCATGCACTAAATAGTCTTCATCAATTAATTCTCTTTTAGTTTCAATGTATTCAAATGAAGAGTATTTAAGTGCTCCTACCCTATCAGCAATATGAGTAATCAATGAAGTGCATTCAATTGGTCCTGATTTTGAAATGTAATCTAACCATTGTGTCATCATGACTTTGACTAGAGCAACTTTTATCTTTTTAATCATGGCAAACAAAATTTTCAATTCATCATCTCGCACAACCCTAACATCTCACCTAGGGAACATAGTCATAGCCACCTATCTATGCATGAAGCGTAAGGTAGGGTTTTGGATGTGGCTATTCCTAGGAGCCCTACATGTGACCTCACTAGTTAGCTCATGCCAAAAACTTTGTTTGTTAAACTTAGGGAAATTTTCTAAATCTAGCAAACACCGTTTATGGAAGCCTAGGATGCTACATAATTCTTTCCATAGGATGTTTTATTCTTTTTGAAATAATCTAAAAGTAATACCATCAAATCCTATTCTTAGTGTGCAAAGGAATTGGATAGTGAGAAGGCGTGAACCTTTCTCCTCTATGTGAGCAAAGTCATCAAATCCAATTGCATGCCAAATGGAAAGAAATTTGGAGTCCATACCTATTCTGGAGATCAAATGTGGATCGTAAGCCTTGGTGTGGCGGAACTCATGATCTTGGAGAAGCCTGCGTGCTTGATCTTCAACTTCGCTTCATATGTCTAGGTCGTTGTCATGAATAAGTTTGTGTGGGTTGCTTATCTCTTCCATGGGAGTGTCCTCACACACACTTCTCCTCCTTGGGCTTGTACCCATGGAAGAGAGGCGTGCACTAGAACCTTCACCATGGCTTGAGCTTGCAGCCTCCTTCCCCTTTACAAACAACCTCTTCATGTCTTTTTGAGTTCAACAAGCAAGAACAAAACAAGGTGAGAAAAATCCGAACAGAAGCGATGTTTGGAAAACAAAATTCTCAACGAATTTTCTCCTCTTGAAAGCTTGAGTGTCAAATGCAAATGCAAACAAAAGAAAATCTTTTTGGGGATGGATTTGAGCAAGAGTGTTGCAATGAAGAGCAAAAAAAAAACAAGGTGATCTAGAGAGTGACTTGGGGAGGTGTAAAATGATGTTGTGTGTGAAGAGAGGTGCTCCTCACGGCCACCATTTATAGGGTGCACCCTCCAACAGTCACTTGGGGTTCAAAATGTAGCCGTTGGAGGAAGGGGAGCCAATTTTGCTCCACTCCCTGTTCGGCCGACCTGGCAGGTGGCCCCCCTTTGTTACCCTTTTGGCAAGTGGCTCCCCAACGGCTATAAAGTTAGCACGTTTGTGAAATGCCACATGTGCAGCTCAGAAAAAAATTGTTTTTCAAATAAAAACTTTTTTTCAAATCCAATAAAAATTTTCTTTTGAAAAGAAAGAAAAATGATAGATGAGAATATAAGATTCTCAACTTGCTAGGAAAAATCAAATATGCAATGGGAAAATCCAAATGGGGTGGAAAAAGAAAGAAAGAAAAATAAAGTGCGATAACTACCAATTTAACCTATTGGCGTAGGTCTCACCACCGTCCGACGAGATGGACATATTTCCGTCTCCATTTCACATCCGGGCCTGGAGGGATGTGTTCGGATGGCTTGTCTTGCTTCTTCCACCATTCCTTCTTTGGCGGCTTGGTGGACTTGGGCCTTCGGGAAGGTCCAGATGATTCCATCGCCTTTGGATATCGGCGTGGTCGAAACGATGAATTCTCCTCGTACATTAATCTTCTCATGAATGCAGTGAGTGAGTCCACCATTGGAGGTGTGACTTCGACCTCTTTGATGTGTTTGTCATTCGGCCCATACTTGATTCGAATCATGGAGCATTGTTCTGATTTTGGCCGAAAGTTAAACCTTTCCTCCTTGCCATTGATATGGAAGTGGATTTCTCCAGCTCCCACATCTTTGCGAGCTTTTGCAGTGCTTAGGAATGGACGCCCAAGAATGAGTGGTGTATATTTCCTAGTGTCCATGTATAGCACCAAAAAATCCACGGGTATGAAGCAGTTCTGGATCTTCATCGGGACGTCTTCAGTAATACCCGCTGGATAACGGACTGAAGAGTCAGCCAGTTGTAGCTGCATTGGTGTTGGAGTCAGCTATGTGAAGTTCAGCTGGTCGAACACAACCTTGGGCATCACATTGACACATGCTCCAAGATCACAAGGTGCCTTGTCAAAGTGGTGAGCCCCAATTGAGCATGAAATGGTAGGATATCCGAGGTCCTTTTTCTTTTTAGGAAGCCTATTGAGGATGGCTGCACTGCAGTCTTCCGTAAGCTTGACGATCTCAGGGGTGGGCAATGGCCGTTTGTTGTTCAATATGTCATTGATATAGCGAGCATAAGTGGGTACTTGCATCGTATCAATCAAGGGCACATTGATGTGGATCTTTTGAATGATCTCAACAAAACAGTTGAATTGCTCATCCACTGTTGGATTCCTTTGTCTGTGAGGGAATGGCAATAAGTTGGTGTCTTCAAAGTGTTTGGCCATTCTCTCACAAAGTAATTCACTTGGGACATCCTCCTTCTCAAGCTCAGTTGTCCTCTTTTCTTGTGTGGGATTTGGTGGGTCACGAGTGGTCTTTCCTCCTCTCGTAACCACTGCATTGACGTTCTCCACTGGGGCTTCTGGCTGCCCCGGAATTTTGTTATTTTCTAATGGAGGGACAACTGCAACAAGTTGTGCCAACTGAGTCTCCAACATCTTGTTGAAGCTCAGTTGATTCTTGAATGCTGAGGATAGTCCTTCAATCTTTGCATTGATATTCTCTAGGGTCTTGTCATTAGCTGACAACTTCTTAGATAGGGCATTGTTGATCTTGAGCTGGCTAATGGCAAGTTCTCTCAAGTTGGGCTGATTTCCAGGGTTGCCATTGTTGTTGTACCCTCCTTGAAAGAATGGGCGTTGTTGACCCCACCCCTGACCTCCTGGACGATAGCCATTGTTGTTGTTGAAATTTCCGTTGTTGGCGAGGTATAGGGCATCCTCACGAGTTTCTGGGCAATCATTGCCCATATGACCCGTGTGGCCACAGACTTTACACGTGATGTGAGAGTCTAGGGCATAGGCATTGCCAGACACTTCACCACCGGCTTGTCCATCTATTTTCTTCATTAGGAGGTCCAATTTTGCAGCGATCATGTCCACCTCCTTCAAGGTGTGCATGCCTCGCTGTCGGGTATGGAGACGCTCATCGTTCCATCCCATGTTGGACACCATCTTCTCAATAAGATCTTTAGCTTTTGGCACCGTCAATGAGAAGAAGGCTCCTCCAGCAGCAGCATCCAAATGGTCACGAGATGATGGGATCAACCCATTATAGAAATTTTGAATAAGGAGCCAGTCATCCATCCCATGGTGGGGACAAGCTAGGATGTACTCCTGAAGCCTTTCCCATGCCTCGGGAATAGATTCATTGGGCTCTTGCTGAAAGCTGGAAATCCTTCCACGTAGGGCATTGGTTTTGCCCAACGGGAAGAATTTGGCGAGGAATGTCGTAGAACACTTCTCCCAAGTGTCTATAGCACTTCGGTTCGTGTAGAACCACTGTTTCTCTCTCCCAAGGAGAGAGAACAGCAACAGTGAAAGCATCTAGGCCCCATGAGGTACGGTTTCGGTGATTAATGACAACCATTCGATATTACTAATGAATTTGTGAATGCAAGGTCCCAATAATACTCAATCAAATGAAATCAATATTACATTGGAGACCCATATAAAATCAACCAATGGGATCAAATCGAATCATACGAAGACAAGAAGTGAAAGCTCTAACTTGATACTTGAAGACTATCAAAACAACACTTCAGTCAAGTGTCAAAGAGGTCACAAGTTCAATTCACAAAAGAACAACTCAAAACAACTCGAAGTCAACAGATTGAACACACCGGATCATCCGATGTTTGTTGAGTTGGCTGCATCGGTCGAGTTGTGTCAACAGAAGAAGAAGACCTCAGACAAATGCACTCACCGGATCATCCGATGTGAGTGGCTCAGTGACATCGGTCCATCATCACAGTTTGCAATACCATTGGACCAAGTGAAGCACCGGATCATCCGATGTGCAGAATTACATACATCGGTCCATCACTCCAGTAATCTTCAAGATCAAGCAAATTCTAGAGGAAGAGCCACCGGATCATCCGATGAGAAGACAGGTCAACATCGGTCTAACAACGGTCATATCTGACACAGTGACATCAGCTAATTTGGCTTTGACCGATGTTAATTGAAAGGGAGACATCGGATCATCCGGTGTTCGCAGAGAAGTGATCTCAGCCTACTTTTCCAACGGCTATTTCGTGGAGGCTGGCTATTTATACCCATTCAACCTGTCAAATCGATATGACTTGATGCCCAGACATACTCTACACATCCTAGAGCATTCAAGACCTAGAGCTACCACTTTCACATCATTGTTCATCATTTGTACACCAAGAGATAGGCTAGAACTAGCTAGAGATAGTGCTTGTGTGCCTCCATTCTAGGTGATTGGAGTCTCTAGTGTAGTGAGAGCAATAAGGGAGTGTCCCTTGGTGTGTGTGACTTCCGGAGCTTGCCAAGAGGATTGTGGAAGCCCGGAGGATTCGAAGTGTACAAGGCTTGAGCTCCACCTTGCCAAGGTTGGCGAATGGAGAAGAATAGTGAAGACTCCCTTGTCTCGGTGACTTGGGAGTGGCAAAACCCTTCGATGGGTGCCACAACGTGGATGTAGGAAGATCCTTGTGATCTTGCCGAACCACGGGATAAACTCCGTGTCCCTTGAGCGTTTGCATCCCTCTCCCTTTTACATTTATGCAATCTTCATTCCGCAACTTTAATTTACATTGGTTGCATAGATTAATCACATAGGGAATTGGGCTCTAAGTTGTTACCTTTTAATTACCTCAAAATTTGAAAGAAAGCCCAATTCACCCCCCCCTCTCGGGCGTTTCGATCCTTACAATTGGTATCAGAGCATCGTTGCTCATTGGATCATTCTAGCTTCACCGCTAGAGAGCTTAAATGGCCAAGAATGGGGGTTCGGTTCCTACCTTCGAGGGCAAGAACTTTGCCTATTGGAAAGCACGCATGCGTGCCTACCTAGAGGCTATTGCTCCCGAAGTTTGGGAAGCGACCCATGCGGGATTTGGAGATCTCAATTATGTTGGTGATCAACTAAAATGGGATGCTAAGGCTAGAAATGCTATCTATGAATGCATAAGTCAAGACATATTTGCTAGAATTGCTAGTAAAGAGAAAGCTTGTGAAATTTGGGCATGTTTAATTGAAATACATGAGGGCTCATCTCGTGTTAAAGAACTCAAATATCATTTTCTTAAATCCAAGTATGATGAATTCAAAATGCTTCCTCATGAGAATGTTAACCAAATGTTTTCTCATTTAAATGTGCTCATTGAGGATATTAACGCACTTGACATTGCTTCTCTTGGTAAGGGACTTATCAACCGCAAGATCCTCATGCTTTTACCCAAGCCCAAGTACAACATTATCAATTCAATGCTCCAAAAGGAATCACTTGACAACATTGAAGTTTCAGAGCTCATTGGCGAAATCCATGCTCATGAGATGAGCGTACTTGGAATGATGGAGGAGTCATCGTCAAAGACCATTGCTCTCAAGGCTTCAACCAAGAAGACAACTCCCAAGAAGAAGAGAGTGGTTGAGCCTAGCCCAAGTGAAGAAGAGCAAGCAACAAGCGAAGAGGACGATGACGAGCTTGCGTTGATGATGAGGAAATTTTCACGTTTAAACTCCAAGATCGCAAAGAAGGGATACTCTTTTGATCCCAAGAAGAAAGCCTTCCTCCCAAGAAAAGATGAAAACAAGACATGCTATAATTGTGGTGATCAAGGCCACATATCATATGATTGTCCAAGACCGGACAAGAGGAAGGACAACCACAAGGGAAAGAATCGAAAGCTAGAAGAAAGTGATGAAGATGAAGAAGAGGTCAAGCCCAAGCGCTCCTTTGGAAAGAAGAAATTTGACAAAGGCAAGAAGACCAAACTCTTTCCAAAGAAGAGAAGAGGGCCCCAAAAAGTCTTCATGTGCGAGACCAATGAGTGGATCACGGATGAAGAATCAAGCGACGAAGAGAGTGAAGATGAAGAAAACTTGGCGGGCCTTGCCATCGTCAACAAGGACAACTCACCTCTTCGTCCACCTCCTATGTGCCTCATGGCAAAAGGTAACACTAAGGTACGTGACGACTCTAGCGATGATGATGATGAGCTCTCCCCCGATGAATTAGCATCTATGATTAATGAATACCATGTCATCATAAAAAGGGAAAAGAGCAAGGTTAAGGCACTTGAACAAGCTTGTGCTAAGCTTGAGAGTGCGAAGCTTGATTTGCATGACAAGTATGTGACCATACTTAAAGAGCATGACACGCTCAAAACACATGTCAAGCAAATCGAGGAGGAAAATGCTCAAATCAAGCTTGATCATCATGAGCTTGACTTAGCAAACCAAGCACTCTTGGGAAAGCACAATGACTTGGTTCAAGAACATGAAATGCTTAACCGTGCTTATGAAGCAATTGAACTAAAAATGTAAAACATGAAAAAGGAAACCCTTGATGGCAAAGTATCAACTACTTCACATGCCACTAATATTTTGGATAAGTCTTTGCCTTTGAAAGCAAGCCTTAGGGAGAAGGAGTTGATGGACGAGATTGAAAGTCTCCGCACTAGTGTGGCAAGACTTTCTAAGGGGGAGGACAAGCACAAGTAAATCCTCTACCAACAAGCTAAAGGCTTCAACAAGAGAGGACTTGGATCCTTCCTGGTGCTCAACAAAGGGAAGGTGCCCTCACCGAAGCTTAGGACGAGCTTCATCAAAGAAGTTGGTTCCTATTGCCAACATTGTGAGGTCACCGGACATCACATGAGGGAGTGTCCTCTTCCCAACCGTCCCTCTCCAAAATTGCCTCCTAACTACAAATCTAATTTCAATGATTACCACTATCTCTTGAGCAAAGTAGGTGGCAAGGTGAAGGCAAGGTTCATCGGCAAAGACATTAAGGGCATGAAGGGGAAGCGCCCCAAGCAACTTTGGGTCCCAAAATCACTTGTATCACACATACAAGGACCTAAGTTGGCTTGGGTGCCTAAACTCAAAAACTAACTTCATGTGTGTAGGTGAACTACAAAGCCGGAGGAAAGCATTGGGTACTCGATAGCGGGTGCACTCAACATATGACCGGCAATGATGGTATGTTCACCACCATAGAGAACCCCGATAATCATGAACAAGTCACCTTTGGTGACAACTCAAAGGGGAAGGTAATTGGTTTAGGTAAAATTGCTATTTCGCATGATTTGTCCATTTCTAATGTACTATATGTTAAGTCACTTAGTTTCAATCTACTTTCCATTGCACAACTATGTGATCTTGGACTAACGTGCACCTTTGACAAGAATGGTGTTGTAGTAGCTAGTGAATCAAGCAAAGAACTAATCTTCAAAGGCTTTCGGCATGGACATCTTTACTTGGTGGACTTCTCCAACAAGGATGATAGCTTGACCACTTGTCTTTTCACTAAGACAAGCTTGGGTTGGCTGTGGAATCGACGCATTGCTCACATTGGGATGAGCAATCTTAAGAAGTCGTTCAAGCTTGGGATGGTGACCGGCGTGAAGGATGTCACATTTGAGAAGAACAAGCTTTGTAGTGCTTGTCAAGCCGGGAAGCAAGTTGCTTCACACCACCCAATGAAGACAATGGTGTCAACCTCCAAGCCGCTTGAACTACTCCACATGGACCTCTTCGGACCGTCCACATATCAAAGTCTTGGTGGTAATTTCTATTGTCTTGTTATTGTTGATGACTATTCTAGATATGCTTGGACCTTGTTTCTAGGTGACAAGGGTGAAACTCCGGAAGTCTTCAAGACCTTTTCTAAACGTGCTCAAAGGGAATTTCAACTTCCCATCATCAAGGTCCGGAGTGACAACGGCACCGAGTTCAAAAACTACAACATTGGGGAGTGGTGTGATCGTGAAGGCGTGAAGCATGAGTTTTCGGCCACATACACCCCTCAACAAAACAGTGTCGTTGAAAGGAAGAACAAGACTCTCATCACCCTTGCTAGAGCAATGCTTGATGACTATGGCACGTCGGAGAAGTTTTGGGCCGAAGCGATCAACACGGTGTGCCATGCCGCAAATAGGGTCTATCTTCATCGACTACTTCAAAAGACCCCATATTAGCTCCTCATTGGGAGAAAGCCCAACATCTCCTACTTACGAGTCTTCGGGTGCAAGTGCTACATCTACCGCAAGAAAAGGCTCAGTAAGTTTGAAAGAAGGTGTGATGTTGGTATCTTTCTTGGTTATGCGTCAAACTCAAAAGCATATCGAGTATTCAACCAAACCTCCGGGTTAGTTGAAGAAAGTTGTGATGTTGAGTTTGATGAGACTAATGTCTCCCAAGAGGAGAGTTTTGGTCATGATGATATAGATGATGAGCCTCCACGAGAAGCCATGAAAAACATGACCATTGGAGACATCAAGCCCAAAGTTGAGGAAAGCCATGATCAAGGGGGAGCATCAAGTTCCAACATCAACACCTCCATGGCGCCTCAAGTTGATGAAGAAGAAGAGAAAGATGATCCATTGCCAATGCAAGACTCACAAGCCACACAACACCAACAACAAGAAGAAGAAGTCCAAGATCAAGTCCAACCACAAGACGAGCAAGATGCTTCACCACTGCCAAATGCTTCACAACCTCTAATGAGACATGGACGCATCTCCAAGGCGCATCCGATTGATCAAATCATCGGAAGTCCGTCACGGGGAGTAAGTACTCGTTCTCGCCATGTCGCTTCATTTTGTGAGCACTACTCTTTTGTTTCGTGTGTAGAACCCACTCATATAGAGGAAGCACTCCAAGACCCAAATTGGGTGATGGCCATGCAAGAAGAACTCAACAACTTCACCCGCAATGAAGTTTGGGTATTGGAGGAGCGACCCAAGGACAAGAACGTCATCGGAACGAAGTGGGTGTACCGCAACAAGCAAGACGAGAATGGCATTGTGGTCCGCAACAAGGCAAGACTTGTGGCCAAGGGTTTTTCACAAGTTGAAGGACTAGACTTTGGAGAAACATTCGCTCCGGTCGCTCGGTTAGAAGCTATTCGTATACTCCTTGCTTTTGCTTCACATCACAATATAATGCTTTATCAAATGGATGTTAAAAGTGCCTTTCTTAATGGCTATATTAACAAGCTTGTTTATGTTGAGCAACCTCCCGGGTTTGAAGATCCGAGGAATCGTAACCATGTGTATAGGTTACACAAGGCGCTCTACGGGCTCAAGCAAGCACCTAGGGCGTGGTATGAACGTCTAAGGGATTTCTTGGTCATGCAAGGATTCAAGATCGGGAGGGTAGACACCACACTCTTCACCAAGAACATCGACGGGGATTTATTTATTTGTCAAATTTATGTCGATGATATCATTTTTGGCTCAACTAACAAATCTCTTAGCCATGAGTTTGGCACCATGATGTCTAGGGAATTCGAGATGTCAATGATTGGAGAGCTCAACTTCTTCCTTGGATTTCAAATCAAGCAACTTCAAGAGGGAACCTTCATCTACCAAGAGAAGTACACCAAGGACCTCTTGAAGAAATTTGAGATGGGAGATTGTAGCTCAAGAAGTACTCCAATGGCGACAAATTGTCATCTCGATGCGGACTTGGACGGTAAACCTATTGATCAATCTCTCTACCGTTCCATGATTGGTTCATTGTTATATCTTACCGCATCTAGGCCCGATATCATGTTTAGTGTGTGCTTGTGTGCTCGCTTTCAAGCGGCACCTAAAGAATCGCATAAGAAGGCAATCTTTAGGACACTTCGGTATCTCAAGCATACCCCAAGTGTAGGTTTGTGGTACCCCAAGAACGCTAGTTTCCATCTCTTGGGATACTCGGATTCAGACTTTGCCGGATGCCGTGTGGACCGCAAGAGTACCTCCGGTGGGTGTCACTTACTTGGGCGTTCCCTAGTATCTTGGTCGAGCAAAAAGCAAAATTCCGTGGCTTTGTCCACCGCGGAGGCGGAGTATATAGCGGCCGGTGCATGTTGTGCCCAAATTCTATATATGAAGCAAACCCTTTTGGACTTTGGAATTAAATTTGGTTGTGTGCCTCTCCTTTGTGACAATGAAAGTGTGGTTAAGATAGCTAGAAACCCCGTTCAACACTCCCGCACTAAGCACATTGATATTCGCCATCACTTCTTGCGGGATCATGAGGCTAAAGGAGACATCACTTTGCAAAGTGTTAGATCCGAAGAACAATTGGCGGATATCTTCACAAAACCACTTGATGAGAAAACCTTTTCTAGACTTAGAAGTGAGTTAAATGTGCTAGATGCATCTAACGTCATGTAAGTTGGCATGATCATGTAAGGATGCATATCATATAGGTCTTGTCTAACTCCCAAAGGATAGGGGTGAGCTAGAAATAGTTTTCCCTGAGGAAGCCTTTGGAAGGTTTAAACTTGGCAAGATAGATTTATTTTATGCCTTGCATGATCTCTGCCATATAGACTTGCACTCATTTAATTTCTTGCACTATAACTTGTTTGGCATTGCATACGGTAGATTGTCACAAAAAGGAACCCACCTCATGAGAAGGAGACTTGTTTAAAATACAATATCTCAACTCATATAAGGTGGAAAGAACAAAATGTTAAGTACGTTAATGCTTAGAGGAACATGCTTCAAAGAGATAGAAGTCTTCATACTCTACCTCACAAAGCATGGGCCTTACATTTTATTTGGACATTTTTCCTCCATTTTTCTCGGTGTTCCATTTGCATTAAGTCCTAGCCAAGCTATTGGCATATTAGATTCTTGAGGGGTAAGGGGTTGCCCAAAAAGTCCTAAGACATGTGTTTCTCTTCGATTGTTTGTTTGGTCAAAGAAAATATATGGGATGTTTCTGTTCTGTTGTCATCGGATTATCCGATGACCAAGCCAATCCCTCATCGGACCAATAGGTGTTCATTCTTCAAGGGCCAGTTCAGTCAGAACCTCAAATGATCCGACACGTTCATTCTGGAAAACATCGGTCCATCCGATGTTCACTCTTCTGGAGCTGTGGTCAATTCAACCGATGTTTACTCCCTCTAACGTCGGATCATCTGGTGTCTACATCTCTCTGTTGAACACCCTTACTGTGATATTCGACCGATGATCAAAACCCTAGACGTCGATCCATCCGGTGTCGACAACAATTCTTGAATATCCTTACTGTTGCATTTGACCGATGTTCATATTATCTCGCATCGGTCCATCCGGTGTTAAAATAACGGCTAGGGTTTGGGGTCCACTATTTAATCCCGCGCGCCGCCGCCTCTTTCTCTCTCCCCGACGCCTCGCTTGCCCATGCTCTCGCCGCCGCCGATCGCGCCCAGATCGCCGCCGCCGACCACCGTCCACCGCGCCACCGCCTCTCCCCAGCGCCGCCGCCCTTCTCCCTCGTGCCGCCACCTCTCCCCAGCACCGCCGCCCTTCTCCCTCACGTCGCCGCCTCTCCCCAGCGCCGCCGCCCATCTCCCTCGCGCCGCCGCCTTTCCCCAGTGTCGCCGCCCTTCTCCCTCGCGCCGCCGCTGTGCTCCCACCGGACGCCGCCGTCTCCACACCACCGCGCCCAAGCGACGCCGCTGCCTCTCTCCACTGCCACAGGCCACCTCGCTAGGGTTTCCCGGCCTGTCGATCCTCACGCCCCGTCGTCGACTCCGTGCAATCTCGTAATCGCGATGGCTCGCGACAGGAAGAACAAGGGCAAGGCCGTTGTGGAGCCCGCAGCGAAGAAGCAGAAACTATCCAAGGAGGAGAAGAAGGCCTTGATGGCCGCTCGCGCCGCCGAGGAGCGTGAGCGTGGCCGAGGAGGGTCCCTGAGGATCCACGAGGCTCGTTCCAGGCAGCCTCTCGTGATCGACGACTCCGAGGCCGAAGAGGAGCCAGTTGAGCCTCTCGTCCGCCGGCGCTCAGCCCGGACGCGTGGGGGTCACACCGAGGCTGCTCCTCGTCCGAGACCGACGGCTGCTGACCGTCGTGAGGACAGGGAGGTCGAGAGGGACATCTACGAGATGGACACGGCAGTCCGTGTCGGTGAGGGAGTCCGTCTCACGGACTACCGGAAGATGAAGGCCAAGCAACTCCGGAAGCTCAGATGGAGTGTGTTGCTTGAGGAGTGGTACCCCCAGCCCCGGGAAGCTATGGTGGACAGTTGGTTCTGGACGGTCACACAGGCGTCTCTCTACGAGACCTATAGACGCCGTGGCTACAAGCTGTTCCAACACAACTACATGGATTGGGTTCAGCTTGAAGTAGCTGCAAGGACAGAGATCAGGCCGTTCTTTGAGAGGTACAGGGGCCTGGTGCAGTTGCTGTCGTATGAGCGGAGTGCTTACGTGGAGGATTGGGTCCGCGTGTTCTACGCCACCCTCTACGTCTCTGAGGGCAGACAATCCATTGACTTCATGTTCATGGGTCAGCACTACCACCTGTCGAGGCAGACGTTGGGACAGTTGCTTGGAGTTGACCTGCACGACACTTGCATACATGAGAGGGTCTACGGTCAGGCAGACCCGCCGAGGAGGCCGCTCACTGGAGGAGTGGCTCCTGCTCTGGAGGAGATCAGATCACTATTTGGACCCACTTTCTCTCCAGACCAGCCGAGAGTTCCGGCCCTGTTGACTCCTGCAGCGAGCACGGTGCACCTTGCCCTGCGTCGCTCTCTCCTGCCGAGGTCCGGCTATCTAGAGGGATTCACAAGCCTCCAGCAGACGATCCTGTTCTACATCATGAACGGGATGGACTTTGATATAGTGGATGTCATTATCTGCGAGATGGAGGATGTCATCACAGATGGAGTGGGCATGATGAGGCAGCTAGCTTACGGGCACTGGATCAGCTACCTGCTCACTATGATTGTTCCCGAGGGGTCCGCTGCACACGACCGTCTCTCTGACGAGAGTGTGTCTCGGTTCGGGCACTACCGAGCTCCAGCTCCAGGGGACCACCGCCTTGGCCGTCCTGTTGAGCGTCAGGTCAGGGCGATGCTGACTGAGGAGGACTGGTCTGACCTTGAGAGAGAGGACGAGCGACTAGCTGAGGCGGAAGCTCAAGGAGGAGATCTGCAGCACGTCTGGTCCGAGAGCGACACAGACGAGAGTGTCGAGGTGTACTTCCCTCCTCCTCCTCCTTCACCGAGGCAGCACGATGCAGAGGCAGGAGGTTCAGCTGCTCCACCACCAACTCCACCTCCTGTGTCCGAGGCACAGGTGTCACAGCCGTCAGAGCTGTCGACACTACTCCAGCAGATGATAGAGCAGCAGCACCAGGACAGGCTCGCTGCTGAGCAGGCCAGGGCAGAGCAGGCTGCTCACCTGGCACAGCTTCAGAGGCAGCAGCAGGAGCTTCAGCTGGAGATCGCCCGACAGAGGCGAGAGGATACGGACCGGTTCACAAACCTCGTTGATCAGATGCACCGGCGTACCCTCGACCAGCAGCAGTAGACCCAGCAGGCCATGATGAGGATCCTAGGGTTGATCACCAACCTTTACAGTCATACTGGGATCCCCCTTCCTCCACAGCAGCCTGGACTGGGACTGGCTCCAGGTGTTGCTCAGGTGCCCACAAATCCTATTCCTTCGATCAGTATGTCACCACTTCTGGCACCCAGCGCACCGATTCACTCACCTCTGCCAGCGACGACTCTGTTCCAGCAGACGTCGGCATCCGTGGTGAGCGCTCCACTTCCTCCAGCTCCACCGGCGCCTCCAGTACCTTCTTCCCCTCCTCCAGCACCGGCAGCGGACCCCCCAGCTCCCTCCGCCCCGGTAGCTCCTACGACCGGCGACTCCAGCTCCAACGACTGCGACGGTGACCAGTTCGTCGTCGCGCCCAGCTCTCAGGGTTTGTAGGCTCTCTGACCCCTTTTTGGTGTCTTGATGCCAAAGGGGGAGAAGAGGTAGAGGAGTCAGGGGGAGTGGTAGTAGTAGTCTCAGGGGGAGTTTGAGTTTGCTCTTTGTTTTCTCGTGTGTTTATCTTTTGTATTCGTGCTTGAGTACTCTTTTGTAATTTTAATTAAGCACTCTTCTGCTTGTTACATTTGCTTATGTTATTAATCGATTGAGCTTTTTGCGCCATTAATTTCATTTGATTTTTACAAGCTTAATGTGTCCTATCTTGTATTCATTGCATATCTACTTGAGTATTGCACCATCAAATTCATTATTATTGCACTTTAAATTATTGTGTTGTCATCAATCACCAAAAAGGTGGAGATTGAAAGCATCTAGGCCCCATGAGGTACGGTTTCGGTGATTAATGACAACCATTCGATATTACTAATGAATTTGTGAATGCAAGGTCCCAATAACACTCAATCAAATGAAATCAATATTACATTGGAGACCCATATAAAATCAACCAATGGGATCAAATCGAATCATACGAAGACAAGAAGTGAAAGCTCTAACTTGATACTTGAAGACTATCAAAACAACACTTCAGTCAAGTGTCAAAGTGGTCACAAGTTCAATTCACAAAAGAACAACTCAGAACAACTCGAAGTCAACAGATTGAACACACCGGATCATCCGATGTTTGTTGAGTTGGCTGCATCGGTCGAGTTGTGTCAACAGAAGAAGAAGACCTCAGACAAATGCACTCACCGGATCATCCAATGTGAGTGGCTCAGTGACATCGGTCCATCATCACAGTTTGCAATACCATTGGACCAAGTGAAGCACCGGATCATCCGATGTGCAGAATTACATACATCGGTCCATCACTCCAGTAAGCTTCAAGATCAAGCAAATTCTGGAGGAAGAGCCACCGGGTCATCCGATGAGAAGACAGGTCAACATCGGTCTAACAATGGTCATATCTGACACAGTGACATCAGCTAATTTGTCTTTGACCGATGTTAACTGAAAGGGAGACATCGGATCATCCGGTGTTCGCAGAGAAGTGATGTCAGCCTACTTTTCCAACGGCTATTTCGTGGAGGCTGGCTATTTATACCCCTTCAACCTGTCAAATCGATATGACTTGATGCCCAGACATACTCTACACATCCTAGAGCATTCAAGACCTAGAGCTACCACTTTCACATCATTGTTCATCATTTGTACACCAAGAGATAGGCTAGAACTAGCTAGAGATAGTGCTTGTGTGCCTCCATTCTAGGTGATTGGAGTCTCTAGTGTAGTGAGAGCCATAAGGGAGTGTCCCTTGGTGTGTGTGACTTCCGGAGCTTGCCAAGAGGATTGTGGAAGCCCGGAGGATTCAAAGTGTACAAGGCTTGAGCTCCACCTTGCCAAGGTTGGCGAACGGAGAAGAATAGTGAAGATCCCCTTGTCTCGGTGACTTGGGAGTGGCAAAACCCTTCGATGGGTGCCACAACGTGGATGTAGGAAGATCCTTGTGATCTTGCCGAACCACGGGATAAACTCTGTGTCCCTTGAGCGTTTGCATCCCTCTCCCTTTTACATTTATGCAATCTTCATTCCGCAACTTTAATTTACATTGGTTGAATAGATTAATCGCATAGGGAATTGGGCTCTAAGTTGTTAGCTTTTAATTACCTCAAAATTTGGAAGAAAGCCCAATTCACCCCCCCCCCCTCTTGGGCGTTTGGATCCTTACAAACAGTCTCAGACAGACCGCATCCGGAGACACGTCCTTGACCTTAAAAGTGCTGCAGATCTCGAGGAATTGTTGCAGGTGAGCACTTTCATCCTCGTTAGCCTTCCCACAGAATGGGTTGGCTTGCACCATAGTGATAAGGCCAATTTTGATCTCGAAATTCACATCTCCCGAGTTAACAGTGGGCCCAATAGGCACATTGTTAGTAGAGGGAGCTGGGAACTCAGGAAGGGTCTTCTGAGCCATTGGTGTTTGGATTATTGGTGCATAAATGCTGGCTTGCTTTGCCGCTCGAATCTTCTGAGGAGTAACGACACGGGGTCGATCTCTCAGAAGAGATTCGGGATCTTGAACAAAGTTTTCCGGCAGGCGGAAACCAGACATACACCACCCTGTTTTCCCATTTAAAATAAATGCGAAAAAAAAGAATGGTTATCCTACTACAGTCCTATCCAGGGTTCTATCCTATTCACTTAGTCATATCATATATCTATTTGCCTTCCCCGACAACAGCGCCAAAAATGCTTGTTGATGGCTCCTAAGATATACTAACAAATCATCTCCGACAACGGCGCAAGAAATGCTTGTTGACGGCTCCTAAGATATACTAACAAATCATCCCCAGCAACGGCGCCAAAAATGCTTGTTGGTATTTCTTATGCACCATTAACTAAACATCTCCAACAGATGTGTCATAAATGCTTATTAATGGTTCTATTGGATCACAGAGTGAATTCCGCAAGCGCACGGAGGTATCATTGTAGCATTTCCCCTTAAGAGTATTCCCAAGGGTGTCATTTATTTGATCCCAAAGGAAGGCAGGGAAGAGATATAACAATCATCAAGTGGAAAGGGTAGAAAGGTCTAGATAAGAATCTAGTAAGGATGGATAAAATAATAGTGGAGGTAGTGTGACACACACAAAAGCTTTCAAGTCTAGGGGGGCTAAGAGGATCCTAGAGGTTAGTTAAGGTTGAGAGTTATGGAGGTACTCCTACTATGCTCTATTGTACATATACATAGTCTAAACTAATCATTCATAAGCTAGATTAATAGTGAATACTTATGCTATGTGGTTCAACACATCGGGCACAGGCTTACCCCTAGCAATACTAGGGCTACTCCCGCCAAGATCCTGTGGCATAGCCGAACGTGGAGGATTACAAAGAACAGATAGGGCTGTCACCACCTACTGCCTACCTCTTCAATCCGTGGGTCTACGAGACATCCAATGCTACTTAGCTATCCTAGCACCATGCTAGAATATTAAGTAATTACCTTAAGAGCCTAGGCACAATCCATCCTAAGGCAATGAATTGAATCATCATTGAACCAATGTTGATACAGAACATAATTATCCATACTAACCTAGTTATGTTATAATTAACTAGACTATAGTGGGGGTCTATAGGTTCTATGATAATGATATATGTTCATGATGAAACAGTCATAGAAGCTATACCTTCCACATACATGGACTCCACAATCAAACAAGAAACGCTTTGCCCAAGTATATGTATAAGTAGAGACTAAAGATATTATCTTTATTATGCATAAAATCACAAATACAAGAAATAATACATGAGTCAAACCTTTCCCAATGTAGGACTGGGAAGAGAGAGACTCCTTACTCCTTTCCCAATTTGGACTTGGGACTAGAGACTCTCCTCTCTACAACCCAACTCCTCAAAGACTATGGATGATAGTGTATACAATAGAGATGAAGCTCAAGTGGTGTGTGTTGAAGTGAGGGGTAGGGGGTCCTATTTATACTAGTGTTGAGATCGGTTCCCGCCACCAAAAGCGTGTGAATCAGTCACCATTGACTCCAGGGAGCCGGGAGGAGCCAACATGCGGAGGCTGGACGAGTTTGGTGCAGAGACCAGGTCGGTCGACCCCTTGGTTCACACCATCGCCGCAGATGTTGTGACCAGCTTGACAGCGTCTTGTAGTGTTGTTGGCTAGTGGAAGCCTTGCCGAAAGACTTTACCAACCAGCGTGCGGGAGGCTACGTGATTGCCACACTCTCCTTCGTGGATCTCTACGAGCAAGTCGCAGCCTTCCTCCCGAGTTATGCACCATAGCAGTACGTCATTGGCACCACACCGATAGAGGTCACCTTCTACCAGCATGTAGCGTTTCATCATCCTCACGATCCTCTCAGCAGATACGGGATCCTCCAGGAGTATGTTGTCCTCCAGATAGTCTCGTATCTCCGTGATCCACACATCAGGACTCTCCTGAGCTTCTGGGCCTTTGACGCAGGGTGATTTGGGGTCCCCGGCAACCCACAAGAACCTCAGCGGGCCCCATGATCACAGGGCTACCATGATCGCCAGCTCTATGGTTCTGGGCTCACCTTCTTCGTTAGGCCCCGCAGGCCTAGCAATCGGCCACACCAATCTCTTGCCAAATACCCCTTCAAAAACTGAGACTCCCGTGGACGCCATGGTTGACAGGGCATCGGCGATGGAGTTGTCGGTGCGCGACACATGGTAGAGGTCCAAGGCCTGGAAACTAGCTTCCAGCTTCTTGACGTGCAGCAGGTATGCCGCGAGCTGGGGGTCGTTGCAGCAGCACTCTCCCCGGACCTGCTTGATGATCAGCTGGGAGTCTCCCTTGACCAGCATCTGCTGGACACCAAGACCCTGCGTAGCTTGAGTTCGAAGATGAGGGCTTCATATTCCACTATGTTGTTGGTCACCTTGAAGTCCAGGCGCACTGCATACTTGGACTGCTCTCTTTTTGGTGAGGTGAGCAGTATGCCGGCTCCGCCCCCTTGCTTCCGCGAGGATCCGTCTAAGAAGGGTGTCTAGTGAGGTCCGGTAAGCACCGGTGCCTTGGTGATAAGATCATTCACATTATCATTGCACAAATAAACATGGAACAATGTTTATTTATTTGGGATCCTGGTTCAAGTGAATGGTCATGCTTATTTGATGGAGAACATAAAGATGGTGCACTATATTGTCCACCACCTTGGCCTCCTCCTTTTATGCATACAAGAAGATTTGATGGCGTTGCACATTTGGACCAACACGTGATGCACACACATTTGGACCTTTAATATCGTCATTCTACGGTTTGTGAAACCCCAACTTTGCAATTTCAGATCGTGTCTTCTACGTTGTTGCCTGTGTTCTTAATTGCACTTGCAAGGATTAGCCTTCTTGGTGAGGTCAATCATGTGAAGCACGGTTGATAACCAACGGAGCAGTAGTGTAGTGATTGCAGGGTTTGTTCGTGTTCTACTCGAGAGCCTTGGATCATCAACGTCGAGATCTCTACATCAATCGACTTATCCATTACCTTTAAGAAGATCGGGACTCATCTTTCTTATCACCTGGGCTCTGGCTCGCTGATTTCCCGGCCCCCTGGGTTGCTTGGTGAGGGAGTCCACTTATTGATGAAATCCGCTAGTGCTTGGCTCTTCATGGCATGCCGCGTAGGAAGTCGAGCTCGAACTCCGCCAGTTCAGCCGCCCATTTGGCGATATTACCTGTTGCGTTAGGGTTGTACAACACTGCCACCAGTGGGAACAAAGTCACCACTAAAACTCTGTGTGCCTAAAAGTAATGGTGGAGCTTCCTCGACGCGATTAGTACCGCATAGAGCAGCTTGTGCACTTCAAGGTACCTTGTTTTTGCTTCATGTGTGACTTCGCTGATGAAGTAGACCGAGTGTTGGATGGTCCGAGATCTCCTTGGAGAATCTGGCGCATCCTCTTTCATCTGCTCCAAGCCTAGAGACTCCATGTCCCTAGGGTCTGATGCATCCTTTTGGTGCTGGGATCCAAAGGCTCCTTGATCTCCGGGGCCCTCTATGGGGACCCGGGCATCCTCTGGGGCAGGACGCAGAGGCTCCTTGTTCTTCGGCCCCCCCTAGGGGGACCCGAGCATCCTCTAGGAGCTGGGACCCAGAGGCTCCTTGCTCTCCGGGACTCCCGAGGGGGACCCAGGCATCCTCTGGGGGCTGAGACCCAGAGGCTCCTTGCTCTTGGGGACCCCTAGGGGGATCTGGGCATCCTCCGGGGTCTGGGACCCAGGGGCAACCAAGTTGTCAGCCCCCCCTGCGAGCTCCAAGCCTCGGGGCACAGAATCAGTGGTAGGGGCCCCTTCCATCTGTTGGGGCTACTAGAGACTAGCCCACTCTGCATCCAAAACCATACTTACCACCTCTGTTGTGGCGGCGATGTAGAGGTACATGGGCTCCCTGGGCTCCGGTGCCACCATTATGGGCAGCAATGTCAGCTATTGCTTCAGCTCGCGAAACGCCTTCTCTGCTCCTCGGTCCAGACAAATGGTCCGGATTGTCGCAGGAGCTTGAAGAATGGGAGGGCCCGCTCAGCCAGCCTAGAGATAAGATGGATGAGCACTGCCAAGCAACTTGCAAGCTTCTGCACGTCCTAGATGCGAACTAGAGGCCGCATCAGCTCCACCGCCTTGATCTTCTCTAGGTGGGCCTTAATCCCTCAGTGTGAGACCAACCGAGGAGCTTCCCAACTTTGACTCCGAACACGCACTTGTCGAGATTGAGCTTTGTGTGTGTGGTTCACAGTCTGTCAAAGACTAGGGCGAGGTTCTCTCACAATGATGTATGTGTGTGGATTTTAACTACAATTTCATCGACATATACCTCTACTAGGTCCTGAATGAGGTCCCCAAATGTTTTATGCATGGCACGTGCAAGTTTTTGGGGAATGTGAACGTGCCCGATGGTTATGCCTCAAACATCAAGAGATGTGTGGACATAAAAGCATGTAAGGTATCGGGTCTAAAAACTCATGACTGCCATATTATATTTCAGAAGCTCCTTCCTATTGCAATACGTAACATATTGCCTGAAAAGGTTGTTGCACCATTAATTGAGTTTAGCACATTCTTTTTTTGGAATTTGTTCTAATGAATTGGCGAAACCAGATTTGGACAAGATGAACAAACAAATTCCTGAAACAATTTGTAAGCTTGAGATGTTGTTTCCTCCCGCTTTCTTTGATATCATGGTACATCTTCCAACCCATCTTGCCGAAGAAGCACGGTTGGGTGGACCTATTTCTTACAGATGGATGTATCCAATTGAGAGGTACCTTGGTACATTGAAGAGGTATGTAGGTAACAAAGCTCACTCGGAGGGTTCTATAGCTGAGGGATATATTGCCGAAGAGTGTATGACTTTTTGTAGTTAGTTGTTGGATAACATCAGCACCAAGCGTAATAGGTCAGAACATCATGAAGTTGCAGCTACAAATGAACCTTCTGTTGATAATTCTAACATATTTAGAGAAGTTGATAATTCTAAGAAAGGGTATAAATGGGACCAACTTACTATGGTGGAACTACATAACATCAGGCATTATCTTATTACTAACGTTGAAGAGGCCGCTCTATGGATCAAGTAATAATGTATAACTCAGATGTTGTATACTATATATATGGCTTATTATAGATGGCTAATTTAATTTTGTACCCTTTTCAGTGAGCATATTGAAGAGCTGAAAAAGATTCATTCTCGTGATGTTGATAAACGCCATAGAGATGAGTTTGTTGATTGGTTTCAGAAACGAGTAAGTACATGCAAGTTTGCACTTTGATGAAATATTGAACAAATATGCGTTCTGAAATTGGTTTGTCGTCGATAACCCCTGTTATACTAATGTGTACAGATTACGACATTACACAAAGAAGGCAAAGCAACCGATTATTTGTATACATTATCTAGAGGACCTGATCGTCGGGCATGTTTTTTTAGTCGGTTATTCATCAATGGCTTCTTCTTTCGAACAGCAGATGTGGAAAAAGATTTACGGACCCAAAACAGTGGCATTGTTGTTCGGGGCACTAATCATGATACGTTTGGAGTAATCAAGAAAATCATTGCTGTTGATTTTGAAAAAAATCAAGAGGTTCTGTTATTTCAGTGTGAATGGTTTGATCGGCCTTTTGGAAGCAGTCAAAACCAAAGCAGAGGCTACAAAAAGGATCAATACGGAATGATAGATGTTGACACTACTCTGTTTCGATTCCAGTATGAGCCTTACATTCTAGCTAGCCAAGCAGAACAAGTTTTTTATATTCCAAGTGTGAAGCATCCTAAATGGGCTACAATTATTAAAACGAAGCCACGGAACCTTTTTGCCATGCCCTCTGGAGACAGTGAAAATAATGTGACTGAGACGATGGAGGCTGAGACATTTCATGATGATCTGCTTACTAATGATATCAATAATGAGGATACGACCGCATGGGCTAGGAATGACATTGAGGGAGCCAGCGGCGATGCTTCCACTCTTATAATGACAACGTCAGGTGATCGGTTTGAGGTAGATGGAGTTGCATCAGAAAATGAAGACGACGACGACGACGATACATATACCAATGATGGTCATGTAGCTCCATTGTGGGGGGACGACAGCGAAGATGATGATTTTTAGTATAATTAAGTATGTGACGTGTAGCTCCACAATGAATTCATCCGTTCGAACCCGACATTTATTTTTTAGTTATTTATATTTGCTACCCGAAAAGTACCTGATACCCAATATTTCGGTCTTTTTAGTTCCGGTCTCGGTTTTATCGGTTTTGGTTTTTCGGTCTCGATTTATTTGCCCACCCCTAATTTACGTAGTAGTAGCATATATATGGGACGTACAATATAAAACTTTTTCAAAGGGAAGTCTTAGGTTTCGTCAAATCTATCTTTCAGATTTACGCAATTTTGACCTATTTTAACAATACAAGAATTGTACTTTTAGATTCACCATGAAAAATATTTCCATAATATACAATCTAGTACTTCATGTTATTGAAGTTAATAAATTCCATATAAATCATTTGTCAAAGGTAATTAGTTCGACCAAAAAAGAAATAGAGTTGAGTTGGGCGGAGGAAGTATTATACGTTGCTATTTGCCACATAAGGTTTCGTTCTTCGTTCAAGTCTTAGCCATTTGTACAGGCGGCTGAAGCGACCGGGCGCACCGAGCTTACGTGCATGCCAGTCACCGAGGCGCCTTAGACGCGCGCAGCGCATGCGTTGAAATCACCTGCGGTACTTTTAAATCTACGTGTTGGTATTCTCCCCCTCATATTTGTTGATGCGTTAATACCTGATGTTTTACATCGTTGAGTATGTTACGGATCATCAGCGTCGTTAGTCCAGCACTGAGTCATCAGGAGGCAAAAAGTAATGAACATCATTGATCAACACTGCGCTGAGGAGAACGCGAAAATTGTTTGCTGATTCGTGGCAACAGATCCTAATGTAACGATTGTGTTCCGTGTCAATAAAGCTATAACACCACGAACCAGTATTTCGTGGCAACACATCCTAACGCAACGATTTTGTTTCGTTGCATTACGGTCCAAATGCAACTGTTTGCTGATTCGTGGCAACAGATCCAAATGCAACGACTGTGTTCCGTGGCAATAAAGCTGTAACACCACGAACCAGTAATTCGTGGCAACAGATCCTAATGCAACGACTGTGTTCTGTGGCAATAAAGTTGTAACGCCACTAACCAGTAATTCATGGCAACAGATCCTAATGAAATGACTGTGTTCCGTGGCAATAAAGTTGTAACGCCACGAACCAGTATTTCGTGGCAACACATCCTAATGCAACGATTCTGTTTCGTTGCATTACGGTCCAAATGCAACTGTTTGCTAATTCGTGGCAATAGATCCTAATGTAACGACTGTGTTTTGTGGCAATAAAGCTGTAACGCCACGAACCAGTAATTCGTGGCAACATATTCTAATGCAACGACTGTGTTCCGTGGCAATAAAGCTGTAACGCCACTAACCAGTAATTCGTGGCAACAGATCCTAATGCAACGACTGTGTTCCATGGCAATAAAGCTGTAACGCCACGAACCAGTATTTCGTGGCAACACATCCTAATGCAACGATTCTGTTTCGTTGCATTACGGTCCAAATGCAACTGTTTGCTAATTCGTGGCAACAGATCCTAATGCAACGACTGTGTTCCATGGCAATAAAGCTGTAATGCCACGAACCAACATTTTGTGGCAACAGATCCTAATGCAACGACTGTGTTCCGTGGCAATAAAGCTGTAACACCACAAACCAGTAATTCGTGGTAACAGATCCTAATGCAACGATTGTGTTCTGTGGCAATAAAGCTGTAATGCCATGAACCAGTATTTCGTGGCAACACATCCTAATGCAATGATTCTGTTTCGTTGCATTACGGTCCAAATGCAATTGTTTGCTGACTCGTTGCAACAGATCCTAATGCAACGACTGTGTTCTGTGACAATAAAGCTGTAACGCCACGAACCAGTATTTCGTGGCAACAGATCCTAATGCAACGACTGTGTTCCGTGGCAATAAAGTTGTAACGCCACGAACCAGTATTTCGTGGCAACACATCCTAGTGCAACGATTCTGTTTCGTTGCATTATGGTCCAAATGCAACTGTTTGCTATTTCGTGGCAACAGATCCTAATGCAACGACTGTGTTCCATGGCAATAAAGCTGTAACGCCACTAACCAGTAATTCGTGGCAACAGATCCTAATGCAATGACTACGTTTCGTGGCAACAACGCTATAACGCCACGAACCAATATTTCGTGGCAACAAATCCTAATGCAACGACTGTGTTCCGTGGCAATAAAGCTGTAACGCCATGAACTAGTAATTTGTGGCAACAGATCCTAATGCAACGACTGTTTTCCGTGGCAATAAAGCTGTAACGCAACGAACCAGTATTTCGTGGCAACACATCCTAATGCAACGATTGTGATCCGTTGCATTAGCATCCTGACGCCGCGAACTAGTGAATCATGGCAACAAATCCTAATGCAATGATTGTGTTCTGTGGCGATAGATCCTAGTGCCACGAACTAGTGAATCGTGGCAAAAAGCCAAGCTTACTGCAACGATTTAGTATTCATTGCAGTACAATCGTTGCAACGGGTCGAAATCCTTGTAGTGTAAGGCATGGATACATAGTAGTAAAGGCCATCTACAATTATAAATGTGGTATGTTCTTCGTCCACTCTAGACATTGGGATTTCGAGAAACCCCAAATTTGCATCTATGAAGCATAGCATATCGCATCCGGAGGTTGAATCTATGATTTGATCTATTCTAGGGAGAGAGAAAGGATCTTTAGGACATGCCTTGTTGAGGTTGGTGTATTCGATGCACATCCAAAGCTTACCGCCAGCCTTGGGGACCACAAAAGGATTGGCCAGCCATTTGGGATGGTGGACCTCCCGCATGAAGCCAGCATCGAGTAGCTTCTTGATCTCTTCGCAGATGAAGTTCTGCCGCTCGATGGACTGCTTACGAGGCCTTTGTTGTGCTGGCCGGGTGTGGGGGTAGATCTTCAGATGGTGTTCGATCACTTCCCTGGGGATGTCTGACATTTGTGACGGTTGCCAGGTGAAGACGTCAACGTTAGCTCACAGGAAAGCAGCGAGCGCCGATTACTGCTCGCTGTCGAGACTCTCTGTGATACGAAGGGTTTGAGCAGCATCAGAGCCAATCTGGATTGTCTTGATGGGCACGTCGTCGTCATCGGAGGGCTGCATCCATGGTGCAGTGGCGTGATTGTGCGCGCGTGATTCTGGCAAGGGCTGACTCGATCCAGCATCGCTCGGGGCCGGTGCTGGGGCTGCTGCCAGCGCTCGAAGCTTTTCCAAAGCCGTCATCGCAGCAACGCAATCTCCGCAGATGTTGAGGACACCGGAGGGAGTCGGCATCTTGAGGACGAGGTAGCCGTAGTGGGCTAGAACCATGAACTAGTACAGGGCTGGCCTGGCGATAATGGCATGGTAGGGGAGGCTAACCTCCACGACGTCGAATAGGATATTCTCTGTCCTGAAGTTCTCAGGTGTCTCGAGGGTCACCCGGAGGTGGATGCTGTTGTACAGGATAATACTCCCTAGCCCTACCCCTGAGAATGGTCTCGATGGGGCGAGCCTGGATACGGGAATCTTCAGCTTGTCGAAGGCCGCATGGTTGATGAGGTTGAGGCCGGCCCCACCATCTACCTGGACGTGGTAGAACTTCACGTTGGCGATGGTGGGGGCGACGAGGGGCAGAAGCATGTTCTCGGGGCAGTCAGAGGCGTCGAAGCTGATCGGTGTCTCCATCCATCTTTGATGCGGTGCCGGGGCATGAGTAGAAGCTGCTAAAGCCATTGACCAACACAGGGTCATGACTGCATTCCTGTATGCAAGTTCTCAAGATCCTCCACAGATGACGTGGAGTGCTTTACGACGCTTGTGGTTTCTGTTGAGGTCGAAGTTCACAGCCTGGTGAGCCGTTTCCACGACACGTTCCGGCCTTTGGAACTCTATCTCCAGATCTTCAATGACCCGCTGGTCGACCTTTTGCGGCTTGATCTTGCCACTACTCTCAAGCTTGATGAACACCATGATGGTGAAAGCGCTACCACTTTTTTGAGGGAAAAAACCCCTACCTAGCGCACCAAATGTCGAAGTATTAATGCGACACTTTCCCCGGATCTGCTAAGGAGTGGCCCACGGAGGTTCTTGTTCGGTGGGGCTTAGGCCTCATTCAAGTGTACGCGCGTATGGGAGTATATGAGACAGTGGTGTTTACATGGTTCGGGCCGCAAGGAGCGTAACACCCTACTCCACGGTGGATTGTATTGCTAGTGTGTGTGAATGTGTGTGTGTGTATCGGGGATTGTATGTTTGGTCTTTTGTAATGGTGGCGGTCCGGTCCTTTTATAGACAAAGATGGACGCCTTACAAGTGGGGTCCGGGGGCCCGACAGGTGGTCCCGAGGCGATCTTATCCTAAAGATCTAAGGCTTCATGCATAAGCTTCCTCTGACTGTTTCTTTGAAGACTCGCCGTCTTGTCGCCTTTCTTGTCTGTATCCCATGTGCTGTTGCTAACGATGGCAAATGGTGTCTCGTCAGCCTATCTTGTTGCCGCAAGCTATCCACTTGGCTGCATGGGATAGGCCTGCAACGCCTTCACTGTGATGTGATTGATCACAACGATCTCTGACCGTTGGCGTGCTCCGCATTGTGCACCGGAGGTGGGTGCGTGTCTTCAATGCAAGACTTGGGCAGAGCATATTATTCCTTAACTCCTACATCTTACCGTCCAGGACAAGTTGCGGGACATGTGGTAGCGTCAGCGTTGGCCCCTGCTTGGGAGGCCAGTACTGGTTCTTCATGACACGTGGCAGCTCTGGGCCCTTCGCCGGGGGGGGGGGGGGTGCCTGGTCTGGTGTTCCGAGCCACGTGGCTGCACTGGAGTTCTCTCCCAAGGTCGTGTGAGCTCCCGTCCCAACACGCGGCGTCTCGGGAGCCCGTCTCACCAGAGGAGCCGAGTCCCATCTCCAAGGCTCACGTGGCAGTGATAGAGCTTGCTCTTGAGGAACGCTGAGGTCTGGCACATTCAGGATACGTGGCGCCACCGGACGTGCCTCGATGTTTTCATCCAGTGTGCGAGGGTACCCCATCTGTAGGGCACCAACAACTACCAACCTCACAAGCTCCTGAAAAACACCTCTTTATGACTGTACAGGCTATGGACAATCAAATACACTAAGCCGCTATCCTGCAGAAACAGGAACAAACAAGCATGTTTCACTAGCCAGCCCTCGCACATAAACAAAAGCTACACAATTGGACTCGGACATACTGATTCGGCAACATTTCTACCGACTTTGCATGCTCATCGTCATATTTAACCAACAAAAGAAATTAAGTTCTGACACACATCATGAATAATGAATATGCTCGTACATATCCTCGCCTCGGCAGCCTCCTCTGCAGTGGGCTTCTCCACGACAATCGCGTCGCACCGTACATTGATCGGCCTCCCCCCTCCCCTGTGGGGACCGGAATCCCGACCTCCAAGGATCTCATTGGGTGGTGTCGTGCGATGCGACACCCAACAATATACAAGGACGAGAACAAATTACAATACCAAGTCTTTATTTAAAAGCACAGCGGAAGTTTTACAATACTAACGAAAGGAAGGAGAACTATGCATCATAACTACGCTCTCAGCAATAGCTGTGCAAAAGCAAAGTCATCCATGCCCTGGATACTTCGCACTAGAAACACACAACTTACGACAGCGTGCAAGGTTCCCACTCGGCTGTAAACCCTAGAGGGGTGTAGCCTCGTCATTGAAACCGTCGTCAGTCGTATAATCTGCAAAAACTTGTTAACTGCAAATGTGAGCTTAAGGCTCAGCAAGACTAACCCGTCTCACTAGACATATGTAGAAGTGAACACTAAGCATGGGTAAGGAATAGCATAAAGGACTCGCCTACAAGTGGAGCCTTATATTCATATTTTAAGTAGCACATGACATTCTTTAGGCACGGCACATCATAGACTCCACAATCAAACAAGAAACATTTTGCCGATGATATGACGTGCACAAAGCACATGATGCTATTACAGGTAAAGTATGAGGAAACTGTAAACTTTTAATTGTACTATATCTAAGCCAAATAAGGTTGTAAAGCAATTGTAATTCAATACATAGTATTCTCCTGACTTCTTCAGTATTTACTACGTCACGGCGCAGTGAACAAGTGGTACTCTATTACCGTGAGGGACGCTGATTGCAATCAGGACATACCCAGAACAACATGACACATACACACTTTCGGAAATGTCAGCAAGTACTTACAGCAGTACCTACGTAACACTTCAGTACTAGTCGTATATGGCCACCTTTCACTAAACACTCGAATGTCGAATCGGTCGACCCGTCACGAGCAGGAGGTCACTGTGTGGGGCGTACTCTGACGTGCCCACCAGCTGATTTACACCTTGGTTCCCTCAACCCACGCCTATAAAACAGAACGGAATGCCTCAACAAACTAGTATCAAGCTACGTCAGTTTACTGGAGCCCATTTCTCCAGTATGTCGCCGGTACATTTCAAGCTTGTCCAGCAGGGATGCACATGAAACGGTCCTCAATCGACACAAGCAGGGCTACGCACGTGAGACCACATCTCGCTGCATCCTACCAACTGCTCGGTCTCAATTTCATATTCAAAAACCATTTTCTGATCCCAGATCCTCCCATGTGATAAAATTCCTATCTCGCGAGTAAATTCCAACTACTCGACTTCTACCGAATTCCTATGAGCATAAGCATAGCAATTTCTACTCAACGGGCCGTAGACCTACCCAAGACTCCATAGGATTTGTGGGCCATGCAAGTGGATGTCAAACACCTTAAACGTAATGCACAATCATCTAAAGACGTAAGGTGAAATAAAAACAGTAAAGACACTATAAGGAACTTAAATGCAAACCGTGGCTTGCCTAAATGCGAGTCTGAGCCTATGTTAGTTTTGGCAGCTAGACTTCCAAAGCTTCCAGCTGCTCCTCGATTCCCGCTACTACACGATATGCATATACTAGGTACGAATGACTTTGAAAAAAATTAATATGCTTGAGGTTATGTGAATATCCTAAGATGAAAATAAGATAATTATCTTAATTGGCTTTGGACTGTTATGGTAGATACTAGTGACTATAGTGGAGACTCTTGTAAAGAACAGGAGATGATTAAGGAAGTTTGTTGTCCTTAAAAATTATGGTAAGCCATAACCTTCTCGAAATTTTGGTTGAAATTTTTGGAGACCTATCATGGCTACCAAGGATTGTATCATGTAGAGGGGGTCTCACTGGTTCAAGGAAATTTTGTTTCACTATTTTCTAAGCTTCCTACAGGGAGAAACTGATTTTTGCAAGTTTGGGGAAATTTCTGAAAATTGATTTTCCATTTTTCTCAATTTATAACTACATAGAGATTTGGAATATTGTTCAACCCAGTAATTGAAGTCCAATGAACTTGAAATTTTTACTAGTGATCAATTGTATTAATAATAGGGTTCTGACCAAAATTGGGAATTTTCCAATTAGCAGAACCGTAGGAATGAATTCTTTAAGCATTTTTTTTATCTGAATTATGGATAAATTTCTATGGCTCTTCATACCAATCCAAGCGCACCACGGGAATGTATTCTTCATGCTGATTCTAACAAAATTTATTTGGGAATTTTGGATAATTCTACTGAAAGTTATGGATTTTCCAAGTTGAGTTAAATCCTGGAATTATTTCCCAATGGGAAACATTCAAATAAATCGGTCGGGCCCACTGGTTTAAAACCAACCAATCGCAGCAGGGCCGCACCAGGGGCTACAGGGTTAACCGCACAGTCACACCAAATCCCTGGCCACACCCGAATCCCGCAGCTACTGACTCTTGGGGTCCACGGTCGTCTTCAACCTTGGACTCGCGCTCGCGCGTGGCGGTGCCCGCGGCGGTAGCTTGCCGGCGATCTCGCCGCCGGCCAAACGACTGCGCCAAACTCGCCAAGACTTGCCGCCTGGGGGTTTTCTAGGGCGCTGAGCATGACGGTGAGGTCGGCATCGGCTGAAATAGACCGGAAACCACCGCGCGACGGCGGCGGTGCTGATGAGGGCTCGGGCCTTCTTGAACTCACTCAACTTAAGCTCAAACAACTCGGGAACTCCTCCAAAAGCTTCATGGGTTCTCAAGGATCAAGAATCTGGACTAGGGAAGAGAGGAAACGACCGCGAGATATGAGCTCGACGATGAAGTGTGGTTTTTCAACTGGCGGCCGTGAAATCTTGAAATCTATGGTGCTCGGTTGATAAATTTTGGGGCCCTTGGACAGGGAGCTGCACTAGGACATATGCGAGCTACCACCTAACCAGATTAAAGAACGATTGCACGAATGAAACGAATTTAGGCACGTAGCCTGGCTGTTCTATTTAATAATGATTCGGATATTGAATGAAACACTCGAGTTACAGTTCACGTCATGGGCTCGTAATTGGTGAGCATAAACTAGAGAGGATTACGAACCTTTTTGCTTAAAGGATTGATACTGGAGACGACCTAGAACTGGAGCTCGACAGTGAGACAGTGAAGGTTCTTGGCGGCTTCCTCGACGGCGACCGGAAAACTTCAAAATACCCCAAGCAGAAGATATGTCACGATCAATTACCAAATAGAATACATAGAAGATGTTGTGACAAGCCTTTTATCTACTTACAGCTCGGTGAGAAATGGCTTTAATCATCAGCGAAAACTTGACGAACAAAGGCGGCGGCAATGGCGCAAAACCGAGGTGGAGTTCGACAGCGACGACCAAGGGGGGTATTTATAGGGACGGAGGGGCAAGGGGGGCTCGCCACGGTGCAAGCAAGCAGGCAGCTCGGTGGCTTGCATGCTGCGTCGCGGTGTCGAGTGCTACCGGCGTCGATCGGCGGGGAAAGCTAGATACAGAGCGCCCCGTGGGTTCACTCGAGTATGTCAGGCTCACAGTGGGTCTCACCTCCTCTTATCTTCTTCCCCTATCTGCAACATCAATTCTCCTACCAAACTTGATCCAAAAATTCTAGATTTTTGTGGGGAGGCCAAAGTAAATATCTGGAATTTGCTTCTGCAATAGGATTTTGAATTGGAGCAAGTTTCTATTGAATTTCAAATTTGAATTTGAAATTGGATGAAATTCAATGGTGCCACTGAATTAAATAGCAATTGAGTTCCAAAAATTGTGAAACTTTGAGGATAAGTCAAGCAAGTCATGCTGACCGCGATGGTGTGTTCAAATCTTGATGTTCAAATAAGTTAAACAGAATCCAAAATTAGAATTCTAAATATGGTTTGAATTTGCTAAGCGTCTCAAATAAAATAGCAAATGGAGTTCAAAATTTATGAAACTTTGCAGGAAGTCTATTTGGAAATTTAGGAAGCCATAGAAAAATTTACGGCCTCAGATTTGAATATTTTTGACAGGGCCAAATGTACATTAGCATATTCAATTTGTAACTAATTTGAATATATATATGGTACTGCATATTAATTTGACCTAGCAATCTCCATTCAAATAATTCCAAAATTTGAAGAGAGGTCAATAGAATTTATCTATGATTATTGGTGAAGTCCATTACTCATGTTAATAAAATTTAAGCATGAGTGGAAGAAAAGATATGATGAGATCAAGCTCATAAGCATAGCTATAATTGGTCTCCATTAGTGTTGACAACCAACTTACAACTGAACCTCATATGAAGGAAAATGTGGGATTTTACATTCCTCTCCCCTTAAAAGAATCTCGTCCCGAGATTACAAAAGGAAGGATAAAAGGAAAAAATCTAATGAACATATGACGTTAACAAGTTCGGATAGTTTGTTCTAAGATATTTCTTGCTTTCCCACGTTGCTTCATGAGCGGTGTGGTTTCCCCACAAGACCTTGTAGAAATGCAAGGTGTGGTTTCTTGTGGTACGAGTTTTCTCATCGACTATCTGAGTTGGATGCTCAGAGTAAGTAAGATCTGGTTGGAGAGCTTCCAAATCCTCCATACGGACTTCCACTGGGGCCTTGAGACATTTTCTCAATTGTGAAATGTGAAACACATTGTGGACCCCCGAAAGCAACGCTGGCAGCTCTAGCCGATAGGCTACAGGTCCGCATTGCTCACTTATTGCGAATGGTCCGATGAAATGTGGAGCTAGCTTCCCTTTTACTCTGAAGCGATGAATCCCTTTCATTGGGGATACACGAAGGTAAACGTGATCCCCGATATCAAATTGAAGGGGTCGATGTCGTTTGTCCGCATAGCTTTTCTGACGAGACTGAGCAACCTTGAGGTTGGCTTGAATAACTAGTACTCGTTCTTCAGCTTCCTTTACCAAGTCTATACCATATATTACTCGTTCACCGGATTCACACCAGTTCAAAGGTGTGCGGCACTTTTGGCCATAAAGAGCTTCATATGGTGCCATTTGGATGCTAGTCTAATAACCATTGTTGTATGAAGACTCCGCCAATGGTAGATGATCATCCCAATTCTTACCATGGTGAATGGCATAGGCGCGGAGCATATCCTCTAGCACTTGGTTTACTTGTTCCGTTTGACCATCAGTCTGTGGATGGTAAGCTGAGCTTCGAGTCAACCTGGTACCCAAAAATTCGAGGAGCTGCTCCCAAAATCGAGCAACAGAAAAGGTTCCACGATCTGATATGATAGTACGGGGTACTCCGTGTAGGCATAGGATCCTAGCAATATACAATTCTGCATATGGTCGTGCCACATATTTGACATTGACTGGAATAAAGTGAGCCGACTTGGTGAGTCGGTCGACTATCACCCAAATCGAGTAATGTAGGATCGAAGAGCACGTGAAAATCTACCAGAGGGGGGTGAATGGTAGATTTAAAAATCTTACGCAGCGGAAACAATTAAACCCCAAACCCTTTCGGCAGAAAAGCGATCTGTTGAAGAAATTGTGTGTGAGACCAATCTAAACGTGTTTCACCATGACGAAAGTGATATATATCATATAGAATCAAGTCACGAAGACAACACAAAAAGAATCACTCAAATCCATCAAGAAAAACTCAAGTTATGATCAAAAGATCAAACAATAGTCAATCTGCCCTACCCGAGAAAAAACAGTTCTGGAACGCTGCAAAGAACCTCATGTAGATCAGAAACCACAAATACAATGACCGTGAAATTTTGACATATGATAGACAATCAAGTTGTGAAGACAACCCAAAAATAATCACGTCAATTGGATCTGTAAAACTCTAGTTATGATAAAACCACCGGTGAAAGGTAGTGCTGTCCAGAAACTCGACGAGTAAAACTTGTCTGGAACAAGTTGGACGAACAAGACACAAAAGTTCCTTCAAACTACGAATTTTATTCAATAGAACACAAAAGGAACAGCCCCAAAGTCGTGCACACCGAGCTCTAGGCTCCCTTGCTTATATAACCCGCCCTTAGGCCAACCCAATATCAACTAGGACTCCAATCCTACTCAGATCATGAATCGTAACTTTCCATAACTGCTCAAGATTCTTCTATACGCAGATAGAAGCAATCTTAAGACTTCCAAACACCTTAGGAACGTATCTCACATTCCTAAACAACTCAAATTCGTGACCCACACGAAATCCTATCATAACCAACTCAAATCTTTCCATATTTGAGTCAAACCCGACTCAGCCGCAGCCTGAGTCCATAACCTAGTCGGTTGGACCTTTCCGACCAATTCTTTACGTCCACATCTCTTCATCACGCCTCGGAACCATGTAGCCACGTCCATGCACTCCTTGCACACGTGCAAACATCTTCCAATGACGTCCACGATACCTTCATATGCATTGTTCTTGATTCAATCATGCTGCGCAACCTCCTGATCAGCTCAACCACAATTCCTCCTGAATTTGGTTGTTGGAACCTCATCTCCTCCCTAAGACTAGTCCAATGGATCCCGTCACCAGCCATGTCTTGAACTCAAGCAACACCTGCACAAGAATAAACAACCAATCCATACGAGCCCAAGTCCTCGACTTGACTCAAGTTAGTTCCGAACACAACACCCTACGTGAGAACCTCACGTAAGCATGTTGCAAAACCACAGTAACACGATATCATCCATTTCAACCAAAATCCACCAAAAACTTAGCAAATGAATACTAAGAAATCTTTCCAACAATGTAAAGCAAGTACAAAACATTGCAAATGAAAAGCAGAAGCACTACGGTCAAGTTCCGGACCTTGCCAGAGCAACCCGGAGCTTGAGCCGGAGCTAACAAGAGCTAGTAGAACCTAGCGCCGAAGCTTACCAAAACTAGTACAACGAAGCACCTGCCGGAGCTTACCAAAACTAGAGATCCTAGCACCGGAGCTTACCAAAAACTAGTCAAAACTAGTCAACCCAAAACCGGAGCTAGACAAACTACGTCGGAGCTTAGCAAAAGCATGCCGGAGCTATCAAATATATGCCGGGGCTATCAAAGACATGCTGGAGATAAAAATAAAGCTCACCGGAGCTAACCAAAGCTAGTCAGACCTAGCATCGAACGTAACCGGAGCTACCCAAACCAAGCCGAACCTACCGTCGGACCTTGCTGTAGCTCAGAGCTAGAGTCGGACCTTGATAGAAAGGTGTTTTGGTTATATTCGAAACTTTTATCATCAAAGCCAAGTGTATTCACTACAAGCCAATGTATTCAGCACATATAGGTCTCACAATCTCCCCCTTGATGAATGCATTGGCAACACCATTTAAAATCCGAACATTGGCTTATTCACATAAAAGTTTTGAAAAAAAAATTCTCCCCCTTTGTAAATCAAAAGTAAAATAAGAACAAAAATTCCCATATTATCTCTCCCCCTTTATTATCTCTCCTTATGCACATATTCTCTCTCTCTTCATGCTTATCTCTCCCCCTTTGACAATGTATTCAGCAAGTCATGAGATATAAAAAAATTATTTCTCCCCCTTTAGTTGTTATGAGCATATTATAACATATACATATAAACAAAGCTTATCCAAGTCATACTATCAAGTACCTTATATTATCACATCAATGAAATACATGAAGTAGTGTAAGCCATGCTAGAGATCAAATGTAATTTTCAATTTAAGCAAGTCATGATCTCACAAACTTAACTATCTCAAAACCTGAAAGCATGACACTTGTTGCTGTATTTTATTATTTTTCAAAGCAAAATTTTAGATCATATGATATTTGCAAGAGATTATATGCGCATCTGCCTTATTCTAACCAACCAAGCCAAGCCTATGTCATTTGACAATCAGAAGCTTAAGGACATGGTTTTAGTCATACACAACTTCTTCCAAGTTCATATCTAAGTGCAATGATAAGCTATCTCAAAAGAAGAAGTGTGATGCATGCATATTCTCTTGATCTTTTCTCAGTTTATTTGTTCATAAAAACTCAACATGTGAGTTGATTACTTGATTAATTCTTTATGATTAAAAGCACTTGTGAGCATGCAACAAGTTCAAAACAGCAAGAGAGTTTGACCATGACCAGATTTAGTGTAAGTAATTATTCCAATTACTAGACATGGCAAAAACTACAAAATGTATAACACGAGTAATGTAGTAAGAACTTTCAGCATGTAAAAGGAATCACAGAGTCATATATGTATGAAATACTATGCTCATATTATTTTAATTTCAGATTCACACAAAGACTTCCCAAGTTTCAAAAAACTCCCCCTCAATTTAAGCCATGAGGATGTATAACCCCTATTTCACTACGAATGTAACAAAAACGAGTGAAATCCAAAGGTTTTGTAAAAATGTCAGCCAATTGTTGTTCGGTATCTACATGGTGAAGCACAATGTTTCCTTTTTCAACATTATCACGGAGAAAGTGATACCTAATGTCAATGTGCTTAGTTCTAGAATGTTGCACGGGATTTTTAGCAATGCAAATGGCACTAGTGTTATCACAAAACAATGGAACACTATCTAGATCAACCCCATAGTCCTTAAGTGTTTGAACAATCCAAAGAATTTGTGAGCAAGCACTAGCAGCAGCTACATATTCAGATTCAGCTGTGGATTGTGCAACTGAATTTTGTTTTATAGAGGACCAAGCAACAAGAGAATTACCAAGAAAATGACAAGCACCGGAAGTACTTTTCCTATCAATCCTACAACCCCCAAAATCAGCATCCGAAAAAGCTTTCAAAGTAACGGTTGAGGAAGAAGGAAGAAAAATGCCAAATTCTTGAGTTCCATGTAAGTACCTGAGAATCCTTTCAACGGCTTGACGATGTGAAACACGCGGGGAAGCTTGAAACCGTGCACAAAGACATACGTTGAATTGTATGTCCGGTCTTGATGCCGTAAGGTACAAAAGTGATCCGATCATGCTTCTATATTCTTTTTGATTCACAGATTCACCATCTTCATCAAGTTCAAGTGTTGTTGCTGTTCCCATTGGTGTCCGAAGAGGCTTGCTTTTGTCCATGTTGAAGCGCCTTAGGAGGTCTTTGGTATACTTCGTTTGATGCACAAAGGTACCCTCCTTGGTTTGCTTGATTTGCAGCCCCAAAAAGTAAGTGAGTTCACCCATCATACTCATTTCAAATTTGAAACTCATCATTTCTGAAAACTTGGACACAAGATCATGAGAAGCACAACCAAAGATAATATCATCCACATACACTTGAACGAATAATGAGTCATTGCCATGTTTAAGCACAAAAAGAGTTTTATCAACCTTGCCCATGGTAAAACCCTTTTCAAGTAAGAATGTTTTTAACCTATCATACCATGCTCTAGGGGCTTGTTTGAGACCGTATAAGGCTTTGGACAGTTTGTAAACATGATTAGGAAATTCTGGATTTTCAAAACCTGGTGGTTGTTTGACATAAACCTCCTCATCTATGTAGCCATTAAGAAAAGCACTTTTAACATCCATTTGATATGGCTTAAAACCTTTAGATGCTGCAAAAGCTAACAAAATTCTTATGGCTTCTAATCTAGCGACAGGAGCAAAAGTTTCATGAAAATCTAGACCTTCAACTTGAGTGAAACCTTGAGCAACCAACCTAGCCTTATTCCTAACCACAACCCCATCCTCACTTTGTTTATTTTTAAATACCCATTTAGTTCCAATTAAAGTGTGACCTTGAGGTGGAGGTACAAGTTTCCAAACATTATTTCTTTCAAAATTTTCTAACTCTTCTTGCATGGCAATAATCCAAGATTCATTAGTGAGTGCGTGTGATATATCTTTGGGTTCAAAAGAAGCAGCAAAAGCAGAATGAGCATGAGAGTTTGGATCGCAAAACCTGGACCGTGTGACTCGTTCGTGCAAGCTTCCAATCATCTGTTGTGGGGGATGATCTTTGTAAAAACGTAGAGGAATAGATGTCTCACAAGCTTCTTCTTCATCAGGTTCATCGTAGATTGATGAGCTTGTGACTTGTGGACAATCAGGACCAGCATAGGTGATAGCCGAACCTTCAATGTCCGGAGCTGGACACGTGTCAACTTCGGAACTACCAGGCAGTATCACCGGCTCTTCTTCATCTTCGAAAATACCCTCCCCCTGAGGATACGGATCTGGTCCTGCAACACCGGAGCTAGTACCTGGGCTAGCTTCATCAAAAGACACTTCACAAGTCTCCACAAATTTGTTAGTGTCAAGTAAAAGCACACGGTAGCCTCTAGTATGAGATGGATAACCAAGAAACATGCCATCAATGGATCTAGGTTCAAATTTATCAAGATTTCCATGTTTCTTAACAAAGCATTTGCAACCAAAGACCCGAAAGTGTGTAACACTAGGCCTATGTCCAAACCGAAGCTCATATGGTGTTTTACCTAGCTTAGCACGCAAGAAAACACGATTTGAGACATAACAAGCGGTTGCTAACGCATCAGCCCAAAATTTCCTAGGAGTTTGATATTCATCAAGCATAGTCCTAGCCATCTCAACTAAGGTTCTATTCTTTCTTTCTACAACACCGTTTTGTTGAGGTACATATGGTGAAGAGAATTGATGATCTATTCTATTTTCAGCACAAAAGTGATCAAAAGATTGATTTTTAAATTCAGTTCCATTATCACTTCTAATTGCTTTTAATGATCCTGGGGTGATCAATTGATAATCTAAGAAATAAGGTTCTAAAGTGACTAAAAACTTCATTCTTAGACGCCATAAAGTAAACCCAAGAGTATCTAGAATAATCATCAACGATAACAAGAACATACCATTTACCTCCGAAGGATTGAACACGTGAAGGTCCTACGGTGTCAAGATGCAAAAGTTGACATGGTTCAGTTGTCATGATCATTGTGAGAGGAGTATGTGAACCTGCAACCATCTTAACATGTCTACAAGAAGAGCACACAATTTCTTTGTCCCCTTTAAGCTTAGGCAGCCCACGTATGCGGTCAAGAGCACTAACACATGTTAGGTGATCAAAGCCTACGTGACCAAGTCTACGATGCCAAAAATATAAGTCCTTTGAATCATTAGCAACTAGACACCTATGCTTAGAGGAAGACATATCAAAATCAGCTTTAAAAACTCTTCCAAACTGAGACATGTTAAAAATAAGCTCACTATTTGAACCTACAACTTTGCAGCAGTTTTTATTGAAAATAATTTCTAGATTTTCATCTAGCAATTGTGCAACAGAAAGCAAGTTATATTTCAAATTTTTGACAAGTGCCACATCCTTCAAAGTGTAGTGATCATTTACTCTAACCGAACCCTTAGCAATTATAGGAGTTGAAGAATTATCGGCAAAAGTAACATTTTCTACACGTGACACAAAAGAGAGGGAGGAGAACCAATCTTTGTTACCGGTCATGTGGCGTGAGCAACCTGAATCCACAATCCAAATGTTCTCCTTCCTCAAACGTGTAACCTACATAAAAGAACAATACGTCGTTGACTCAATACTGGGGTTAGTCAAAAGGCATTTAGGAATGCAGTACTGAGTCACGCGACGTGCAGCAGGAAAAACACGCGAAAGCTGAGACAAAACAACAGGTTTATGAGTCAAAGTTTGAAATTTTTTATTCTTGACTACTGACCTATAAGGTGTTACTTGTGTAGCACAAAAATCAGTAGCTCCGGAGGCAAAAATAGAAGGTCCGGAGGTAAACTTTGAAATTTTTTGACTCAAAATAGCAGGTTGTACATTCGGTTCAATACGTGCAGCAAATTTTGCATGAAAGTTATGAGATCTAGCAACCATTCTTTCCCTTTTCTATTGTTTAGCTAGTCTATAACAAAAATCTATGACATGACCATCTCTACCATAGAAGGTACAATGAAATTTAACTTTGTGTTCATGTCTAGATGAGCAAGCAATATTTTTATTTGTAACCGAATGAGACAACACTCCTGCAGATTTGAAAACCACTCCTTTTTGTTTAGGAACTGTTTGAATCAAACCACTTCCTAATGTCTTTACAATTTTAGGTGGATGTGCCTTAGCATGAGCATGAAAATCAAAACCTAAACCAGTTTTATCATTGCAAGACTTGGAAGAATTCAGCAACAAGTTTAGGTTCTTATTCCCATTACAAAACCGATCTAATGTCCTATGCATGTCATCAAGTTTGTTGGACAGATCAAGGCAATTTTCACATGAAGTTTTTCCTTTTAGTTTGCAATTGGAACAAAATTTAACTTCATGAGAACGTAAAACATTGTTCAATATATAAATTTCATTCATAGCATTCTGTAGTTTCTTATCAAGATCATCACAAGTAGAACAATGCAAATCAATTGTAGAACAGCTAGCATCTTTCAAGTTTTTATCATTAAGTGCAGCAAGCTCTCTGTTCTTTTCAATTTCTAACTCAAGTTTATCTAGAGTGGAGGAGTGTGCACTTCTTAATGTGGACAATTGTTCATAGATTAAGTCACATGAGGGACATGCATGATCACTAGGAATCAAAGTTTTTAAACGGTTAATTTCAAATTCAAATGATTCAATTTTAGCAGCATTATCCCTAAGCTTTTTGTCCTTTTTCTTGACAATAATAGTTGCACGAGAAATAGCATCACACATTTCATTGCAGGTAGAACATACCTCATCGTCTTCACTGTTGTGTTCTGCATCCTCCTGACTTGATTTTGATCTTGTTTTGCCCGCCATGAAGCATAAGTTGGCCAGATCGTCATCATCTTCATCAATTTCAAAGTCTACATCACTTGAACTAAGTTCTTGAAGCGCGGTGATGAAACTGTTGATCATCTTGCGTCCTATGGTACCTTTATTCTTCTTGTTGGAATTTCCAGAGGAGGTCCGGACCTTGTTTTGTTTTTCTTCCCGGGTGGTCGAACCTGAAAGGTTAGGGCATTCTGTACGAAAGTGTCCTGTTTTACCACATTCAAAACAGCGTTGAGGTCCGGAGCTTCCTCTCCTTCTATTTCTCACATTTTGCAATGCTTTTGAGAATCTAGTAGAGATGAGTGCCAACTCCTCTTCTGGAAATTCTTCGATCTGCTCCAGGGTTAGTGAGGACAACAAAACAAGAGTATTGCAGGATGATGATTGGCTGGAGCTAGACATATCAGGTTGTGAGACAAATGCAATAGACTTGTTTGGGTTCTTACGTGCTAGGATGTCAATTTCATGAGTTTTTAGTTTAGAATAAAGTAAATCTAATGTAAGAGAACTCATAACAGTTGATTCACGAATAGATGTTACTTTCATCTCCCAAATTGACATGTCTAATGAACTAAGAAGTTGCCTAGAATTCTCAGCATCAGAAAAATTTACATTGACACTACATAAGTTGCTGAGAATCTTATTGAAACGAGCAAAGAGGTCATCGATAGACTCACCTGGTTGCATCTCAAAACGCATATATTCCTTTTTGAACATATCTTGTTTTACCTTCTTGATTGTGTTGGAGCCTTCATGATAATCACAGAGAGCTCTCCAAACATCGTATGCTGATCGGAGGTGCGCGACACGATCAAAGTCGCTTTGAGTGAGTCCTTGGATGATCAAGTTTCGGGCTTTGTTGTTGTTGTCGACGTCCCGTAGGTTTGTGGCCGTGACTATTTCATTAGGTGGCACTTCATAAGGCTTATACACCTTCTCCTATATTGCAAAGCCTTGTGCCTGGATGAAAGCCTCCATGCGTGCCTTCCAAACCTGAAAATCAATACCAGCAAACACACAAGGTTTGGCGGAGTACTTCTCCATGATGATTAGTCAAAAACACGTGCAAATCACAAAGATTAGAGCACCGTGGCTCTGATACCAATTGTAGGATCGAGGAGCATGTGAAAAGCTACCAGAGGGGGGGTGAATGGTAGATTTAAAAATCTTACGCAGCGGAAACAATTAAACCCCAAACCCTTTCGACAGAAAAGCGATCCGTTGAAGAAATCGTGTGTGAGACTAATATAAACGTGTTTCACCGTGAAAAAAGTGTTAGATATCATAGAGAATCAAGTCACGAAGACAACACAAAAAGAATCACTCAAATCCGTCAAGAAAAACTCAAGTTATCATCAAAAGATCAAACAATAGTCAATCTGCCCTACCCGAGAAAAAACAGTTCTGGAACGCTGCAAAGAACCTCGTGTAGATCAGAAACCACAAATCCAATAACCGTGACATTTTGACATATGATAGACAATCAAGTTGTGAAGACAACCCAAAAAGAATCACGACAATTGGATCTGTAAAACTCGAGTTATGATAAAACCATCGACGAAAGGTAGTGCTGTCCAGAAACTCGACGAGTAAAACTTGTCTGGAACAAGTTGGACGAACAAGGCACAAAAGTTCCTTCAAACTTCGAATTTTATTCAATAGAACACAAGAGGAACAGCCACAAAGTCGTGCACACCGAGCTCTTGGCTCCCTTGCTTATATAACCAGCCCTTAGGCCAACCCAATATCAACTAGGACTCCAATCCTACTCAGATCATGAATCGTAACTTTCCATAACTGCTCAAGATTCTTCTATACGCAGATAGAAGCAATCTTAAGACTTCCAAACACCTTAGGAACGTATCTCATATTCCTAAACAACTCAAATTCGTGACCCACACGAAATCCTATCATAACCAACTCAAATCTTTCCATATTTGAGTAACACCTGACTCAGCCGCAGCCTGAGTCCATAACCTAGTCGGTTGGACCTTTCCGACCAATTCTTTACGTCCACATCTCTTCATCAGGCCTCGGAACCATGTAGCCACGTCCATGCACTCCTTGCACACGTGCAAACATCTTCCAATGACGTCCACGATACCTCCATATGCATTGTTCTTGATTCAATCATGTTGCGCAACCTCCTGATCAGCTCAACCACAATTCCTCCTGAATTTGGTTGTTGGAACCTCATCTCCTCCCTGAGACTAGTCCAATGGATCCCGTCACCAGCCATGTCTTGAACTCAAGCAACACCTGCACATGAATAAAAAACCAATCCATACGAGCCCAATTCCTTGACTTGACTCAAGTTAGTTCCGAACACAACACCCTACGTGAGAACCTCACGTAAGCATGTTGCAAAACCACAGTAACATGATATCATCCATTTCAACCAAAACGCACCAAAAACTTAGCAAATGAATACTAAGCAATCTTTCCAACAATGTAAAGCAAGTACGAAACATTGCAAATGAAAAGCAGAAGCACTACGGTCAAGTTCCGGACCTTGCTAGAGCAACCCGGAGCTTGAGCCGGAGCTAACAAGAGCTAGTAGAACCTAGCACCGAAGCTTACCAAAACTAGTACAATGAAGCACCTGCCAGAGCTTACCAAAACTAGTAGATCCTAGCACCGGAGCTTACCAAAAACTAGTCAAAACTAGTCAACCCAAAACCGGAGCTAGACAAAGTACGTCGGAGCTTAGCAAAAGCATGCCGGAGCTATCAAATATATGTTGGAGCTATCAAAGACATGTCGGAGCTAAAAATAAAGCTCACCGGAGCTAACCAAAGCTAGTCGGACCTAGCATCGAACGTAACCGAAGCTACCCAAACCAAGCCGGACCTACCGTCGGACCTTGCTGTAGCTCAGAGCTAGAGCCAGACCTTGATAGAAAGGTGTTTTGGTGATATTCGAAACTTTTATCATCAAAGCCAAGTGTATTCACTACAAGCCAATGTATTCAGCACATATAGGTCTCACAAGTAATGCTTGTGAAAGGTGAGAGGTAATCCAACAATGAAATCCATGCTGATGTCCTCCCATTTTCAGGCTGGTATGCTTAAAGGTTGTAGCTGTCCGGCTGTCTTTAGATGGTCGGCTTTCACACGTCAACACGTATCACAATCGGATACATAATTTGCTATTTCCCTCTTCATCCGAGTCCACCAAAATTTCTTCTTCAAGTCTTGGTACAATTTGTCACTACCCGGATGAATAGAATATTTGGACAAATGAGCTTCGTCCAAAATTTTCTTCCAAAGTCCCACATTGCAGGGTACCATGATGCAGTCTTTGAACCAGATGGTACTGTCATCCTCACCTCGGAAACACTTCATCTCCCCCTTTTTCATTCTTTGGCGAATATGCGATATGCCCTTGTCCTCTTTCTGAGCCTCCACAATTTCTTCCCTTATGGTAGGAATGAGGGCTAGATTGTAGAGCGCCCCATATGGAAACAAGTAGAGACTCGGTTTCTTCTTCTGTCAAGGTGATAGAAAGATTATTGACATGGGACTTGCGACTTAGAGCATCTGCGACTACATTTGCCTTTCCGGGATGGTAGTGGATCTCAATTTCATAGTTTTTGATTAATTCCAACCATCTTCTTTGTCGCATATTCAAATCCTCCTGGGTGAAGATGTACTTCAAGCTTTTGTGATTGGTGTAGAGATGTACTAGGTTGCTCCATAGATAGTGTCTCCACATCTTTAATGCAAGTACCACGGCAGCGAGCTCAAGATCATGAGTCGGATAATGCTGCTCATGGTTCCAAAGCTGTCGTGATCCATAAGCGATCACCCTTCCATCTTGCATTAATACGGAACCCAAACCAATCCCAGATGCATCACAATAAACATCAAATGATCTAGATGTGTCTGGTTGGGCTAATACTAGCGCTGTTGCAAGTTGTTTTACTAATGCTTGAAAACCTTCCTCACATTCCTTTGTCCATGCATATTTCTTTCCTTTCTTTAGAAGTTCCTTCATTGGTTATAGCTATCTTGGAAAAGCTTGGGATGAACCTCCGGTAATATCCTGCTAAACCCAAGAAACTTCGAACTTCATGCATAGACATAGGAGACTCCCATTTGAGTACTTGCTTAAACTTGCTTGGATCAACTGCAATCCCTTCGGCATAGATGATCTGCCCTAGAAATGGCACTTGGTTGATCCAGAACTCACATTTGGTGAACTTAGCGTACAACTTGTGGTCCCGCAATCGCTGAAGCACGATGTGCAAATGTTGTGCATGTTCTTCTTCGGATTTTGAGTACACAAGCATGTCGTCAATGAAGACCACGACAAACTTGTCCAAATCCGGCATGAACACCGAATTAATGAGATACAAACAATGGGCCAGTGCGTTGGTCAATTCGAAGTACATGACAAGGTACTCATACAATCCATACCTTGTCGAGAATGTTGTCTTAGGTATATCCTCTGGTCGAATCCTGATCTGATGATATCCAGAGCAAAGATCCATCTTTGAAAATACCCGAGCACCCACCAATTGATCGAACAGAATATCGATACGGGGTAGTGGATATTTGTTCTTGATCGTGACAGCGTTGAGTGGACGATAGTCCACACATAGTCTCAACATTTTATCCTTCTTTTCCACGAACAAAGCAGAACAGCCCCAAGGTGATGAACTTGGACGAATGAAACCTTTGTCCAAAAGTTCCTTCAGCTGCTCTTTCAGTTCTGCTAGTTCCTTAGGTGCCATCTTATACGGCTTTCTTGAGATCGGCACTGTTCCCGTTACAAGTTCAATCTTAAACTCGACATCTCTTTCTGGCGGCATGCCAGGAAGATCTTCGGGAAAAACATCTGGATACTCACACATTACTGAAATGTGTTCGACTTTACAGGCCTCGGTGTTATAAGTAGTTTGAGTCACGTGGATATTACTCTCAAGAGTGAGAGTTTGGGGAGAGTGGACCGGAGAATTTAAATATATCCTCCGAGGAACGATGTCAATAATAGCACAGTTGTATTGCAACCATGCCATCCCTAAGATGACATCTAACTTCTGATGCTCCAGTATAATGAGAGAGATAGGGTATATGTTCCCACCCAGATTAAGAGGTACCCTATGGACCATCTTATGTGCTACTACTTTTCCTCCCGGAGAACAAATCATATATGGGGTTTTTGTGGAAATCATAGGAAACTGGTATTGATTGACATAAGACTTGCTAATAAAGTTGTGGGAAGCACAGGAGTCGATGACTACGAGATGACCAATGAGAGAGAACGTACCTGTGAGTACGGGTGTGCCTTTCGGAACGTCCTCGATGGCGAGGTTGTGGACGTTGCCGGTTCTGGTGGCTGGCTTCTTGAGCTGGTTGCGAGGCTGGTTTGCCCCCTGGTACGATGACTGTCCTCCGCTCCGTGGGCAGTCCATGGCGATGTGCCCCATACGTACACACGTATAACACGTGTACGGGGTCTGAACAGCACGAAATGGAGGACAGAATCCCGGTGCACGCGGTAGAGGTAGAGGTGCACGCGGAATCATCCCTTGTTGCTGCTGTTGGCGAAAGCCGGCGTTGTTGAACTGACAACCCCGAAACATCGGTGGTCGCGATGGCGGCTGCCACCTCTGGCTAGATAGTGATCGATACACCATGCGGTACTTCTGAGGATGTGACACCCGGTTCCAAAAATGAACCAAGTGAACGCATATGTGTGCCCAAGACGTTCAACACACATACACGAGTGCATTCAAAAAATGATATACAGAAAATTACCACAGAACAAGATTAATTAACCAAATTTTATTACACAATTCATTATATCCTCGAATACAAGCTCTAATGAATATTAATGACAAGTTCAACTAATGCATCGGAAATAAACTAATTAAGCAACTAAGCAAACTAAGCATAAGGGATAGCGCAGCTCCATGCAACACCACAGGCAAAGCTGACGGTAGACACCGCCTAGAACTCCGCATTATTAACATAATACTCTCAATCCTGACCTGCAACTGTTGGGGGGGGGGATTGCAAGATTGAGTACATGTCGTACTCAGCAAGTGTGGAAAGTATGACATGTGGCTGATTCAAATGACGACAATAATAATGGCTAAGTGCTGAAAAGTACAGTAAAACCATTTGGAAAAGCAATGTATTACATGTATCTGAATCAAACCCATCATAAGCCATGTAGTAATCATAATACTAGTCCATATTCCATATCCATCATCATATACCAATATCCATATTCAATACCAGAATTTAATTCATAACCATCCATAACCATAATACCAACCATAACCATCCCAAATCCCAATTTCCATATAATCATGGAAGTTTTCCAGGTGGTCATAAACGGGAGCACGGCTATCATGATAGTTTATTAGACTCTATAGAGTTTGTACCACTTTACCCACGTGTTCGTGATTTCATCACCTTCCGGTGACTAAGAACCTCCCTTATGCCCATGACCCGTCGTTCACATTACACACTTTCGTTGGTGTGCGGCCAAGAGATCACAAAATAGACTTTACAAAGGGATTACTAGCCTATTTAGACCCCACTGAGGTTTCACTGGTGACAATGTCTCCTACAGGGAACATCTTCAACCAAGGGCCCCCTCTTGAGCCATTCGGATCCCAGGGTAGTCCCACCTATCATCAACAAACCCAATCCGACTACCCCTTCCCCGAGCATCCTTAATGGTCCAAATATCAATAGCAAAACCCTAATTAATCAGCTACGTTGCACCCATACTTGGCCTCGTGGTGGCACTGTAGTCCTGGCTTATTCTCGCATGAATCGGTCCTTAGATCTAAAGCAAGCAAACAACCATGACATCCAACCCATCCACATACCAGGCTTGCTTAGATCACCCATTACCATACCGTATTGACCAGTTCACATTAACCAGAATATCAATAATGCATAATTAATTGTGTAGTGTTGTTTTCCCATCCCAATTAATTACGTGAAGCAAAAAGGTAAAAAACCCATCTGACTCTACCATAATTTCAGGCGACAAGGGTGGTTAAACAATTCTAGTAAACTTCCTACCATAGGATTTCCCATCAAATTGACACAGCATGCAATTTTGCAAACAAAACATTTATTATAAAAACAGGATCAATATGCTTCAAGGACACTTTCCTTGTTCTGACGGATAGGGTTGCTCAAGCGCTTCGAAGTCTTGGTTCTAAAAATCCTCGTACACGACCTCTTGAGCACTTCCCTCCACTCGTGATCACACATACAAGAAAATACATACAAATCAACATGATGCACACACATTAATCAACATGCGATGACATGCATGCATGCAAAGTTCAATTATTGATTAACTACAGTTATCTATGGATTTGATGCAACTAGTTCATACATGTTCATACGAGTTTACGGGGGTTTTAGCGAGGATTAATGCTGCTGAAAAAAAAAGACGATGCAACTAAAATCAATTTACGTCTATTAGATCTAATACGTCGCTAAAATCCGCATCGAAAAAACAAATCCTACCATAGATGTGATGGCTTGGATGATCGCGTGACGAAGGTGACACGTAGACGAAGTGGATGGTGCAACGGGCCTCTGGCGGCACGACGACGATGACGCAACGACGACGACGATCTCCGGCAGCGACGGCACCCTCCTTTTTTTCTTCCTCTTCCTTCCCTTTTTTTCTTCCTTTTCCTCCCCAATGGCGACCGCCTCTAGTCTTTGCTTTTTTTACGGGCGGCTCTAGGGTTTTTTTTTTGGCGTCGGCTGCGGCGCTTCTGGCGTCGGGAAAACCGAGTCCCGGTCGCCTTTTATAGGTGCGAGGCACAGCGCTAGGGCCGGCACTGGGTGGGTCGGGAGGCGGGGCGAGCGGGGCCAGGTTGGCGCGGGGCCGATCGGGCGGGGTCAGCAGGGTGGCGCGGGTCAATGCGGCCGGGCGCGCTCGGGCGGGGCGCTCGCACAGGCGGCACGCGCTGGGCAGCTGGTGCGGTGGGGCCAGCGGGGTCGGGCTGGGGCGCGATGCGGGCTGGTCGGGCGGGGCGCGCTAGCTGGGCCTGGCTTGGTCTGGTCGGCGGTGCTGCCTTCTTTTTTTCCTTTTTTATATATTATTATGTATTTATTTATTTATTCTTAATGTTATTTTTTATTTATATTTTTTCTTTACATATATTATTATTATTATATATTATTATTTATTTATTTTATTTATTCCCTAATACATGTTTTACGCTATTATTTTCTTTCTCTCTTCTTTTGCTACACATATTTGTATATATGCTCCATCTTTTATTTTTTTCTTTATTCTACTAATGTTTAATGCATGATGCGGAAATTGAGGGTGTTACAAACATACGCCCCTTATAGTGAATCTCGCCCTCGAGATTCGACAACGTGGAGAAAAGATGAGGGAATTCAGCCTTCAGGTCTTCTTCACGTTCCCACGTAGCTTCAGCTTCCGTTTGGTGGTTCCATTGCACTTTGCACCAACATACCCTCTTATTCCTCGTGACCCTTTCCTTCACGTCCAAGATCTTGATAGGTTGCTCGACATAGGACAAATCCTCCTGAAGTTCTAAATCGTCCATCGGCACCTGTTCTCCCGGCACCCTTAGACACTTCTTGAGTTGAGACAGGTGAAACACGTCGTGTACATCGAAGAGAGACGTCGGCAGCTCATGTCGATAAGCTACCTCTCCTCGCTTTTCCAGAATCTTAAATGGCCCGATATAGCGAGGTGCCAGTTTTCCTTTGACGTTAAACCGGCGTTGCCCTCGGATAGGTGACACTTTGAGGTATACGAAATATCCAACTTCAAATGTCAGATTTCTTCGCCTATTATTCGCATAGCCTTTTTGTCGAGACTAGGCAGCCCTTAGGTTTTCTCGTATTATTTGAACTTGCCTTCCAGAATCTTGTAACACATCAGGACCAAATACTTGGTTCTCTTCTGTTTCATTCTAAAACAATGGTGTCCTAAACTTCCTTCCGTATAGTGCTTCATAGGGTGACATTTTCAAGCTAGCTTGGTAGCTATTGTTGTATGAAAATTCTGCATATGGAAAACTCTTGTCCCAACTTTTCCCATGCTTTAAAGCACAAGCTCTTAACATGTCTTCCAAAATTTGATTGGTCCTCTCGGTTTGTCCATCAGTTTGAGGGTGATATGTCGAACTGAAGTTCAACCTTGTTCCCAATGCTTCATGCAATTTCTACCAAAATCTGGAGGTAAACTGAGAACCTCTATCTGAGACTATCTTCTTTGGTACTCCGTGTCGACACAAAATATGCTCTATGTATAGTTTGGCCAATTGTGCAGCTGTATATTTGGTCTTCACAGGGACAAAATGAGCTGACTTGGTTAAGCGATCCATAATTATCCAAATTGAGTCATAACCGGACTGAGTATATGGTAACCCAACTATGAAGTCCATTCCAATTTCTTCCCACTTCCATTTTGGGATCTTCAATGGTTGCAATAATCCAGCTGGCCATTGATGTTCAGATTTAACTCGTTGGCACACATCACACAATGCAACATATTCGGCTATGTCCTTTTTCATGCTGGCCCACCAATAGCATGTCTTCAAATCCTTGTACATCTTTGTACAACCGGGATGGATTGAGTACGGCAAGTCCTGTGCCTCCTTTAATATTGTCTCCCAAATATGCTTCACATTAGGCACAATGATTCTCTTTCCAATCCATAAGGTACCATGTTCGTCGTCATCAAATCTGAATTCTCTCCCCTCTTTGGTCCTTTCCTTGATTTCCTTGATCTCCTCATTCGTGGTTTGTGCTTCTCGAATTTCTTGCTCCAAGGTTGGGTTTAACCCCATTATCTCCATCTCATTTACAATTTCAAGGTTCTACCATTCAAACTCCTTACATAAATCAGATGGCAATTCTTGAACCGTGAGTTGATTACTTACTCCTTTCCGACTCAAGATATCGACCACTACATTCGCCTTTCCTGGATGATAGTTGATCCCCACATCATAATCCTTGATGAGCTCCAACCATCTTCGTTGCCTCAAATTCAGATCTGTTTGCGTGAAAATATACTTAAGACTCTTATGATCCTTATAAATTTCAGACCTATGTCCAAGAATATAGTGTCTCCAAATCTTCAAAGCATGTATCATGGCTGCAAGTTCTAAATCATGCGTTGGGTAATTATGCTCATGTTTCTTCAATTGTATTGATGCATATGCAACCACTTGACCTTCTTGCATGAGCACACATCCAAGTCCTTGCCTTGATGCGTCACAATAAACATCGAAACTCTTGCTTACATCCGGCAATATCAAAATTGGGGTTGTAGTTAACCTCTTCTTCAACTCCTCAAAACTTTCTTGACAAGCTTGAGTCCAATGGAAAGCTTTTCCCTTCATTAGCAATTCTGTCATGGGCTTGGCTATCTTGAAAAAATCCTTGATGAATCGACAGTAATATCCAGCCATTCCAAGAAAACTCCTTATTTCCTTTACGTTTTGCGGTGGCTCCCACTTCAACACGTCCCTCACCTTTCCGGGGTCAACCAATACTCCTCCTCCTGAGATGATATGACCCAAAAATGGCACCTCTTTCAACCAAAACTGACACTTGTTGAACTTGGCATACAATCGATGCTTCCTAAATTTTTGCAACGTAAGCCTCAAGTGTTCCTCATGTTCCTTCTCATCCTTCGAGTAGATCATAATGTCATCAATAAACACCACGACAAATTTATCCAAGTACTCCATGAAGACCTTATTCATGAGATACATAAAATAGGCAGGTGCATTTGTCAGTCCAAAGAACATCACGGTGTACTCATAAGATCCATACCGTGTCCTAAAAGTTGTCTTGGGTATGTCCAATGGTCTGATCTTCATTTGAAAGTATCCCAACCTCAAATCAATCTTAGAGAATACACAAGGACCCTTCATCTGATCACAAGTCTTCTATGCATGGCAAGGTGTACTTGTTCTTGATGGTCACCTCGTTGAGAGCTCGGTAATCCACACACATACTTTGCGTTCCATCCTTCTTGTCCACAAATAGAACGGGCGCTCCCCAAGGTGAAGAGCTTGGGTGAATAAAACCCTTCTCTAATTGCTCTTGAATCTGTTTCTTGAGTTCTGCTAATTCCATAGGAGGCATCCTATACGACCTCTTAGCTATAGGTGCCATTCCAAGTATTAAATCAATAACGAATTCAATGTCTCGATCAGGTGGCATACCTGGCAACTCTTCCGAAAAAACATCCAAAAATTCACACACCACCAGAATATCCTCAATTGTGGCACCGTCGATATGATTCAACTCCAATTGCTTCGGTGCGGTTTGAGATGCTTCAAACTCTACAGTGATCCCTTCCTCATTGGTCAACTTCATTGTTTTCGTGGCACACTTAATAACTCCATTGTGCTTCCTCAACCAGTCCATACCAAGTATAATGTCCAATCCTTGGGAATCCAAAACAATGAGGTTGGCGGAGAAGTCTACCCCCCTTATTCTAAGGCTTACTTTTGGACATACTATATTTGTCCTTATCTCTCCTCCAGGAGACTTAACCAATAGAGTAAACTTCATATGAGAGATAGGCAAACTATACTTGGCAACATACTTTGATGCAATGAATGAATGTGATGCTCCAGAATCAAATAACATAGTCGCAAGGTTGGAGTTGGCGAGGAACATACCAATGGCCACATCGTCCACTTGTTGAGCATCCTCCGTAGAGATATGGTTCACATTGCCATGAGCAAAATTATGTTGTTCGCGGTTTCCTTGCGGCTGTCCTCCATTGGGTCTTGGGTTTTGCCTCGACGCATTGCTTCCTTGACAAAGGCCTGACTTAGGACATTGATGTGCAAAGTGTCCAGCTTCTCCACAAGTATAGCACTTCTTAACTCCACCAGAATTTGGATGGACTTGATTTTGCGCATTTGCACCGGGATAATTAGCACGAGTCGCATAAGGCATTGGAGGCCTTGGTGTTTGCATAACAGGGCGCTGCTGCACAAACTGAGTTGGGCACGATGCATAATCACTGCAATGTGTAGGAGCAGAGGAGCTGTAGTATGGCGCATTAGGAGGCGCAAGGCAAGGGCGCACATTGCTTCCTTGTTGCTGTCCTTGATATGGCGTCTTCCTCTTATTGCATTGCTCCATCTCATGGACCTTATTCTCCACCACAATTGCTTGTCCACAAGCTTCTGAAAATTGGCATAATCACAGTTGAGCAATTGCACTTGGATCTCATTGTTCAAGCCTCTCATGAACAAGTATTGCTTCCGGCCGTCCCGACTAACATCCTCAGGCACATATCTTAAGAGTTGAGTGAATTTGTTGAGATATTCACCCACGCTCGATCTTCCTTGCCTCAAGTTCTCAAATTCTTGCCTCTTCAAGATCATAACTCCCCAGGCACATAATGAGAACGGAAGTTCTCCTTGAATTCCTCCCAAGTGATCTTCTCTTGATTCTCATGAGCATTTCAATAAGCATCTCACCAATCCGCAGCTGCTCCAACGAGTTGATGAGAAGCAAATAGCACCTTCTCCCGATCACTGCATTGGACAATAGCAAGTTTCTTCTCCACGGACTTGAGCCAATCATCAGCATCCATAGGATCAGCAGCTTGAGCAAAGGTCGGTGGCCTAGTCCTCATAAACTCTCCCAATCGGTTATGAGGAGGCGGGGGTGGCGGTGGAGGCATGTGGGGCTGATTGTTGATGTTACCAGCCTGCAGCTGTCTCATAGTCTGTATCATGGTCTGCATGAGCTAGTTCTGCATAGCCAGTAGCTGCTCAATATTGATAGCTCCATGAGGAGGTCCTGGTTCGATGTTGTTCTGAGGCACTCCATTGTTCTCCTCCTCATCATTGACATCCCTCTGGTTGCGAGTCCTCACCATCTAAATAAAAGCAATAGGTAAGAATTTAGGAACGTCCCCAACTAAATGCATCAAGGGATATGAAACTAACCAACTAGCTACACTAGCCTAGGTGGACATGGCAATGCTAAAGCATCCCAAAATCCTCTATTAAGCACACAAGCAACCAATATATAGCAAACAGCAAGCCAACAAAATCAAATTGATTCCTGAGTGCTCCTATGTGCTCTAAAGTCTCCATTATATCTAGGCTACATCATATGGTCAACCTGTGGCTCTGATACCAACCTGTGACACCCGGTTCCGAAAATGAACCAAGTGAACGCATATGTGTGCCCAGGACGTTCAACACACATACACGAGTGCATTCACAAAAGGATATACAGAAAATTACCACATAACAAGATTAATTAACCAAATTCTATTACATAATTCATTATATCCTTGAATACAAGCTCTAATGAATATTAATGACAAGTTCAAATAATGCAGCGGAAATAAACTAATTAAGCAACTAAGCAACTAAGCAAACTAAGCATAAGGGATAGCGTAGCTCTATGCAACACCACAGGCAAAGCTGACGTTAGACACGGCCTAGAACTCTGCATTATTAACGTAATACTCTCAATCATGACCTGCAACTGTTGGGGGGATTGCAAGACTGAGTACATGTCGTACTCAGCAAGTGTGGAAAGTATGACATGTGGCTGATTCAAATGACGACAATAATAATGGCTAAGTGTTGAAAAGTACAGTAAAACCATTTGGAAAAGCAATGTATTACATGTATGTGAATTAAACCCATCATAAGCCATGTAGTAATCATAATACTAGCCCATATTCCATATCCATCTTCATATACCAATATCCATATTCAATACAAGAATTTAATTCATAACCATCCATAACCATAATACCAACCACAACCATCCCAAATTCCAATTTCCCTCTAATCATGGAAGTTGTCCAGGTGCTCATAACCGGGAGCATGGCTATCATGATAGTTTATTAGACTCTGCAGAGTTTGTATCACTTTACCCACGTGTTCGTGATTTCATCACCTTCTGGTGACTAAGAACCTCCGTTATGCCCATGACCCGTCGGTCACATTACACACTTTCGTTGGTGTGTGGCCAAGAGATCACAAAATAGCCTTTACAAAGGGATTACTAGCCTATTTAGACCCCACTGAGGTTTCACCGGTGGCGATGTCTCCTACAGAGCACATCTTCAACCAAGGGCCCCCTCTTGAGCCATTCGGATCCCAGGGTAGTCCCACCAATCATCAACAAACCCAATCCGACTACACCTTCCCCGAGCATCCTTAATGGTCCAAATAGCACTCACAATACCCTAATTAATCAGCTACGCTGCACTCATACTTGGCCTCGTGGTGGCACTGTAGTCCTGGCTTATTCTCGCATGAACCCGTCCTTAGATCTAAAGCAAGCAAACCACCATGACATCCAACCCATCCAAATACTAGGCTTGCTTAGATCACCCATTACCATACTGTATTGACCAGTTCACATTAACTAGAATATCAATAATGCATAATTAAATGTGTAGTGTTGTTTTCCCATCCCAATTAATTATGAGATGCAAAAAGGTAAAAAGCCCATCCGACTCTCTATCATAATTTCAGGCAACAAGGGTGGTTAAACAATTCTAGTAAACTTCCTACCATAGGATTTCTCATCAAATTGACACAACATGCAGTTTTGCAAACAAAACATTTATTTTAAAAACAGGATCAATATGCTTCAAGTACACTTGCCTTATTTCGACGGATAGGGTTGCTCAAGCGCTTCGAAGTCTTGGTTCTGAAAATCCTCGTACAAGACCTCTTGAGCACTTCCCTCTACTCGTGATCATACATACAATAAAATACATACAAATCAACATGATGCACACACATTAATCAACATGCGATGACATGCATGCATGCAAAGTTCAATTATTGATTAACTACAGTTATCTATGGATTAGATGCAACTAGTTCATATGTGTTCATACAAGTTTACGGGGGTTTTAGTTAGGATTAATGACGCTGAAAATAAAAAGGCGATGCAAATAAAATCAATTTATGTCTATTAGATCTAATACGTCACTAAAATTCACATTGGAAAAACGAATCCTACTGTAGATGTGATGACTTCGACGACCGCGGGACGAAGGCGACGCGTAGACGAAGTGCATGGCGCAACGGTCCTCCGGTGGCACGACGACGACGATGAGACGATGACGACGATATCTGGCGGACGACAGCACCCTCCTCTTTTTCTTCCTCTTCCTTCCCTTTTTTTCTTCCTTTTCTTCCCTGGCGGCGGCAGCCTCTAGTCTTCTTTTCTTTTCTACGGCGGCTCTAGGGTTTTTTTCTGGCGTCGGCTGCGGCGCTTCTGGCATTGGGAAAATCGAGTCTTGGTCGCCTTTTATAGGCGCGAGGCGCGGCGCTAGGGCCGGCGCTGGGTGAGTCGGGCGGTGGGGCGAGCGGGGCCAGGCTGGCACGGGGCCAACCGGGGGGGGGGGGGGGGGGGGGGGTCAGCGGGGTGGCGCGGGTCAACGCGGTCGGGCGCGCTCGGGTGGGGCGCTCGCGCGGGCGGCTCGCGCTTGGCAGCTGGCGCGGTGGGGGCAGCGGGGTCGGGCGGGGGTGTGGTGCGGGCTGGTCGGGCGGGGCACGCTGGCTGGGCCTGGCCGGCGGTGCTGCCTTCTTATTTTCTTTCCTTTTTTATATATTATTATGTATTTCTTTATGTTATTTTTTATTTATATTTTTTCTTTACATATATTATTATTATATATATTATTATTTATTTATTTTATTTATTCCCTAATACATGTTTTACGCTATTATTTTTTCTCTCCTTTTGCTACACATAATTGTATATATGCTCCACCTTTTATTTTTTCTTTATTCTACTAATGTTTAATGCATGATCATGTATGCAATGCATGATGCAAAAATTGAGGGTGTTATAGAGGAGTACCCCCTCCGCTGCCCTGCAGAGCACTCCTTTTCTTCTTGTCGGAGAACAGCTCCCTAGTAGCATCCTCCTACACGATCGCGACATTGACCTTGTTGTTGAAGTTGCCGCTGTTGAACAAGGCAAGCTTGTCCTTCATCTTGGGGTTCAAACCCCGATAGAAAGCATTCCCGCTTCTGATCTTCTGTACTCACTTGGTCCTGAGCATATTGGGCCAAGTGGTTGAATGCCTTGGAGTACTCGTAAGCACTCCTTCCTCCTTGCTTTAGCTCCAAGAACTCTTGAAGTTTCCTCCTCATAACACCGGGAGGTATGTGATAGGCTTGAAACGCCTCCCGGAACTCCTCCCAGCTCGCGGCATAGCCGGCTGGTCGTGCAGCAAGGTAATTTGGCCACCACGCACCAACAGACCCTTGTAATTGTTGGGCCGTGAACAGGGTCTTCTGATGTTCGATCAATCGTAGCAAACCGAACTTCCCTTCGATGGAGCAGAGCCAGTTGTCTGCCTCCAACGGTTCATCGGCCTCCATGAAGACCGGCGGGTGCGTTGACATGAAGTCCGAGTATGAACTCGGAGAAAGCTGTCGTGGACGCGCATCTGGCCGCCCTCTTTGACGGGATGAATGCTGAACCAAAGTCCGCAGTAACTCAGTTTGCTTGTTGGGCGAGCCGAGCACTGCGGCGAGAACCTCCGCTAGACTCCTTGGAAGTTCAGGAGGTGGTGGTGGAGGAACTTGTTGCTGTAGTGTCACAGCTGTCTCCTGGGTCAGAGATTCATCCTCACGACCACGACTTGATCCTTCCATTTCAGGCGTCGAGCGCGTACGCACCATTCTGCATCCATATGACTTAAAATCAGCACATGTTTTCTTTTTTCCTTTATCCATTTCATTATTCAGTAGCGCGACTATTGACAAGGGAATAAGTGCATAACATTCACATATATTGATAAAGTACAAACTTTATACAAGATATGTTATCTCATGACCAAGTTTACAGTAGCGTACTCCAAAACGATGGACTGCCACTACGGAAGTGCATCTCTACCATAATTGGTCCCCATGAGATGTCATACACATCTTGTCATCTTAGACATACCCACTGCTATTCTTAATATGATACAAACATGGCCACAAAATAAACACGAGCAACTACTAAACTATACGTTGCCCCGTGATGGCAGAAGTGCTGCCACATCCCACTGCAATACGTCCTATTCGACGTACTCGAGTTCCTCAGGATCTTCTCCTTCCTCTTCGTCATTCAAAATTGGTTCCACAGATGCGGTTGCTGGAGCAAGAGTTGCTACCTCACACATCATTGATGATGTCGCGGCAACTAAAGATTTCACATCAGCCTGTAGAAGAAACATCCTCAAGTCTTCCAGTTCTTTCTGTGCATTTTCGCAACTGACCTTCCAATCCTGAGTCTCCCCTTTGGATTGATCCCTTTCTTGAGAAACCTCACTCAGCTGTTCATCCAATAGTTGCACCTCAAGTTGACTCGCTTCCAACGCGCTTTCCGCGTGTTGCGTTTTCATGTGAGCCTCCGATCGAGCTTTAACAGCCCGGTGCCACTGATTCTCCCTTAAATTTGGATGTCGATTTAGGGGAGCAACTGTGGCCCTAAGTGAGTCATTGGCCCCTTCAAAGTGATCCCCTCGAATCAAAGCTTGCTTCAGGTCACTCATCATTTTTCCAAGTCTAGCATGCTGATCCAGGCTCTCTCGACACGCTGATGCTGCATATGACGCTAAAATCATCTTGGGTACTTCTTCAGTATGTCCATATGCTGCAACCATCCGACTTGCCCCGTCTTCATGGCTCTACCATCGACTGGAAAGAGCGCGAATGGAGTGGCCACCATAGCATGATAATGAAGTTTACAAAACCTCATTATGGCAACACTCGCCGAAAAACACCACGTGTCTTCCAATTGAATCCCTTGCACTTGGATGGAGAAAGGAGCCCATCCAATATTCAATGGAGCAGCAGGTATATCGACATAAATGGTGCATCTTATCACACATCCGTCATCGATCTCCTTGCCCCAATAGTCCGGTATTTTGCGATACCCGAACCGTTGAAGCATTGCTATCAACAAATCCGAAAAACGCTTCAGAAGAGTACACTTCGTGAACACCCATCCATTTGATAAGTATACTATAGAATCAGCCATCTGTGAAAAAGATACTGGAACAATGAGAAGGTTTCCAACTCCCAATAGTTTAAGAAAATTTTAAAACTGGAGTTGTAATCACAGTGTGTTCCAGCTGACCTTCCTGTATAAATTGAAAATTTTCATATAGGAAACGTCAGAACCAGATGTGGGGTTGAATACAAAAGTTGTAGTACACTTTACAACCTTTCCATATTGTACTCATACTGCTCCAGGTGAGCGAGGAAATAGAATATACAGGTCTAAAGTTGACCTAAATTTTCTGGAAATTTTGAAAGAACCTCCCCTGTATATGTGGTGATTGTCCACAATTTATACAGGTATATCTTGACGATATATTGAGGTTATGACAAAATAAACATTGTATAACATCAATATAACAATCAAGGGGTAAAATATTTCGGCCAAGAAACATTTGTTACATAGGTATAGTGCGCTAATTCGAAACTATGTGCCAACTGTTTCAAGTTCTGATCTGCCAGAACCAAGTTTGCAACCATAGGAATTAATCACAGCTACACCAAGATTCAGGCCATGAGTGCAAAATAAAGTTGATAGGGGACTTGCTAGGATTTCCAGAAATGTATATATTTGACCATGTCACTATTCCGGATCAAAAGCTAGAGCTATCTAAACTTGACAGATGAACTGACTGTTGTTCAACAGCAGCCCTGCAGTTCACTGTTTTGAGCTCAAAATTTGGATTGCTTAAAATTCGAATCAGGAAAAGCTTTAAATAACAAAACTGTATATATCCTTCTACCCTTTTCAAATATGTATCAAAATAAGGCAGAAGATTTTCTACAGTGAGTTATTGCAAAAATACAGAGATTGGTACTATGGTAGGGTCATATGGAGCAATTTAAGCATACGCCAAATTTCAACAAAGTATCAAGCTTTTCTGCCTTTATGGTAAACAGAAAAGTTGTAGAGGTCTTCGAGATCTTTCCATCTATATAGCATACCCCTATGTTCAATCCTAAAAAAATAAGATTACAACCTGGCGAAGTTGAGAAAACTTTAGCCAGAAATCAAGAATCTTGGTGCTAACACAATGTCGAATCGAAACTCATTTTTGCGGAGTCCAAACCTACCAGCACCTGATAGTCAGACTTTCCAAAATATAATGCATCCATTTTTGTCGTTTGGGGATGGTCAAGTATCAAAGTTGATACCGACGGTACTACGTGCCTCACCAAAGAAAATTCTAACCAGTATTTCCGGATACGTTTATAGGTGGCCCTAGTATCGTTCACTCACAAACATGTTCTACACGGGTTGCTACCGTAGTCAATGCTGCAGAAGACAAACAATCCCCATTCACACCTTTACACCTCAAGGGCGGCACGGGGAAACATGACAGGCAGTCACAATAATATATAAGAAAGTAAATGCATACGACTCTGGTGTGAGTCGCCCTCGAGCGAGGTCATGTCTCGAGGTACATGGCTGTAATACGTCTGTACAGCAAAGACTCTCGCATGAACCGACTTATACACGCTCAGGCATACGTGTTTCGCATGCTCCCATAGAACATAAATAGTTCTAGAGATGCATACTTCGTGTTATACACCACCCGACAGGGGCTCCCACTAACTTTGAAGCACGCTGGGGTACCGCGTGTCATAGGTTCTCAGAAGCATAGAAAGTTTCAGAGACTCCTATTAACATTTCCGTGCCAAGCCACGGAAAGACTTCCATGCTACCTCTCGCATGGTGAGCTTACCGCAATTGAGCTGCTTACAGTGGCGTACCTTACCTCTTACCTGACGTTAGAGTGTCGTTACAGAATTAGTAACACATAAGTTAGTTTACCACCTTTATATCTTATACTAATAATACTCCTTATACGGGCATATAGCTAATTCCTCACTCAAAATCCTAAGTTTTGAAAATATGCTCTTTTCAAGTACACTGTTCCCAATGATGCTCTGATACCATGTCTATGGGGGCTGGAATCCCGACCTCCAAGGATCTCATTGGGCGGTGTCGTGCGATGCAACACCCAACAGTACACAAGAAAAGGACGAGAATAAATTATAATACCAAGTCTTTATTTAAAAGTACAGCGGAAGTTTTACAATACTAACAAAAGGAAATAGAACTATACATCATAGCTACGCTCTCGACACTAGCTATGCAAAAGCTAAGTCATCCATGCCCTGGATACTTCGCACTAGCAACACACAACTTACGGCGGCGTGCAGGGTTCCCACTCGGTTGTAAACACTGGAGGGGGTGTAGCCTCGTCATTGAACCTGTCATCAGTCGTATAATTTGCGAAAACTTGTTAACTACAAACGTGAGCTTAAGTCTCAGCAAGACTAACCCATCTCACTAGACATATGCATGGGGTGAATACTAAGCATGGGTAAGGAATAACATAAAGGACTCGCCTACAAGTGGATCCTTATATTCATATTTTAAGTAGCACATGACATTCTTCAGGCACGACACATAAAAGGCTCCACAATAAAACAAGAAACGTTTTGCCGATGATATGACGTGCACAAAGCACATGATGCTATTATAGGTAAAGTATGAGGAAACTGTAAACTTTTAATTATACTATCTCTAAGCCAAACAAGGTTGTAAAGCAATTGTAATTCAATACATAATATTCTCCTGACTTCTTCAGTATTTACTACATCACAGCGCGTTGAACAAGTGGTACTCTATTGCCGCGAGGGACGGTGATTGCAATCAGGACATACCCGGAACAACACGACACATACGCACTTTTGGAAATGTCAGCGAGTACTTACAGCAGTACCTACGTAACACTTTAGTACTAGTCGTATATGGACACCTTTCTCTAAACACTCGAATGTCGAATCGGTCGATCCGTCACGAGCAGGAGGTCACTGGGTGGGGCGTATTCTGACGTGCCCACCATCTGATTTACACCTTGCAGCCCTCAACCCACACCTATAAAACGGAATGGAATGCCTCCACAAACTAGTATCAAGCTACGTTAGTTTACTGGAGCCCATTTCTCCAGTATGTTACCGATACATTTCAAGCTTGTCCAGCAGGGCCGCACACGAAACGGTCCTCAATCGACACAAGTAGGGCTACGCACGTGAGACCACGTCTCACTGCATCCTACCCACTGCTCGGTCTCAATTTCATATTCATAAACCATTTTCTGATCCTAGATCCTACCGTGTCATAAAATTCCTATCTCGCGGGTAGATTTCAACTACTCGACTTCTATCAAATTCCTATGAGCATAAGCATAGCAGTTTCTACTCAACGGGCCGTAGACCTACCCAAGACTCCATAGGATTTGTGGGCCATGCAAGTGGATGTCAAACACCTTAAACGTAATGCACAATCATCTGAAGACGCAAGGTGAAATAAAAACTATAAAGACACTATAAGGAACTTAAATGCAAACCGGGGCTTGCCTGAATGCGAGTCTGAGCCTATGTTAGTTTCTGGCAACTGGACTTCCAAAGCTTCCAGCAGCTCCTCGATTTCAGCTACTACACGATATGCATATACTAGGTATGAATGATTTTGAAAATAATTAATATGCTTGAGGTTATGTGAATATCCTAGGATGAAAATAAGATAATTATCTTAATTGGCTTTGGGACTGTTATGGTAGATACTAGTGACCATAGTGGAGACTCTTGAAAAAAACGGGAGATGATTAAGGAAGTTTGTTGTCCTTAAAAATTATGGTAAGCCATAACCTTCTCTATATTTTGGTTGAAATTTTTGGAGAGCTATCATGGCTACCAGGGGTTGTATCATGTAGAGGGGGTCTCACTGGTTCTAAAAATTTTGTTTCACTATTTTCTAAGCTTCCTACAGGGAGAAATTGATTTTTGGAAGTTTCGGGAAATTTCTGAAGATTGACTTTCCATTTTTCTCAATTTATAACTACATAGAGATTTGTAATATTGTTCAACCTAGTAATTGAAGTCCAATGAACTTGAAATTTTTACTGGAGATCAATTGTATTAATAATAGGGTTCTGACCAAAATTGGGAATTTTCCAATTAGAAGAACTGTAGGAATGAATTCTTTAAGCATTTTGTTATCTGAATTATGGAGAAATTTCTATGGCTTTTCATACAAATCCAAGTGCACCACTGGAATGTATTCTTGATGCTGATTCTAAAAAAATTTATTTGGGAATTTTTGGATAATTCTACTGGAAGTAATGGATTTTCCAAGTTGAGTTAAATCCTGGAATTATTTTCCAATGGGAAACATTCAAATAAATCGGTCGGGCCCACAGGTTTAAAACCAACCAATCGCAGCAGGGCCGCACCGGGGGCTACGGGGTTAAACTGCTCAGTCACATTAGATCCCTGGCAACACCTGGATCCCGCAGCGACTAACTCGTGGGGTCCACGGTCGTCTTCAACCTTGGGCTGGCGCTCGCGCGCGGCGCCGCCCGCGGCGGTAGCTTGCCGACGATCTCGCCGCCGGCCAAACGGTTGCGCCAAACTCACCAAGACTTGCCGCCTGGGGGTTTTCAGGGGCGCTGAGCACGACGGTGAGGTCAGCATCAGCTGAAACGGACCAGAAACAACCGCGCGACGCCGGCGGCAGCGGTGAGGGCTCGGGCCTGCTTGAACTCAATCAACTTAAGCTCAAACAACTCGGGAACTCCTCCAAAAGCTTCCTGGGATCTCAAGGATAAAAAATCTGGACTAGGGAAGAGAGGAAACGACCACGAGATATGAGCTTGACGGTGAAGTGCAGTTTCTCAACCGGCGGCCGTGAAATCTTGAAATCTACGGTGCTCGGTTGATAACTTTTGGGGCGCTTGGGCAGGGAGCAGCTCTAGGACATATACGAGCTACCTTCTAACCAGATTAAAGGACGATTACACGAATGAAACGAATTTAGGCACGAAGCCTGGCTGTTCTATTGAACAATGATTCGGATATCGAATGAAACACTCGAGTTACAGTTCATGTCATGGGCTCAAAATTGGTGAGCATAAACTAGAGAGGATTGCAAACCATTTTGCTTAAAGGATCGAGACTGGAGACAGCCTAGAACTGGAGTTCGACAGTGAGATAGTGAAGGTTCTCGGTGGCTTTGTAAGTGCATCTAGGATATCCAATGTGGGTTTTGGCTAATTGATGACAAACATATCAGATCCTAATGAAACTATTGAGATAATTGCAGGACAAACAAGTGAAACAGCTCGGTGCACACAAAAAGGTGAAAAATGAAGTGGTGTCCAAAGAGGGACACTTTGATGGAGCTTGAAAGACCGAATTAGATTTTGAATGTATAGGGAGTGTATGAAAGACACACTCCAAGAGCTCACAACTTTGCGCTAGGGTAAGGGATTAAAATTAACCTAACTTTCACAATGCACCAGACTAGTCCGATCATGGACCGGACTAGTCCGTTTAACTTTCTGGAATCTCTCTTATTGGGAGACCGGACCAGTCCGTGTGTCCATCGGACTAGTCCGTTGAACTTTTTGGAGTCTCTCATATTGAGGGACCAGACTAGTCCGTGTGTCCACCAGACTAGTCTGTTGACCTTTCTGGAGTCTCCCATATGTGGAGATCGGACTAGTCCGTGGACTAGTCTGTTGAACTTTCGGAAGTTCACCTTCACATAGAACCGAACTAGTCCGAGCTTGGACCGGACTAGTCCGGCAGACTTTCTGGACTTCAAAATACAAAGTGATCGGACAAGTCCGGACTTGCACCGGACTAGTCCGGTATTAGGGTTTTTCAATGGTTACTTTTTGGAAACCCTATAAATAGAGAATCCACGACCTTCCAAAGAATATACACATCTAATATTGCTGAAAACACAAACCCTAGTGCCGCCACTTCATCCCAAGAGCCCAAAACACATCTCCCCACACATCTAAAGTGCAAAAAGAGTGAAATTAATTGAACACTTGGATTCGGGATTGGGAGATCGTCGTTCTTTCGTTGCGAGCTCTTTGGGTTTGATCTTTATACACTCACACTTTGCATTGTAATACTTTCGAGTGTATTTGATCACTTCTTTTGTTGTAGTTTTCGTGAGAGGCCTCAACGTGTGTGGTTGCCCCACAAACTTGGTGATTACCCATGATAGTGGAATCAAGTCGGCCTTCGTGGTGACTTGAAGAGGGAAAGGGTTGGAGACCCGGCTCTGTGTGAGCTTCCTCAACGAGGACGTAGATCTCGTGGTGAGATCGAACTTCGGGAAAAATTCGTGTGTCTTGTGCCTTATTTCCTTTACGTTTTGTTCATTAGATCACTTGATTGCTAAACATCAATCTACGGCACTTATAGGTTTTCACTTGCATTCTTACATTAATCTCAAATAAAAATATCAGTTGTTCTCATTTCCGCTTCTAAAAGAATTTGGTTTCCCAAATAACGCTTAATCAACACACATATTTCTAGCACACCGGACTAGTCCACCCACGCAACCGAACTAGTCCGGTCAACCAAGTTTTAACAATTCTATTAAGTGTGCAGGAAACTTTAAAGGCCTATTCACCCCCCCCCCCCTCTAGGCCACATTCAGGCTTCCTCGACGGCGACCGGAAAACTTCAAAATACCCCAAGCAGAAGCTATGTCATGATCAATGACCAAATATAATACGTAGAGGATGTTGTGACAAGCCTTTTATCTACTTACAGCTCGGTGAGAAATTGCTTCAATCATCGGTGAAAAATCAACGAATAGAGGCGGCGGCAATGGCGCGAAACCGAGGTGGAGTTCGACGGCGACGGCCAAGGGGGGTATTTATAGGGTCGGAGGGGCGAGGGGGGCTCGCCACGGCGCAAGCAAGCAGGCAGCTCAGTGGCTTGCATGCCGCATCGCGGTGTCGAGCGCTGCCAGCGTCGATCGGCAGGGAGAGCCGGATACAGAGCACCCCGTGGGTTCACTCGAGTATGTCAGGCTGACAATGGGTCCCACCTCCTCTTATCTTCTTCTCCTCTCTGCAACATCAATTCTTCTACTAAACATGATCCAAAAATTCTAGATTTTCGTGGGGAGGCCAAAGTAAATATATGGAATTTGATTCTGCAATTGGATTTTGAATTGGAGCAAGTGTCAATTGAATTTCAAATTTGAATTTTAAATTGGATGAAATTCAATGGTGTCACTGAATTAAATAGCAATTGAGTTCCAAAAATTGTGAAACTTTGAGGATAAGTCAAGCAAGTCATGCTGGCCATGATGGTGTGTACAAATCTTGATGTTCAAATAAGTTGAACAGAATTCAAAATTTGAATTCTAAATATGGTCTGAATTTGCTAAGCGTCTCAAATAAAATAGCAAATGGAGTTCAAAATTTATGAAACTTTGCAGGAAGTCTATTTGGAATTTTAGAAAGCCAAAGAAAAATTTATGGCCTCAGATTTGAATATTTTTGACAGGGCCAAATGTACAGTAGCATATTCAATTTGTAATTAATTTGAATATATACTTGGTACTGTATATTAATTTGACCTAGCAATCTCCATTCAAATAATTCCAAAAGTTGAAGAGAGGTCAATAGAATTTATCTAACATTATTGGTGAAGTCGATTCCTCATGTTAATAAAATTTAAGCATGAGTGGAAGAAAAGATTTGATGAGATCAAGCTCATAAGCATAGCTATAATTGGTCTCCATTAGGGTTGATAACCAACATACAACTGAACCTCATATGAAGGAAAATGTAGGATTTTACACCCCCCCACCTTGGTATCCTCCTCTGCTGTGGGCTTCTCCGCGACAGTCGCGACGCATCTTGACCGGCCTCCCGCCCCCCCCCCCCCCCATCTTACTCCTCTCGCGCACCTCGCCGCCCCGCTAAACCTCGGCACGGTTGAGCTCGCGTCGCCCTCCTCGCCGAGCAGGGCCGCAGCGCCGCCACTGACGACGCGCCCAGGGTTCCCGCTCAGCGCCGGCAACATGGGAGACAGCGGCGGCCGCATGGGCCAAGGGCCGGGCAACGGTTCTGGGAGTTTGGAGTGAGAGAGTGAGAGGAGAGGAAGAGTGGATGAGTAGCGTTACGGATTTTGTAAGTGCCGCTGGCGGGCGGGCTCGGAGAGAAGGAGACAAATTTTAGACTTCTAATCAAGCTTCGACAAAATAGCACATGGGCTTCGATAAAATAGCTATTTTAACTTGACATACTGTTATATAAAATTCCAACACATTTTAACTTTTTATTACATTTATTTTCTATTTTGATAGCACTTAAAGTGACTAAAATGCCCTCATTTGTCTTTTCATTGTTTTGTTGGATCCTTCTGACCCCAACCGGCAACCGCGGGGCTAGTATTCTTAAGACACTGCCGCCGCAGCAGCACGACTTGAAGTACAACAAGAACCTTACAAACATCTACGTATGTGTCCAGCAGCAGCAACAGGATGTGTTCAGAACAACCAATCCCAGTCCCGTATAGCAACTTGCATGTTTCGTAACTGAAAGGTGGTCAAACAAAACAAATTGCTCCTAAATTGATCAATCAATCAGGCATGTGTTTAGTTCAGTGGAGGCAGTTGTAGACCAAGTAATATTAATCAGTATTGGAATTGGGTTACTAATGCTTCGTCAGAGGGTTAGATTGTATATGCTTTAGGTGTAGCTGCTATTTTCTGGTTGACATGGAATATGAGAAATATAACTTGTTTTGAGAATAAACCAATTAAGCACCCTTGTAACATCGCTTTCTTTGCATGTTCATTAATAAAGTATTGGACAGATATCTTTTCCTAGGAAATGCAAAAGGTAATCAATGAAGGGGCAAACGCAATTATGCAAGAGATGATGAGGGTGCTGAAGAACCAGAGGATGTTTCTGTTCCCAGTGCCGTAGCAAAAAATGGTGATCTGCTTACCTGAGCTTGGACTACGGTGGAAGTCTCGTGCTTTACAAGGAGCTGTCAGTTTACTCTGGCTGTAGGTTTACAAAATTTGCTACGAGTTTGTTATGCTTGAACCCAATAGGGTTTCTGTCAGTTAAGTGTCAGACTTTTTAAACCCAATAGGGATCGTTGGTTATTCTAGATATCTAGTAAGCATATAGATGGCATTTGTCGGTACCCTGCATACGGGGTACCCTCGCACACAGGCTGAAAGTACCTAGGTACGTCTTGTGATGCCACGTGTCCAGAAGGTGTCGAGCCCCGACCTTCCTCAAGTGCGGGATCTAACACTGTCACGTGGATTTCAAAGATGAGACACAACTCCTCCGGTGAGGCGGGCTCCCAAGATGCCACGTGTTTGAGCAGGACCTCACCCTACTATAGGGGTTGCCTCCGGTGCAACCACGTCACTCGAAGCACCAGGTCGGATGCCTTCCGCGGAGAAGGGCTCTGGAGCTGTCACGTGCCCTGATGGGCCCCGAAGCTACACTGTTCCTCGAAGAATCGGGCTTGGCCTCCTCGGTAGTGGCCAGCCATGAAGCTACCATGTGTCCCACAACTTACCCTTGACAGTGGGGTGCGAGAATTAAGGGATGGTGCACCCTGTCTAAGTCAAACATTGAAGACAGACGCCCACCTCCGGCGGATAACGTGGAACATGCCAACAGTTAGGGACCACTACGCCCAATCACACCACAGTGAAGACGCCGTAGGTCTATCCGTCTTTGCCAAGTGGGTAGCTTGCGGTGACAAGACAGACGGACGGGACATCTCCTGACACCATCAGTGACTATGCATGGGCCACTGGAGATTGAGGTGGCAAGACGGCGAGTCTTCAAGCCGCGGTCAGAGGAAGCTTATGCCAAAAGTCATAGGTCTTTAGGATAAGATCACCTCGGGGCTACCTGTTGGGGCCCGAACCCCACTTGTAAGGCGTCTGGTCCTGTCTATAAAAGGACCAGATTGCCACCGTTACAAAGGATCCCCAATCTACGCATTCACACACTACACACTAGCAATACAACCTCACCGTGGAGTAGGGTATTACGCTCTTGCGACCCGAATCACGTAAAACCACAATCTCACAACTCTGATATGCGCAATCCCTCGATAGAGGACTAAGCCCTGCTGATCAAGAACCTGTGCAGGCTGCTCGCATAGCGGGCCTAGGGGAAGTATCGCAAGAACACTTCGAAATTTTGCATGTTAGGCAGCGGTTTTTTCCTCAAAAAAGTGGTTGCATTTTCACCACAATGGTAAGCATCAAGCTTGCGATCAGCGGCAAGATCGAGCCGCAAAAGGTCGACCAGTAGGTCGGCGAAGACGTGGAGATGGAGTTCCAAAAGCATGAACGAGCCGTTGAAGCAGTCCACCAGGCTGAGGAATTCAACTTCAACAGCCACCACAAATTTCGCAAAGCACTCCACATCATCTGTGGGGGATCATGGGAATCCACGTCTTGAAGTGCGCTCAAGACCCTACGTCGGGCGGTGGCATCGCTAGACCCCACTCACACCCCTACACCGCATCACAGAAGGATGGAGATGCCGACTAGCCTCGATGCCTCCAACTGCGTCGAGAACATGGCGGAAGTCAGGCTTCTGCCCCTCCTCATCGCCCCCACCATCACCAACATCAAGTTTCAACACGTCCTGTTAGATGGTGGGGCCGGCCTCAACTTCATCAGCCGTGCGGCCTTCGACAAGCTGAAGATCCATGTGTCCAAGCTCATCCCATCAAAACTATTCTCAGGGGTAGGCCCAGGAAGGATTATCTCATACGGCAACATCCACCTCCGGGTGACCCTCGAAGCACCCAAGGGCGAAGAATATCCTATTCGACATCGCGGAGGTCAGCCTCCCCTACAAGGATATCATCGGTAGGCCAACCCTGTACCGATTCATGGTTGTAGTCCACTACAGCTACCTCATCCTCAAGATGTCGACTCCCTCCTGCGTCCTCAAGATCTGTGGAGATCGCGCTGCTGCAGTGTCAGTTCTGGAGAAACTCCAAGCGCTAACAGCAGCCCTAGCACCTACCCCGAGCGATGCTAGACCAAGTCAGCCCTCGCCAAGCCTGCGCGAGCGCGACTACGCCACTGTACCATGGGTGCATCCCTCCTACAACAACGACATACCCATCAAGACTATCCAGATCGGCTTCGATGTTGCCCAGACCAGCCACATTGCAAGGAGTCTAGATAGCATGTAGGAATTAGCGCTCATCGCTTTTCTGCGAGCTAATGTCGACATGTTTTCCTGGCAACCATCGCAAATGCCCGACATCCCCAGGGAAGTGATCGAGCACCACCTGAAGATCTACCCCAATGCCCGGTTGGCACAGCAGAGGCCACGAAAGAAGTCCATTGAGCGGTAGAACTTCATCCGCGAAGAGATCAAGAAGCTGACCAATGCTGGCTTCATTCGGGATGTCCATCATCCCGGGTGGCTGGCCAACCCTGTCATCGTCCCCAAATCTGGCGGGAAGCTTCGGATGTGCATCGACTACACCAACCTCAACAAGGCATGTCCTAAAGATCCTTTCCCTCTCCCTAGGATAGATCAAATCGTAGATTCAACCTCAGGATGCGATTTGCTCTGCTTTTTAGATGCTTACTCAGGGTTCCACCAAATCCCCATGTCTAGAGAGGATGAGGAGCATACCGCATTTATAACCGTAGATGGCCCTTACTGCTGTCGGTACCCGGCATACCGGGTAACCCCGCGCATAGGCTAAAGCCGCCTAGGTGCCCTGTCCCCAGCCAAGGTGGGGTCCGAGGGCACCTCATGTACAAGAAGACCCGGACCCCTCTACCTGAGATGAGGGGTCCGGAGTAACCAGATGAACCTCTAGGAGGAGTCCAGCTCCCCCTCAGGGTCGAGCTCCCAAGCGGCCATGTGTCCAGCAAGACGGGATCCCGCTCCCCCCATGGGGGTGAGCTCTAGAGCTGCCATGTGGCTCAAGACAATAGACAGGCAACCTCCCCAAAGAGGCGGGCTCCGGCTCTACCACGTGTCCAGCGGCCCTGGAGCCCCTGCACTACTCAAGAGAAGGCTTTGGAAGAGGCCACGAGGTCTGCGGGTCGGCACCTGGCCTCCCTGGAAGAGGCCGGCCCCCCCGAGCTACCACGAGGTCAGCGGGTCGGCACCTGGCCTACCTGGAAGAGGCCGGCCCCCGAGCTTCCACGTGCCCTGCAACTTGCCCTGGGCGGTGGGTTGCGGGAGTTAAGAGGGAGGTGCGCCTTGTCTCGGACCCCACTTGTAATGCGTATGGCCTTGTCTATAAAAGGACCAGACCACCACCATTACAAAGAATCCACAATCTGTGAGACCTATGTGTGCTGAATACATTGGCTTGTAATGTATACATTGGCTTTGATGATATAAGTTCTAAAATTCTGCCAAAACACCCTTTTTAGCAAGGTCTGACTCTAGATCCAAGCTCCAGCAAGGTCCGACGATAGGTCCGACTTGTTTTGGGTAGCTCCAGTGAGCTTTGTCTTTAGCTCTAACATGTCTTTGATAGCTTCAGCATGTCATTGTTAAGCTCCGATATGTTTTGATAGGTCTGACTTATGTTGGTTAGCTCCGACATGTTTTTCTAGCTCCAGCGCTAGGTTGTACTAGCTTTGATGAGCTATGGCGCTAAATTGTACTAGCTTTGGTAAGCTCCGGCGCTAGGTTATACTAGCTTTGGTAAGCTCCAGCTCAAGCTCCGGTTAGCTTTGGCAAGGTTTGGAGCTTGATCGCAATATTCCTGCTTTTACTGTGAATTGTCTTGAACTTGCTTTACATTGTTGGAAAGATTGCTTAGTATTCACTTACTAAGTTTTTGGTGTGTTTTGGTTGATATGGATGGTATCGTTTTGCTATGCTTTGCAACATGCTTATGTGAGGTGCTCACGTAAGGTGTTGTGTTCAGAACTAACTTGAGTCAAGTCGCGGACTTGGGCTCGTACGAATTGGTTGTTTGTTCATGTGCAGGTGTTGCTTGAGTTCAAGACATGGCTGGTGACATGATCCATTGAACTAGTCTTAGGGAGAAGATGAGGTTCAACAACCAAGTTTGGGAGGAATTGTGGTTGAGTTGATCGGGAGGTCGCGTAGCATGTACGAATCAAGAACAATGCACATCAAGGTATCGTGGATGTCGTTGGAAGATGTTTGCACGCGTGCAAGGAGTGCATGGACGTGGCTACATGGTTCCGAGGCATGATCAAGAGATGTGGACATAAAGAATTGGTCGGAAAGGTCCAACTGACTAGGTTATGGACTCAGGCTGCAGCTGAGTCGTGTTTGACTCAAATATGGAAAGTTTTGAGTTGGTTATGATAGGATTTCATGTGGGTCACGAATTTGAGTTGTTTTAGGAATGTGGGATAAGTTCCTAAGGTGTTTGGAAGTCTTAATATTTCTTCTATCTGCGTATAGAAGAGTCCTAAGCAGTTATGGAAAGTTTTGATTCGTGAACAGAGTAGGATTAGAGTCCTGATTTGAGTTGAGTTGGCTTTAGAGCTTGTTATATAAGCAAGGAAGGCCAGAGCTCCTGATGCATGACTTTGGGGCTATTCCTCTTGTGTTCTATTGAACAAAATTCGTAGTTGAAAGGAACTTTTATGCCTTGTTCGTCCGACTTGTTCGAGACAAGTTTTACTCATCGAGTTTCTGCATAGTTCTACCTTTCATCGGTGGTTTTATCATAACTCGAGTTTTACAGATCCTATTGACGTGATTATTTTTGGGTTATCTTCGAAACTTGATTATCTACCATCTGTAAAAATTTCACGTTCATTGGATCTGTGGTTTTCGATCTACATGAGTTTCTTTGCAGTGTTTAAGAACTGTTTTTCTTGGGTAGGACAGATTGACCTTTGTTCGATCTTTCAATCGTAACTTGAGTGTATCTCGACGGATTTGAGTGATTCTTGTTGTGTAGTCTTTGTGACTTGATTCTCTCTTATATCTATCACTTTTGTCATGGTGAAACATGTTTAGATTAGTCTCACACACGATTTATTTAACATATCGTTTTTCTACCGAAGGGGTTGAGATTTAATTGTTTCCGCTGCGTAAGATTTTTAAATCTACCATTCAACCCCCCCCCCCCCCCCTATAGTAGGTTTTCATGTGCTCTTCGATCCTAAACAATCAAACAGCCAATCCCCAACACACACGCACACACCAGCAATACAATCTCACCATGGAGTACGGTGTTACGATCTTGCGGCCCGAACCACATAAAAATCACCGTCTCATACTCTCATACACGCGACCACTAGATTGAGAACTAAGCCCCGCCAATCAAGAACCTTCGTGGGCTGCTCCTTAGTAGATCCGGAGGAAGTGTCTCTTTAACACTTCGACATTTGGCGTGCCAGGTAGAGACTTTTTCCCTCAAAAAAGTGATTGCATTTTCACCACCATGGTGTTCATCAGACCCGTAGACAGCAGTTTCCGAGGCCATTGTCCAGTGACCAGATCCATCGCCTGAGCGGCGCACTCTGGTCCGTCACACTCCTACACGGACACAGCTGGCCAGGGTGGCGCTTCCGGGCACGTCCCGGCCAAGTGATTGCCCGCACAGCCGCCGACTGCGAGTCAGGAGAGCGCTCTGGCAGCGGCTAGGGCCCTTCTTCACCACCCACCATCAATGAACGCTTCTCAGGGAGCAACTCAGAAGTGGGTCCATGACATCGACCACTTGGTCGTGGCGGCCCTCAACTCTCCCAACAGGGGGGAGACGCCACGTGTCGCTATCGCGCGCGCCATCCATCGACCGTCGCAATGCCTACTCTAGATCTACCAGGCCTACTAGCGCTGGCAAGATCCCCACAAAATACCTGAGGGCTGAGCTTAACCATCGTCAAGCTCAGATAGATGGCCGCATCATCATCGAGCAGCAGTGGGAGAGACGGTGCAACCTTGACGCTGAGTACGGGCCTCGAGGGCCTGAGCAGAAGGAGTCCTCGGTCCGAGGAGCACCTCAAGTAAACCCTCCACTGCCGCCATCGAACCAGGACTATGTTGGGTCGATTGCATCCCTGCACTACTCTGTACACCAGGTGTTGTAGCAGTACTTGCCACGACAGCAGGCTCCACAGCAGCCAACAATGGTGCAGTAAACCACCCTGGCGTATGTTGTCCCTACACCTCTCTGGTGAAGGCCGTTGGAGGGTGCATTGCCTTGGCGCCATACCTCCGACTGACGATGTGGCTGTGCAAGTTCCGACCACACCTGCCTGAAAGGTTCAACAAGAGTGTCAACCCAGCCGAGTTCCTGCAGATCTACACCACGACGCTCCTTGCTGTAGGAGTGGATGAGCCCGTCCTGGCGAACTACTTCCCCATCGCCCTGATTGGCTTAGCCCAATCATGGATGATGAACCTGCCTGAGGGGTCTATAACCTCTTGGGATGAGCTCTACCGATAGTTCACGGCGAACTTCAATAGCTCCTACACGCACCCTAGCATCGAGCTCGACCTCCACGTCGTGCGCCAGCAACCCAAGAAAACATTATGATCATTCATCTAGCACTTCTCTTAGGTACACAACTCCATCCCGAATGCTTTTGTCATAGTAGCATTCTGGCAGGGAGTGCGTGACCGGAAGATGCTCGAGAAGCTAGCCATGCACAACGTGCAAGATGTCTCCGAGCTCTTCTCCATCGCCGACCGGTGCACCCGGGCGGCAGAGGGCTGTGACTGTCACACCCAGACCGCCCCTTGAGTGGGCGGAGTTGGCCAGACCAACAAATGTGCCGCTACCCCAGGTAGCGACAAAAAGAAGAACAAGAACTTGGGCAGCGACCAAAACAAGCCATTGCATGGGTCACCCGTTGCTCCAGCAGCGACCGCTGGAGGGGGAAGACCCCCACGCACCGACAAGCGCCCACATGAGCCACCTGTGGCTGACGATGATATTGAGCCCTGATCGATACATAAGACTCGCGACCACACTACGAGTGAGTGCCAGAAGATCAAGAGATGCGCCAAAATATACCAAGAGCGAGCGCAACAACAGCAGTGTCCTGACGGCACCCTTTCTGCCACCGGGAGGGCAAGTAGAAGGTCGACCCCAAAGTCGACGATGACGAGGAGATGGAGTACCAAAAGCAGGAACAGGCCATCAAGGTGGTCCACCAAGATGAGGAATCCGACGCCAGCAGCGACCACGAGTGTCGCAAGACTCTCCACATCATCTTCAGGGGGTCTTGGTATCCCACGTCCCGAAACGCGCCCAAGACCCCACGCCGAGCAATGGCTTCGATAGCCCCAGCTACTGCTCCAGCACTGCATCACAAGTGGAAGGAGACACCGATTAGATTCGACGCCTGTGACTATCCCAAAAACATGGCAGGAGCTGGGATCCTGTCTCTGCTAGTCGCCCCCACCATTGCCAACGTCAATCTCCATTTTGTCTTGATAGATGGCGCGACCGACCTCAACCTCATTAAACGTGCGTCTTTCGACCAGCTGTAGATCCCAGTTTCGAAGCTCACCCCCTCGAGGCCATTCTCAGGGGTGGTGTGACACCCGGTTCCAAAAAAGAACCAAGTGAACGCATATGTGTGCCCAGGACGTTCAACACACATACATGAGTGCATTCACAAAAGTATATACAGAAAATTACCACAAAACAAGATTAATTAAGCATTTTATTACATAATTCATAATATACTCAAATACAAGCTCTAATTAATATTAATGACAGGTTTGAACTAATACAGTGGAAATAAACTAAATAAGCAAACTAAACAGCTAAGCAAATAAGTATAAGGGAAAACACAGCTCCAATCGACACCCCAGGCAAGCTGACGGCTGACACGACCTAGAATTCTGCATTATCATTGTTATACTCCCAAATTTGACATGTAACTGTTGGTGGGTGAATTGCAAGGGTGAGTACATGTCGTACTCAACAAGTGTGGAAAGTATGACATGTGGCTGATTCAAATGACGAACGTAATAAAGGCTAAGTGTTGAAAAGTACATTAAAACATTTGAAAAGCAATATATTATATGTATGTGAGTTAAACCTATCATAAACCATGTAATTACCATAATACCAGTCCATATTTCATTACCATCATCCATATTCTATATTTCTCATTACCATTAACCATATTCAATACCAGAATTTAATACATAACCAACTATAACCATATTACCAACCATAACCAGCACAAAACCATCCCAAATCCCAAGTTTCCCTCTAATCATGTGAGGGTCCAGGTTGCTCATAATCGGGAGCACGACCATCATGATAGTTTTAGACACACTCTGCAGAGGTTGTACCGCTTTACCCACGCGTTTGTGATTCATCACCTTTGAGTGACTAGAACCTCTATTATGTCATCTCACACTTCCATTGGTGTGTGGCCAAGACATCACAAAATAGCTTTTACAAAGGGATTACTAGCATGTACGGACCCACTAAGGTTTCACCGGTGGCGATGTCTCCAACTGAGCACATCTTCAACCAAGGGCCCCCTCTTGTGCCATGCGGATCCCAGGGAGTCCCGCCTCAAATCCAAACCCAATCTGACTCCCCTTCCCCGTTGCACCAAATGATCCATGCAATACTAGCAATAACCTAATTAACTAGCTACGCTGCACCCATACTTGGCCTCGTGGTGGCACTGTAAATCCTAGATGGTTGCTCCACGAACCGGTCCTTGGATCTAAAGCAAGCGAAACTACCATAGCTTCCAACCCATCCTCATACCATGCTTGCTTAGATCTCCCATAACAATGTCATATTAACTAGTTCATATTAACCATAATCTCATTAATGCATACTTAAATAGTATAGTTGTTTTCCCATCCCAATTAATTCAGCGAAGCAAAAAGGTAAAATCCCTTCCCGACTCTTTGCCATATATTCCAGGTGACAAGGGTGGTCAAACAAAACTAGTAAACTTCCTATCATAGGAATTTCCATCAAATCGACACAAGCATGCAGTTTTGAGAACAAAACATTTATTGTCAAAACAAAATCAATATGTTCAAGGACACTTGCCTTGCGCTTGGGCTTGGTTTGGGTCAATGTCTTCAAACTCCTGGTGCTGGAGATCCTCCGCGGCACTCTCTAGCGCAAATCTGTCTAAACCGCGCAACGAACATACAAGACAAGAATCATAGTCAATAAGTGCTCATATATTACTCAATATGACATGACATGCATGATTAATGCAAATGTGAAGTAAAACTAGTTAATGAGTTGTTAATAATGTTTACTAACTAGTTCTAATAGCTTTTAACATGTTTGGACAGGTTTGGAGTTGATTCAAATCAATTTAGATTTAATTCAGCAGGAAACATAGAGCAAAATCGGACTAGTCCGATGTAGGGCCATGTGAGACCTATGTGTGCTGAATACATTGGCTTTGACAATAAAAGTTTTGAATGCTGCCATAACATCTTTTTAGCAAGGTCCGACTCTAGCTCTGAGCTTCTGCAAGGTCCGACGTAAGGTTTGACTTGCTTTGTCTAGGTCTGACATGTTTTTGGGTAGCTCCGGTGAGCTTTGTCTTTAGCTCCGACATGTCTTTGATAGCTCTGGCATGTCTTTGTTAAACTCTGATATGTTTTGCTAGGTCCGACTTATGTTTGTTAGCTCCGACATGTTTTTCTAGCTCCGACTTTTGGGATGACTAGTTCCGACTAGATGTGGTAAGCTCTGGAGCTAGGTTATACTAGCTTTGGTAAGCTCCGGTGCTAGGTTGTACTAGATTTGGTAAGCTCTGACGCTAGGTTGTACTAGCTTTGGTAAGCTCTGGCTAGAGCTCCGGTTAGCTTTGGCTTGGTTTGGAGCTTGATCGTAATGTTCCAAATTTTCATGTAAAATATTTCGAACTTACTTTACACTTATGGAAAGGTTGCTTAGTATCCTTTTACTAAGTTTTTGTATGTTTTGGTTGATATGCCTGATATTGTTTTGATATGCTTTGCAACATGCTTATGTGAGGTGCTCACGTAAGGTGTTGTAGTTTCGGAACTAACTTGAGTCAAGTCGCGGAATTGGGCTCGTACGAATTGGTTGTTTATTCATGTGCAGCTGTTGCTTGAGTTCAAGACATGGATGGTAACGGGATCCTTTGGACTAGTCTTAGGGAGGAGATGAGGTTCCAACAACCAAGTTCGGGAGGAATTGTGATTGATCGGGTCAGGAGGCCGCGCAGGATGATTGAATCAAGGGCGGTGCATATGAAGGTTACTGGACGTCGAAGGAAGGTGTTTGCACGTATGCATGCGGTGCATGACGTGACAACATGGTTCTAAAGATGGTTTATGGATGGGAAGATCTGGTTGGAAGGATCGGATCGTATCGGTTGATGACTTTGGCTGTGGCAGAGTCAGTTATGGCTCGGTATGGAAAGTATCGAGTTGGTTATGATAGGATTTCGTGTGGGTCACGAATTTGAGTTGTTTTAGGAATGTGGGATACGTTCCTAAAGTATTTGAAAGTCTTAAGATTGCTTCTATCTGCGTATAGAAGAGTCCTAAGCAGTTATGGAAAGTTTCGATTCGTGATCGGAGTAGGATTAGGGTCCTGATTTGAGTTGAGTTGACTTTCGAGCTAGTAATATAAGCAAGGGAGGCCAGAGCTCGTGGGGCATGACTTTGGGGCTGTTCCTCTTGTGTTCTATTAAATAAAATTCGTAGTTAGAAGGAAGTTTTGTGCGCCTTGTTCGTCCGACTTGTTCCAGACAAGTTTTACTCGTCGAGTTTCTAGACAACACTACCTTTCATCGGTGGTTTTATCATAACTCGATTTTTACAGATCCAATTTACGTGATTCTTTTTGGGTTGTCTTCACAATTTTATTTTATATCATCTGAAAAAATTTCACGGTCATTGGATTAGTGGTTTCTGATCTACACGAGTTCGTTTGCAGCATTTCAAAACTGTTTTTCTCGGGTAGGACAGATTAACCTTTGTTCGATCCTTCGATCATAACTTGAGTTTCTCTCGACGGATTTGAGTGATTCTTCTTGCCTCTTCTTTGTGACTTTATTCTCTCTGATATATAACTTTTGTCATGGTGAACCACGTTTAGATTAGTTTCACACACAATTTCTTTAACAGATCGTTTTTCTGTCGAAGGGGGTGGGATTTAATTGTTTCCGCTACGTAAGATTTTTAAATCTACCATTCACCCCCTCCTCTGGTAGCTTTTCACGTGCTCTTCGATCCTACAATTGGTATCAGAGCCATGGTGCTCCAATCATTGTGATTTGCACGTGTTTTTGACTAATCATCATGGAGAAATACTCCGCCAAACCTTGTGTGTTTGCTGGTATTGATTTTCATGTTTGGAAGGCACGCATGGAGGCTTTCATCCAGGCGCAAGGCTTCGCAATATGGGAGAAGGTGTACAAGCCTTACGAAGTGCCACCTAACGATCAAGTTATGGCTACAAACCTACGAGACGTCGACAACAACAACAAAGCTTGAAACTTGATCATCCAAGGACTCACTCAGAGTGACTTCGTCCGCGTTGCACATCTTCAATCAGCATACGATGTATGGAGAGCACTTTGTGACTATCATGAAGGATCCAACTAGATCAAAGAGGTAATGCAAGACAAGTTCAGGAAAGAATACATGCTCTTCAAGATGCAACCCAGTGAGTCCATTGATGACCTCTTTGCTAGCTTTAACAATATTCTCAGTAACTTGCGTAGTGTCAACGTTAATTTTTCTAATGCTGAAAATGCTAGGCAATTGTTAAGTGCATTAGACATGTCAATTTGGGAGATGAAAGTTACATCAATTCGTGAATCTACTGTCATGAGTACACTTACTTTAGATGTGCTATATTCTAAGTTAAAAACTCATGAAATTGACATAATATCACGTAAAAACCCCAACAAGTCTATAGCTTTTGTTTCACAACGTGATATTCCTAGCTCTGGTCAATCTTCATCCTGTGGTACACTTGCTTTGTTGTCCTTTCTAACCCTTGAACAGATTGAGGAGTTTCCAGAGGAGGAGCTAGCACTTCTCTCTACTAGGTTCTCAAAAGCATTGCAAAATGTGAGAACTAGAAGGAGAGGAAGCTCCGGACCTCAATGATGCTTCAAATGTGGTAATACAGGACACTTTCATACAGATTGTCCTAACCTTTCAGGTTCTACTTCCCGAGAAGAAAAACAATCAAGGATGAAGCACTCCTCAACAAATGATAAGAAGAAGAAGGGCTTTACAGGTCGCCAACTGGTGAACAGTTTTATCTCCGCACTCCAGAAACTTGGCTCAAGCGACGTGGACATTGGAAGTGACGAAGATGAAGATGATTTGGCCAACTTATGCTTCATGGCGGGCAAAACAAGATCAAGATCAAGTCAGGAGGATGTAGAACACAACAGTGACGACGATGAGGTATGTTCTACCTATAATGAAATGTGTGATGCAATTTCTCGTGCAACTATTATTGTTAAGAAAAAGGACAAAAAGCTTAGGGATAATGCTGCTAAAATTGAATCACTAGAATTTGAAATCAAGCGTTTAAAAACTTTGATTCCTAGTGATGATGCATGTCCCTCATGTGATTTAATATATGAACAATTGTCCTCATTAAGAAGTGCGCACACCTCCACACTTGATAAACTCGAGTTAGAAATTGAAAAGAACAAAGAGCTTGCTGCACTTAATGATAAAAACTTGAAAGATGCTAGCTGTTCTACAATTGATTTGCATTGTTCTACTTGTGATGATCTTGATAAGAAACTACAAGATGCTATGAATGAAATTTTATATTGAACAATGCTTTACGTTCTCATGAAGTTAAATTTTGTTCCAATTGCAAATTAAAAGGAAAAACTTCATGTGAAAATTGCCTTGAGCTGTCCAATAAACTTGATAACATGCATAGGACATTAGATCGGTTTTGAAATGGGAATAAGAACCTAAACTTGTTGCTGAATTCTTCCAAGTCTTGCAATGATAAAATTGGTTTAGGTTTTGATTCTCATGCTCATGCTAAGGCACATCCACCTAAAATTGTAAAGTCATTAGGAAGTGGTTTGATTCAAACAGTTCCTAAACAAAAAGAAGTGGTTTTCAAATCTGCAGGAGTGTTGTCTCATTCGATTTCAAATAAAAATATTGCTTGCTCATCTAGACATGAACACAAAGATAAATTTCATTGTACCTACTGTGGTAGAGATGGTCATGTCATAGATGTTTGTTATAGACTAGCTAAACAATAGAAAAGGAAAAGAATGATTGCTACATCTCATAACTTTAATGCAAAATTTGCAGCACATATTAAACCGAATGCCAGGAACATGCAATCAGATGTTATGAGTCAAAAACATTCAAAGTTTACCTCCAGACCTTTTGTTTTTGCCTCTGGAGCTACTGATTTTTGTGCTACACAAGTAACACCTTATAGGTAAGTAGTTAAGAATAAAAAACCTCAAACTTTGACTCATAAACCTGCTATTTTATCTCAGCTTTCGCGTGTTTTTCCTGCTGCACATCGTGTGACTCAGTAATGGATACCTAAATGCCTTTTGACTAACCCCAGTATTGAGTCATCGATGTATTGTGCTTCTATGTAGGTTACATGCTTGAGGAAGGAGAATATTTGGATTGTGGATTCAGGTTGCTCACGCCACATGACCGGTAACAAAGATTGGTTCTCCTCCCTCTCTTTTGTGTCACGTGGAGAGAATGTTACTTTTGCCGATAATTCTTCAACTCCTATAATTGCTAAGGGTTCGGTTAGAGTAAATGATCACTACACTTTGAAGGATGTGGCACTTGTCAAAAATTTGAAATACAACTTGCTTTCTGTTTCACAATTGCTAGATGAAAATCTTGAAATTATTTTCAATAAAAATTGCTGCAAAGTTGTAGGTTCAAATAGTGAGCTTATTTTTAACATGTCACAATTTGGAAGAGTTTTTAAAGTTGATTTTGATATGTCTTCCTCTAAGCATAGGTGTCTAGTTGCTAATGATTCCAACGATTTATATTTTTGGCATCGTAGACTTGGTCACGTAGGCTTTGATCATCTCATGCGTGTTAGTGCTCTTGATCGCATACGTGGGCTGCTTAAGCTTAAAGGGGACAAAGAAATTGTGTGCTCTTCTTGTAGACATGCTAAGATGGTTGCAGGTTCACATACTCCTCTCACAATGATCATGACAACTGAACCGGGTCAACATTTGCACCTTGACATTGTAGGACCTTCACGTGTTCAATCCTTCGGAGGTAAATGGTATATTCTTGTTATTGTTGATGATTATTCTAGATACTCTTGGGTTTACTTTATGGCGTCTAAGAATGAAGCTTTTAGTCACTTTAGAACTTTATTTCTTAGATTATCAATTGATCACTCAGGATCTTTAAAAGCAATTAGAAGTGATAACAAAACCGAATTTTAAAATCAATCTTTTGATCACTTTTGTGATGAAAATGGAATAGATCATCAATTTTCTTCACCATATGTACCTCAACAAAATGGTGTTGTAGAAAGAAAGAACAGAACCTTAGTTGAGATGGCTAGGACTATGCTTGATGAATATCAAACTCCTAGGAAATTTTGGGCTGATGCGATTGCAACCGCTTGTTATGTCTCAAATCGTGTTTTCTTGCGCGCTAAGCTAGGTAAAACACCATATGAGCTCCGGTTTGGACATAGGCCTAGTGTTACGCACTTTTGGGTCTTTTGTTGCAAATGCTTTGTTAAGAAACACGGTAATCTTGATCAATTTGAACCTATATCCATTGATGGCATGTTTCTTGGTTATCCATCTCATACTAGAGGACACCATGTGCTTTTACTTGACACTAACAAAATTGTGGAGACTTGTGAAGTGTCTTTTGATGAAGCTAGCCCAGGTACTAGCTCAAACATTGCAGGTCCAGATACACATCGGCAGGGGGAGAGCATTTTCGTTGAAGATGAGGAAGAATTGGAGCCGCTGCCAGAAAATTCAGCAGCTAAAGGCTTTGATTCAGCTCCGAATGCTAATTCTCAACCAGTACCGACAACCATCAATGCTGATTCAGATCATCCTCAAGTCACAAGCTCATCAATTTGTTATGAACATGAAGAAGAATAAGCTTGTGAGACATTTGTTCCCCTACAGTTTTACAAAGATCATCCCCCGCCACAGATAATTGGAAGCTTGCAGGAACGAGTCACACGGTCCAGGTTTTGCGATCCAAACTCTCATGCTCATTCTGCTTTTGTTGCTTCTTTTGAACCCAAAGATATATCACACGCACTCACTAATGAATCTTGGATTATTGCCATGCAAGAAGAGTTACAAAATTTTGAAAGAAATAATGTTTGAAACTTGTACCTCCACCTCAAGGTCACAATTTAATTGGAACTAAATGGGTGTTTAAAAATAAACAAAGTGAGGATGGGGTTGTGGTTAGGAATAAGGCTAGGTTGGTTGCTCAAGGTTTCACTCAAGTTGAAGGTCTAGATTTTGATGAAACTTTTGCTCCTGTTGCTAGATTAGAAGCCATAAGAATTTTTTTTAGCTTTTGCTGCATCTAAAGGTTTTAAGCTATATCAAATGGATGTTAAAAGTGCTTTTATTAATGGCTACATAGATGAGGAGGTTTATGTCAAACAACCATCGGGTTTTGAAAATTCAGATTTTCCTAATCATGTTTATAAATTGTCCAAACCCTTGTACGGTCTTAAACAAGCCCCAAGAGCATGGTATGTGTCGGTACCCTGTGTACCGAATACCACTTGGGACTGCAGAAAGAGCTAAGGAACTCCACATACCTGAGTTGATGACCTCCGAAGGCCCCACGTGTCATACAGAACCAGACCTGCCTCCCTTCTATGGTTAGTCCCAGTGTTGCCACGTGTATCCTACAACCGGAGCTACATCCCACACATGGGAAAGCTCCGGGCTAAATGCTAGTGCGGCACCCCCGGACCTAACCCCCAACAGAGGGAAGCTCCGATACCGACACATGTACAACAGCACCAGACCTACTCGTCCCAGACGGTAAGCTCAAGAGCTTCCACGCGTCCAACCACTAGACCTTCAACTTCAACAAGCAGACTGGTGGACCTCCAACGGCTCGGACCTTCAAGGGACAATTAAAGACTTCAAGACCCAATTAAGTGTCATTAATACCATCTTAATGACAAACGATCGGAGGGCCCTTAATACCAGTAACGCCACTATCAAGGCGTGTTACCATACTATTTAGGGTAATTAAGATCATTAATTGTGTATTAAGCATCAGTAACCGCCAGGGCCACATATCGGGCCAGGATAACGATGTAACGTCCAGTCCCTGTACTATAAAAGGATTGGTCATGCGATACACAGGGGGAGGGCTTAGAGACTTCCAGACTCTGCTCTGGCACACGCCCACAAGCGCTCACACGCTCAATACAACAACTACACACCTCGTGGAGTAGGGAATTACGCTTAGGCGGCCCGAACCACGTAAATCCTCATGTCAACTTGCCATCGTGTTCTGAATCTCTGCGCGCCCACAACCGAACTACAAACTCCGCGGGCTGCCAACGGTAGTACCGGGAGAATTGTCGGAACCAAACTGCGACAGTTGGCGCGCCAGGTAGGGGGGCACCCGAGATTCAAAGATAGTAAATTTTGCTGCTGGATCGTCCAACGGCAACCCTGCTGCACAACTTGTTGGAGGCAATCCCTCCAACATGCAGCGGCCAGCAGGTGTTGTGGCTCCAGCAGGAGTCATGCCACCACTGCCACCGTCCACACCGGTGAATAAAGCTTGACAGCGAGATGGGGCGTTCGCGTCGGTCACTGCATCGGCGAACAACAATCCTGAACACGCGCTCCATGCTGCGCATGCTCTTCTCCAATGCCCACCGCCTCCAGGAGCATCCCAGGGTGCAATGGAGCAGTGGAGAGCTGATGTGGAACATCTGGTTGTAGCAGCAGCTGATCGCATCAGCAACCAAGGTCTTCCCCCTTTGGGGCGAGCCCCATCGCAGAATCGGACCGTGTCGGGTAGACTTGGTCCGCATGCTTCACAGCACAGGAGGCGTGCTGCATCTCAACACGCGACGTCCCTTCCTTCCAGGGCGCGACGTACCCATATGATAACCAGGCTTTCGACTCACGACCTCCGGGTGGAGCTTGATCGCCGTTACCGTCAACAGGACGGTCGTGTCCATATCGAGCATGCTCATGAGAGGCGAGAGGCTTGGGACAGTCCTCCTCCCGAGGGAGTAGGAGGATGCTATTCTGCCCTGGCCATGCACCTACGCATGGTCAGATGGCCGCAGAAGTTCTGGCCTCACTTGTCGGAGAAATTTGACGGGACTGTCAATCCCACCGAATTTCTCCAAATCTACTCCACCGCAATCTTTGCGGCTGGAGGCAATGAGGCCGTGATGGCCAATTATTTCCCTGTGGCTTTAACTGGGACCACCAAGTCTTGGTTCATGAGCCTTCCGTCTAACTCCATCAATAGTTGGGCGGAGCTGTGCCAACAGTTCACCGCCAACTTCGGGAGCTCATACACCCGACCAGGATCTGAACTAGACCTTTTTGCTATCAAGCATAAGGGGGGAGAGTCCTTGCGATCTTTCATCCAGAGGTTCTCCCAGGTATGAAACAGCATTCCTTCTATCTCAAGTGCCTCTGTTATTGTGGCATTCATACAGGGCGTGCGAGACAAGAAGATGATGGAAAAGCTGGTGACCAAGGAAGTCACCAGCGTCACAGAACTCTTCAGCTTGACAGACAAGTATGCCAAAGCTGCGGAGGGTTGTGAAATGCACTCCCAACCACCTCCGGAGGACAACAAAAAGTCCTCCAAGGGTGAAGCCACGACCTCCAGGAGTGGCAAGAAGAAGAAAAAGTCCAAAGGCAAGAAGAAGCCATCGGCCGGCACACCCACTACTGCAGCTGCTGTAGCTCCGGGTGGCCGGGGGCCATGCCCCGAGAAACGACCTTGGTCTTCGTCTGAAGATGGTGGCAGCTCCAAGATGTGGTGTCCCATACAAAAGTCGAACAGCCACAACCTGGAAGGCTACCGAGAGGTCCAGAACCTTGTCGAGTACTACAACAAGCGTCAGGAAGAAGTTCCTTTCTGTCAAAGGGAAGGAAAACAAAAAGTCGACAAAGCTCCAGCTGAAGAGGAGTTAGGCTTTCAGGACCCCAAAAAGGTCCTGAAGGCTGTTTACACCTCCGTCGACGATGACTCTGACGTCTCTGACAACGAGCGTCGGAAGACCATGAACACCATCTGTGGTGGTTCATGGGATATCACCTCCTGCCGTGTCCTCAAGACAATGCGACGGGACATGTCCTCAGTAGCTCCCACTGGCAGGGTAGAGCCGCACCGGAAGTGGATGGACACTACCATCACTTTCGATGCTTCGGACTGCCCTTGAAACATGATCGGAGCTGGCCAACTTCCTCTGATGGTATCTCCGACCATCAACAACATCCAGCTCCATCACGTAATGGTGGACGGAGGTTCGGGGCTGAACCTCATAAGCTTCGAAGCTTTCATCAAGCTTTAGCTCCGACCTTCGGATCTTTGCCCCTCCCGGCCTTTCTCCGGAGTAGGTCCGGGGGCCATAACTCCACTCGGTGTTGTTACTCTCCCGGTGCCCTTCGGGACTCGGGAGAATTACCGCACTGAGAAGTTGGTCTTGGATGTGGCGCAGATCAACTTGCCATTCAACGCCATCTTGGGTAGGCCAGCCTTGTACAAATTCATGGCTGCTGCTCATTATGGCTATTTGGTGTTGAAGATGCCAACACCAGCAGGTGTTCTCCGGATCCGTGGAGATCACACCGCCGGAGTTACTGCTCTGGAAGACCTCCATGCGCTTGCTACAGTGCAGGAGGAAGAATCTGGAAAGGAGCAAGCTCCGAAGCCTCCGAGCATTTGTCATCGAGGCTCAACCTCCGCACCTCGCGTGCAACCAAGCCGCGACACCGACATTCCCGTCAAAGTCGTCCAAATTGGTTCCGATGCAGCTCAGACCACCCGTATAATGGGAGGTCTGAATGACAAATAGGAACTCGCGATCATCACTTTCCTCCGGGCTAATGTCGATGTGTTTGCCTTGCAACCATCACAAATGTTTGGGATCCCTAGGGAAGTGATTGAGCACAATCTGAAGATTTATCCGACGCTCGGCCTGTATATCAGAAACTTCGAAAACAATTAGTAGAGCGACAGAACTTCATACATCAAGAAGTGAAGAAGTTGCTCGAAGCTGGATTCATCCGAGAAGTCTTCCACCCAAAATGGCTGGCAAACCCAGTTGTTGTACCCAAGGCCGGCGGGAAGCTTTGGATGTGTTTCGACTACACTACACTGAATAAGGCATGTCCAAAGGATTCATTCCCACTACCTAAAATAGATTTGATAGTGGATTCCACCTCCGGGTGTGAATTATTGTGTTTCTTAGACGCATATTTTGGGTATCATCAAATCAGAATGTCTAGGGAAGATGAAGAGCATACTTCCTTCATCACATTAGATGGATTATATTGTTACACTGCCATGCCATTTGGTCTCAAAAATGCTGCTTCAACGTTTGTACGAGCTATGTACAAAACTTTTGGAAAGCTTATCAGAGATGTAGTGGAAGTGTACGTCGATGACATCGTCGTCAAGATCAAGAACAAGGAGTCATTCCTTGACACCTTGCAAGCTGTCTTCGACATGTTGCGAGTCACACGCACGAAACTGAACCCAGACAAGTGCGTCTTTGGGGTTAGCTCCAGAAAGCTTCTTGGATTCTTGGTGAAGCACCGAGGAGTAGAAGCGAATCCAGCGAAGATTAAAGCTATTGAAGACATGCGGCCACCAGCCTGCATCAAGGACGTCCAGAAGCTGACTAGTTGTTTAGCTGCCCTCAGCTGGTTCATCTCAAGACTGGCGGAACGGGCACTACCCTTCTTCAAGTTATTGAGGAAGTCTGGACCATTTCAATGGTCTGAAGAAGCAGAAAAGGCTTTCCAAGAGTTGAAGCAGCTCCTCACCAGTCTACCAACTTTGGTAGCTCCGAATCCTGGTGAGCCACTTCTGCTTTACATTTCGGCAACTAACGAAGTTGTCAGCATGGTCCTGGTTGCAGAAAGACCAGAACCATATCCACTTCAGGAGTCCAGACCCCTCCGGGAGGGTCTGGAGCTACCTAGAGGCGAGTCTGGGTCCCAGCTCCCGGACCCGGATCCTCAAGGTGAGATGTCAGAGGAGCCACCTCCTTCAAGTGGAGAAGTCACTGTTACTGAAAAAGAAGATCCAGACCACTGCGGGAAGGTCCGGGTCATTTCAGAAGAAGCTTTGGGTTCCTCCAGCAGGAACCCAGAGGTCCCCGAAGAAGGTCCAAACCCCTCTGGGAGGGTCCGGGTTGATGAGGAGGAAGCTCTGGGCCCCTTTGGGAGAGTCCGGATAGTCAAGCGTCCAGTGTACTTCACCAGTGAAGTACTTCATGACACCAAGACTCGGTACCTGGAGGTGCATAAACTACTCTACGAAGTACTTATTGCCTCTAGGAAGCTTTGACACTACTTCCAAGCTCACAAGATTTCAGTAGTAACTTCTTATCCACTGCATGCAATCTTGCATAACCCCAACTCTACTGGGAACATTGCAAAGTGGGCAACGGAACTGGCTGAGTTCGATCTTGAAGTCATCCCAAGACAAGCGATCAAGAGTCAAGCACTAGCAGACTTCATGGTGGAATGGACCCCTTCTCCATCAAATTCTGGGGGCCCAGTGAGCAGAAGCCATAACACGTCTTCATCGAGCCTCACTAGACTCTCTACTTCGATGGCTCCGTGCAGAAGCAGGGAGCTAGAGCTGGAGTCCTTCTCCTTGCTCCGACCGGGGAGAAGGTCAAGTACATGGTTCACCTTGACTTCAAGGCGACCAACAACATGGCGGAGTATGAAGCATTAATCTATGGCCTCAAGGTGGCACTATCATATGGTGTCAAGCAATTGTTGGTAAAGGGTGATTCGCAGCTCGTCGTAAAGCAAGTCAAAGGTGAATGCTGCTGCAACAGACCTCAACTAGCTGCATACCTACTTGAAGTCCAAAAGCTTCAGAAGGACTTCGATGTCCTAGATCTTTGCCATGTCCAGCATCTCAACAACGTTGAAGTTGACGAACTCTCGACGAAGGCTTCAACCGGAGCTCCGACTCCCGACGGAACCTTCGTCCGGAGATTGTCAAGACCAACAGCTCAGCCTGCCGAACTAAGCGAAGGGGGCAAGACCAACACCTCGAAGCTGGCGGTCCCGATGGCCCTGTTACCATGGAGTCCATCAAGGGTTGTAGGTGTTGCAGAAAGCTCTGAGCAACCCAGCACGTAAGACTCAAATACTCAAGATAGCTCCGATGCATGGATCTTGGAGATCCGGAGCTACTTGAAAGACAATTTCCTTACTGGAGATAATGTATCCGCTGACGAGGTAGTCAAATTGGCTAAAAGATACACACAGGTAGAAGGGGATCTCTACCGGCGTGGTGCCAATGGCGTCCTAATGCGGTGCATTAAAAGGGAAGAAAGCCGTGAGCTCCTCGCGGAAATCCATGGAGGCGAGTGTGGGAACCACGCGTCTCCCCGTACGTTGGTCGGTAAAGCCTTCCGGCATGGTTTTTACTGGCCTACAACACTCCAGGATGCAACCGAGCTAGTGAAGAAATGCAAAGCATGCCAGTCCCATGCAAAGCAAATTCACACACCAGCTCAACCTCTACAAATGATACCTCCTACATGGCCATTCGCTGTGTGGGGGATGGACGTCTTGGGACCTTTCCCAAGAGCCGTCGAAGGTTACAAGTTCCTATACGTTGCCATTGACAAGTTCACCAAATGGCCGGAAGCAACTCAAGCAATCAGCTATCAACTACTTGCAGTCCATAGTATGCAGATTTGGAGTCCCAAACAAGATCATAACTGACAACAGGACCCCACAAGCTCTACATTCCAAGGATATTGCAAAGACCTCGGCATTCAGGTCAGCTACGCTTCTGTAGCTCACCCGACAAGCAATGGCCAAGCTGAGAGAGCAAATGCAAAAATCCTAAAAGGACTCAAGACGCGCACATATGAGCGCCTGAAAAAACATGGAGCCAACTGGATTGAAGAGCTTCCGCCCACCCTGTGGGCCAACAGGACAACTCCAAACCGGTCAACTGGAGAGACACCCTTCTTCTTGGTGTACGGAGTTGAAGCAGTCCTTCCTCTGAATATCACCTTGGGGTCGCTCATGGTCCAGACCTTCAATGATGCCACGCAGGACCAGCTCCGACGTGAAGACGTTGACCTCGTTGAAGAGGGAAGGTGTCGAGCAACTGTTCGGAATGCCCGATACCGCCAAGCTCTTTGGCGCTATCACCAAAGGCATGTTCACAGCCGACAGCTCAAGGAAGGTGATCTGGTGCTACGGACAATACAAACTCGAGAAGGGTTAAAAAACTCTCCCCCAGCTGGGAAGGATCCTTATGAGTGATCAAAGTATCCTGTCCCGGATGCATTCGCTTGGCAACCGAGGATGGGACACCTCTCCCTAATCCTTGGAACATTGAGCACGTCTATAAGTTCTACGCTTAATATCACAGAGGTGAGTCTGTAGTTACATGTGATGTATGTTATAGCGACATTGTACAGAGTCAGGTAGCTCCTCCGGGAGAACAGCCGGACCTTCCCCGGAAGGTCCGCAAAGTTCAGGCAACACTTGTCATAGTCTCAGAACTAAAAGTGTAGCTAGCTACCTTGGGTCAAACGAGAAATGCAACACACTTAGTCCGGTTCCGTACCCTAAGAGTGTATTTGTTTCCCCTGTACCCTGGACCTATAATGAAAGACATCATTATGTGAAAACATACTCCACGTGCATTTATTTTCTACAAGCTCAATATTTTTTATTTTTCTCTTTCTTGTCTATAACAAAGTTGTGCAATTCTCAAGAATCTTTAGCTCGACCAATTCATGTATAATTCAAGTCGCTTTGTTAATTCTTTCGGGTCTTAACATTGTTGAGTGGCCTACTTGCCTGAATGCCACCAAGCCAACCTAGGTCCGGAGTGTGCTATCGGCTTAGCCTGGTCCTGCATCCTAAGTACGCCACTCTACCTATACCACGGCAGCCCGAAGTAAGGTCATTCCAGGATATGATTGGATCTGAATAACATAAGCAAATGAACTTGATTGTATATAGAATTGTGTTCGACCTAAAAATTTCTTGCGGGAATAGTAAGATGCAAACGAGTTATAGATAGGAAATGGATTTTACTGTTTTTCTTGACTTCAGTGTGCAGGAAAAATAAAGATCTCATGATGATGGTGGGTGAAGCCGGAGCTATCAAAGCTCTGATAGCCCCTAAGGTGAACTGTTGTCAATGTTTTAAACATTGATACCACGTGTCACCGGAGCTACCAAGTTCCGGCAAATCCAGGGGGCCAGCCGTCAACATGAAGAAAAGATGGTGGGAAGACTCCCCAGTGGGGTCTGCTGTCGACGCACCGCATGTTGACAATGGTCGCTGCCGGAGCTACCAAGCTCCGACAACCCCAGAAGACTAATTGTCAACGCTCTACGTGTTGACAAGGGTCACTGCCGGAGCTACTAAGCTCCGACAACCTCAGGAGGCCCCTACTATCGACGACTTCGGACCCACAAACTACAAGTTTGAAGCACACAAGTCTTCAAAAAAATGCTACATCCTCTTGGTACATGTTCACAATCAAATTATGTACATCTACCAGGGGGCCAAGTGAGACATAGGTGTTGAAGACAAAAAATGAAATTCGTAAAATTTTTGGATTTCATTAATCTGGAGACAAGAGATTACAAAATTGCAGAAAAAGAAGAGAAGATACAAGCGGGAGCTACAAAGAGAAAGTCCTAAACCCTACGGAAGAATGAGGCGACCTTCTGGGCAACCTCCGACACGCTGGCCTTGGCGGCATCTCCCTCTCCGTCGATGGAACCTTCAAGCACCGGGTCTAGTGGGAAGTGAGGATCCCGGCTTGTGTTGCACGTCAGCATGTACTCTGCGACGTTCTTCGCCAGGGATTGTCCTTTGGTTTCCAACTGGTCCGCGGTGACATCGCCCATCTTGGAGAGCTTGTTGCCCGCCGAGCTCAACGCCTGCAACGCCTGGTCCAACTCCAGCTTCGGGTCGTCCAGACGCACGGGACTAAAACCCAGCGGCATCAATGCGTCATTGGCTTTGCAAAGAAGTCCCAAACTTGTTGGGAATCCGCAGCCCTTGAGCCTCGCACCTCTTTCAAGGACCTCTTGGTCGCCGCAAGCTCCGAATCCTCCTGGGCAAGGCGCTCGACCTCTTTGGCATTCTGCTGAATCTTTTCAGCAACTTGCCTTTCGAGATTACCAAGCTCCTCTTACCGGAGGTGGATCTTGTTCCGGCGGTCGACCAGGTCTTTCTCCCGACCTCGTACTTTCTTCTCCCTGGCAGCAATTTCATTCTCCCTCTTGGTGAGGTCCTGTCCTCGCTGCCAGGCCTTCTTCTCCTCTTTCTCGCAGTGCTCCTCCAGCTTCTTGGTGTGCTCCGCGAGACTCTTGTCACCCAGAGTGAGCCTCTAAGCAAGCTCCTCCTCCCTCTTCATGAGGTCATCACGCAGCTCCAGGAGTTTTTGCTCTTCTACTTCGAGCTTTTTCTCCCGCTCCTCAAGAGCCTCCCGGCGCTTGACGAGGCTGTCGTGGATGGCGCTGAGCTTCTCTTGGCGGTCATTCGCTGCTTCATTTGCAGCCACGGCCTGTTCATGGATGGCCCAGGACTGGTTGTCGAGGGATCGCGTCATGCTTTCCCTCTCGTCTAGCAGCTGACCCCAGTACTCCAACCGGACCTTCTCCCTTTTCACCCACTCCTTATCATCATCCAGCCTCATCTGAGCCAGCTTGGTCTCAAATTGGACCCGGTTGCGCCACCTCCTAAGGGTTTGGCACTCCTCCTCGAGGTCCTTGCTGTCATGGTAAAAGGCCAGCTGGACCTGACGAAGGCTAGAGCAGGCGTTGTCGATAGATAGCGACAAAGGGATTAGCTCCAGACCTGCCGGGGTCTTCTCCGCTGGATCCAGCGGGTTCTCTTTAACAAAAATCGGGTCCCACTCTACAAGAGTAGTCCCTTGAGCTTCCACGTCACTAGGGCCACCCTGCGGGATAGCCTCGGTCACCGCCGAGGAAGGTCCTGCAACGGAAGTGTCTACCTCCGGAGTCGGCTCCGAACGTCCCGCCGCCAGGTCATCAGCAACTGGTCCCTCAGGTGGTGGACCGGCGGCTTTGTCTTGGCACCCAGGATCAGGCGCGGGTACCCTTAGATCCACCACCTCTGGGGTAGGCGTTGAATGTTCGGCCGGAGCTGAAGCCACTTCCGGCTCCAACGATGGCGCCTCCTCCACTGCCGGTTCAGGTGTCGGTGCTTCGACCTCCACTGGCTTGGGCGCCTGCACTTTTGTGACAACCGGCTTAGGCGCCGGAACTTCATCAACACCCGGCTCTGCCACCGGGGCCTCAACAACATCTGGCTCTAGGGCCGGAACTGCAGCTACCTCTGGCTCTGAGGCCGGAGCGTCCATCATCTGAGCATCCAAAACCAGAGCTTCAACCTCCGGAGCTCGTGCCGCTGGTACATCTTCAATCCCGTGATCCGGCACTACCACGGGAGCTTCAAGGGATGACTCGAGGTCAAGGACCACGACAGCTGGCGCCGCAGCTGCCGCGGCCTCAGCCACCTCTTGGGGCGGCGCTAGAACTGGAGTTGGAGCCTCTGTCTGCACAGCATCAGTTGCTGCTGCAGGAACCAGAGCTTCAGCCCCTTTCATGGGTACCCTGTGGATGAAGGACGAAGAAACTCAAAATATGATTACAAAAAAAACAATAAACTGAGGTAAAAAATCAAATTTACCTCAGAAGGCTTCCGCTCCAGCTAGCGCGGAACCTCTTCACCAGACGCTCAGGACCGGACCCTGTCGCCACTGGCATAGTAACTCCAGAAGGCTCCCTGGAGGTTGTTGCCGCCATCGGTGTCGTCTTGGTTGAGGCCCCCCTCGACTGAGAAGGACCCTCAGACCTAGAGCCCTCAGCTGGTCCTGGTACCGGAGCCACATGGTCGGAGCTAGCATCCTGGGGAGATGCCGATGCTAGAGTGCTTGCCGCCATCGAAGACCTCCTCCGCCGCGGAGAAGGAGTTGTCATGGAAGGAGCAGGTCTAATGGACCTCCCGTCAGAATGCTTCAACTTCCTCTTGCAGCTCGAGGGCTCGACCAACTCCTTGCCCTTGCCTATGACTTTGACTCTTGGCTTCTGGGCGGGAGCGGAGCCACCTTCTGAAGCTCCGGGGATCGCCACCCCGGTGGTTGATCGCCACTCCATCAGGCCCAAGTCGTCCAACAGCGGCATCTTCCTCCGGAGCTCTCTGCACTCCTCTGGTGTCATATTCAGAGGAAGGAAGGCCGCCGGTGGAGACACATCGCCAGGGCCGATGTCCCAGGCTGGAACTTCTTGAGATGGGTCTCCAGGGCTTCACCGTTCAAGTTGGTGCCCAAACCAACTTCAATGCGGTTGGTGTCCATCTCACTGTTGAAGGCCCAAGCAGGTTGCCCCCTAGCCCTCAGCGGGGCCCACCTGTTCATCAAGAAGTTGCCGAAAACCATCTGGGGGGTCACCCCACCTTTGACACACTCCTGGATTCTGTCCAGAATGGGCCTATACTCCCTCGACAGCTCCGGCATGTCACTCAAAATGTCGGTATCGACGTGGGGAAGACCTTCAGGCAGCTCCAGCCTCTCGTGTCCCTCAACGGTGATGACCACCCAGTCTTTCTTCCAGTCGTCCCACTTGCTGGAAGGAAAGGACCTCAAGTACTTGAGGGGGGAGTTTTTCCGCTTCACGAAGTAGTAGAAGCTGATGAACTCATCACTCTTCCCGGTGGGGTGGACAGTGAAGAAAGTCCGGAACAACTCCACACAAGGAGGCACTCCCACCCACATCTCGCAAAAGTGGACGAAAGTCGCCACCAGCAAGATTGAGTGGGGGCCAAGATGGTGGAGCTGCAGACCATAGAAGTCTAGCAGCATCAGAAAGAAAGTGGAGAAAGGCGGGATCAAACCCGCCATGGCGTACCCAAGGAAGTACACCATATCTCCGGCTCGCTCCTTCTCGAAGGGAAGCTTGCCACAATGAATGTCGTTGTCTAAGGAGTCACTAGACCAACCCATGTAGGTCCAGACCCTGGACAACTCCTTCTTGCTCCCAATGCGGCTCTTGGGTAGTCCCAACTTCATCGCAGCACAGTGGGGCGAGAGATGAAAAGAAAGGGAAAGTTTGGAGGATTCGAGCGCAAGTTCAAATGAAGGCGCTTTCCTTCCTAAGTAAGCCCCCACAACGCTTGGATGGAAACCGCAGAGGGGCTGACGATAAAGTTCAAAAACTTCACCCTGCCAATGACAAGGGGGCCCGAGGCCACCCCGACGATCAAGTTGAGGTCCTTACCCCAGGCGAATAGTTGTCATGATGAAAGGCAACAAACACAAGGGTGGCGACCTGACAGGGCGTGCGGAACCGATACGGTTTTCGTATTGGGAACCGGCGACCTTCAATTGCATGAGATCCGCACGCTCAGATCTCGCCTGCTGCATCCTGGATATGCCACGTGGCGATGGTTTAACTACGGACTACCGCCAATGGCACATCCAAAGACCCTTGAAGACACGGCTCAAAAACCAAAGGATGGACCCACCTCCGGCAGAATGACCTCATCCAAAAGGTCTTTCCCAGAGGTGGGCCCAGGGGGCCACTATCGGTAAACTGTGTACCGAATAACCCTTGGGACTGCAGAAATAGCTAAGGAACTCCACATACCTGAGTTGATGACCTCCGAAGTCCCCACGTGTCATACGGAACCGGACCTGCCTCCCTTCTATGGTTAGTCCCAGTGCTGCCACGTGTATCCTGCAACTGGAGCTACATCCTACACATGGGAAAGCTCTGGGCTAAATGCTTGTGCGGCACCCCCGGACCTAACCCCCGACAGAGGGAAGCTCCGGTACCGACACGTGTAAAACAGCACCGGACCTACCCGTCCGAGACGGTAAGCTCCAGAGCTGCCACGCGTCCAACCTCCAGACCTTCAACTTCAACAAGCAGTCTGGTGGACCTCAAAGGGCTCGGACCTTCAAGAGACAATTAAAGACTTCAAGACCCGATTAAGTGTCATTAATACCATCTTAATGACACACGATTGGAGGGCCCTTAATACCAGTAACGCCACTGTCAAGGCGTGTTACCATACTATTAAGGGTAGTTAAGCTCATTAATTGTGTATTAAGCATCAGTGACTGTCAGGGCCACATGTCGGGCCAGGCTAACAATGTAACGTCCAGTCCTTGTACTATAAAAGGACTGGTCGAGTGATACACAGGTGGAAGGGCTTAGAGACTTCCAGACTCTGCTCTGACACACGCCCACAAGCGCTCAGACGCTTAATACAACAACTACACACCTTGTGGAGTAGGGTATTACGCTTAGGCAGCCCGAACCACATAAATCCTCGTGTCAACTTGCCATCGTATTCTGAATCTCTGCGCGCCCATAACCGAACTACAAACTCTGCGGGCTGCCAACGGTAGTACCGGGAGAATTGTTGGAACCAAACTCCGACAGTATGATAGGTTAAAAACATTCTTACTTGAAAAGGGGTTTACCATGGGCAAGGTTGATAAAACTCTTTTTGTTCTTAAGCATGGCAATGACTCATTATTCGTTCAAGTGTATGTGGATGATATTATCTCTGTTGTGCTTCTCATGATCTTGTGTCCAAGTTTTCAGCTATGATGAGTTCAGAATTTGAGATGAGTATGATGGGAGAACTTCTGGGGCTGCAAATCAAGCAAACCAAGGAGGGTACCTTTGTGCATCAAACGAAGTATACAAAAGACCTCCTAAGGCGCTTCAACATTGACAAAAAAGCCTCTTCAGACACAAATGGGAACACCAAAAACACTTGAACTTGATGAAGATGGTGAACCCGTGGATCAAAAAGAATATAGAAGCACGATCGGATCACTTTTGTACCTCACAGCATCAAGACCGGACATACAATTCAGCGTATGTCTTTCTGCACGGTTTCAAGCCTCCCCACGTGCTTCACATCATCAAGTCGTCAAAAGGATTGTCAGGTACTTACATGAAACTCAAGAATCTGGTATTTTTCTTCCTTCTTCCACAACCGTTACTTTGAAAGCTTTTTCCGATGCTGATTTTGGAGGTTGTAGGATTGATAGGAAAAGTACTTCCGGTGCTTGTCATTTTCTTGGTAATTAACTTGTTGCATGGTCATCCAGAAAACAAAGTTTAGTTGCACAATCCACCGTCGAATCTGAATATGTAGCTGCTGCTAGCGCTTGTTCACAAATTCTTTGGATTGTTCAAACACTTAAGCACTATGGGGTTATCTAGATAGTGTTCCACTGTTTTGTGACAACACTAGTGCTATTTGCATTGCTAAAAACCCTGTGCAACATTCTAGAACTAAGCACATTGATATTAGGTATCACTTTCTCCGTGATAATGTTGAAAAAGGAAACATTGTGCTTCACCATGTAGATACTGAACAACAATTGTCTGACATTTTTACAAAACCTTTGGATTTCACTCGCTTTTGTTTCATTCATAGTGAAATAGGGGTTATGCATCCTCATGGCTTACATTGAGGGGGATTTTTCAAACTTGAGAAGTCTATGTGTGAATCTGAAATTAAAATAATATGAGTATAGTATTTCATACATATATGACTTTGTGATTCCTTTTACATACTAAAATTTCTTACTACATTACTCGTGTTATACATTTTGTAGTTTTTGCCATGTCTAGTAATTGGAATAATTACTTACACTAAATTTGGTCATGGTTGAACTTTCTTGCTGTTTTGAACTCGTTGCATGCTCACAAGTGTTTTTAATCATAAAAAATTAATCAAGTAATCAACTCACATGTTGAGTTTTGTGAACAAATATAAGTTGAAAAAAGATCAAAAGAATATGCATGCATCGCACTTCTTCTTTTGATATGGCTTATCATTGCACTTAGATATGAACTTGGAAGAAGTTGTGTATGACTAAAACCATGTCCTTAAGCTTCTGATTGTCAAATGACATAGGCTTGGCTTGGTTGGTTAGAATAAGGCAGATGCGCATATAATCTCTTGCAAATATCATATGATCTCAATTTGTGCTCTGAAAAATAATAAAATGCAGCAACAAGTGTCATGCTTTTAGGTAATGAAATAGTTAAGTTTGTGAGATCATGACTTGCTTAAATTGAAAATTACATTTGATGTCTAGCATGGCTTACACTACTTTATGTATCTCATTGTTGTGATAGTGTAAGTTACTTGATAGTATGACTTGGATGAGCTTTGTTTTATATGTATATGTTATAATATGCTCATAACAATTAAAATTTTTCTTATAAACTTTGTTGAATACATTTTCAAAGGGGGAGAGAAAATATGTGAATTTTTGAAGATAAGTATGCAAGGGGGAGAAATTGATTACACATTGCACATGTTCACAATTGTTTTTGGCACGATTCTTCTCAAGGGGGAATTTGTTTTCTTCTCATTTTATTTCTTTTTTACAAAGGGGGAGAAATTGAAACTTTTAATATGAATAAGCCAACGTTCGGATTTTAAATGGTGTTGCCAATGCATTCATCAAGGGGAAGATTGTGAGACCTATGTGTGCTGAATACATTGGCTTTGACAATAAAATTTTTGAATGCTGCTATAACATCTTTTTAGCAAGGTCCGACTCTAGCTCTGAGCTTCTGCAAGGTCCGACGTAAGGTCCGACTTGCTTTGTCTAGGTCCGACATGTTTTTGGGTAGCTCCGGTGAGCTTTGTCTTTAGCTCCGACATGTCTTTGATAGCTCCGGCATGTCTTTGTTAAACTCCGATATGTTTTGCTAGGTCCGACTTATGTTGGTTAGCTCCGACATGTTTTTCTAGCTCCGACTTTTGGGATGACTAGTTCCGACTAGTTGTGGTAAGCTCCGGCGCTAGGTTATACTAGCTTTGGTAAGATCCGGCGCTAGGTTGTACTAGCTTTGGTAAGCTCCAGTGCTAGGTTGTACTAGCTTTGGTAAGCTCCGGCTCGAGCTCCGGTTAGCTTTGACTAGGTTCGGAGCTTGATCGTAATGTTCCAAATTTTCATGTAAAATGTTTCGAACTTACTTTACACTTATGGAAATGTTGCTTAGTATCCTTTTACTATGTTTTTGGTGTGTTTTGGTTGATATGGCTGATATCGTTTTGATATGCTTTGCAACATGCTTATGTGAGGTGCTCACGTAAGGTGTTATAGTTTTGGAACTAACTTGATTCAAGTCGCGGACTTGGGCTCGTACGGATTGGTTGTTTGTTCATGTGCAGGTGTTGCTTGAGTTCAAGACATGGCTGGTGACGGGATCCTTTGGACTAGTCTCAGGGAGGAGATGAGGTTCCAACAACCAAGTTTGGGAGGAATTGTGGTTGAGCGGGTCAGGAGGTCGCGCAGGATGATTGAATCAAGATCAGTGCATATGAAGGTTACTGGACATCGAAGGAGGGTGTTTCCACGTATGCATGCGGTGCATAACGTGGCAACATGGTTCTGAAGATGGTTTATGGATGGGAAGATCTGGTTGGAAGGATTGGATCGTATCAGTTGATGACTTTGGCTGCGACGGAGTCGGTTATGGCTCGGTATGGAAAGTATCGAGTTGTTTATGATAGGATTTCGTGTGGGTCATGATGAGTTGTTTTAGGAATGTGGGATACATTCCTAAGGTATTTGGAAGTCTTAATATTGCTTCTATCTGCATATAGAAGAGTCCTAAGCAGTTATGGAAAGTTTCGATTCGTGATCGGAGTAGGATTAAGGTCCTGATTTGAGTTGAGTTGGTTTTCGAGCTGGTTATATAAGCAAGGGAGGTCAGATCTCATGGGGCACGACTTTGGGGCTGTGCCTCTTGTGTTCTATTGAATAAAATTCGTAGTTAGAAGGAATTTTTGTGCCTTGTTCGTCTGACTTGTTCCAGACAAGTTTTACTCGTCGAGTTTCTGGACAGCACTACCTTTCGTTGGTGGTTTTATCATAACTCGAGTTTTACAGATCCAATTGACGTGATTCTTTTTGGGTTGTATTCAAAACTTGATTATCTATCATCTGTCAAAATTTCACGGTCATTGGATTAGTGTTTTCTGATCTACACAAGTTTCTTTGCAGCGTTCCAGAACTGTTTTTCTCGGGTAGGACAGATTGACCTTTGTTCGATCTTTCGATCATAACTTGAGTTTCTATTGATGGATTTGAGTGATTCTTCTAGTGTATTCTTTGTGACTTGATAATCTCTGATATATATCACTTTTTTCACGGTGAAACACGTTTAGATTAGTTTCACACACAATTTCTTTAACATATCGTTTTTTTGCCAAAGGGTATGGGATTTAATTGTTTCCGCTGCGTAAGATTTTTAAATCTACCATTCACCCCCTCTGGTAGATTTTCATGTGCTCTTCGATCCTACAGGCCGTACTAGTCTGTCCTTCGCGGAAACAACAGATCAGGATTTTCTAGATCGACGTGAATTTGGAGAAACGGGGTTGAATTCACGTGAGAATTAGAGAGTAGAAGGTATATCAGGTGCTTAGAACTCCAGTGGATCAAGGGTTTTGGAGGCAGCACTTGGATCTTGACGATCTAGGGTTGATGACGAACATGAAGATGAATTGTTGATGAAGAACGAAAACTCGATGGAGATCTTGATCACTTGATCCTCTTTTGTTTCCTCCTCTTCTTCTTCTTGCTTGGGATCTCCTTCTCCCTCCTTGATGGCGGCTCTCCACGAAGTAGGGTTTGTGGTCTTTATATTGAGGCAAAAAGGATGTAAAGTCAAAGGGGTGGGGTTGTTTATATAGAGGCGGAGGCTAGGGTTTGATGGATTTCGAGTTTGGGGAGGGTGGAGGCCGGTGTGGGGTCCCACATGGGCTCCAAAAATATTTGGACACGACGTCCTTAGGCCCACTTAAGGTAAAACCCAAAAACACGTCATGAAACAAAAGATCAATTCGGAATCGCGATTTACCAGACAAATCCGCAGAAGGCCAGACTAGTCCGAAGATTGACAGAGGCAAAAATGGACAAGTCCGGACTATATCGGACAAGTCCGAACTTGGTTCGAGGAAAATCAGACAAGTCTGGCCAAAACCGGACAAGTACGATTTTAGTCAGGGGGAAATTGGACAAGTCCACTAGACATTGGACAAGTTCGGACAAGTCCAGGGACTTGGCCAAATTTCAAGGTTGGGGGTGGCCGAACTAGTCCGCAATAGACCAGACAAGTCTAAAACTGTACAGAGGCAAAAACTGGAATAGTCCACACTAAAACGGACATGTCCGATGGAGGTCAGAAAGAAATCGGACTGGTCCGCAGCAAAAACGGACTAGTCCGCACTTCCCAGAACTTTTAAGTGCGGTTTTGCTTCTAATTCATTTTAAACTCATTTCTTTTTATGTGGATTAATGTTAAACATGTATATGAACTTATGCATTGCATGATGCATGAAAATGACGGTGTCATAGGTGGGGCCAGGGAACATCATCCCATACCACAACACCAACCCCCGGGTGACCTTTGGGACACCCGACAACTACAGGACAGGGAGCATCATGTTCAATGTCGCAGACATCAGCCTCCCCATCAACGCCATCATCGGCAGGCCAGCCTTGTACTGATTTCATGGCTGTAGCCCACTACGGCTACCTTGTCCTGAAGATGTCGACCCCCTCCAGCGTCCTCAGGATTCATAGAGACGGCACTGCTACGATGTTATCCTTAGAGAAGATCCAAGACTTCACAGCAGACCCAACACCAGCCGAGGGCGGTGATGGACCGACTCATCCCCCGCTGAGCTCGCGTCAGTGCGGCTCACCTGCAGCACCCCGTCTACAGTCTTCCAACAGCACCGCCACTCCCGTCAAAGCTGTCAAGATCAGTTTCGGCTCTGCTCAGACCCTTCGCAAGACGGAGGGGGGGGGGGCAAGGCAGAAAGTAGAAACGCCTGCTCAACGCCCCACCGGTAGCCATCGACAACAAGTTGCACGGCAACCGTCACAGCTACCATCGGAGCTTTGGGCACCTTGTATATATTAGCTTAATAGGACAGTGTGAAGGTGTTCATAGCATCCAGGAGTAGCATCTAGGACAACCATGCTCCAGGAGGGTCAGGTCCAGAGTGCACAATCAACTTGGCTTGGTCCAAAACCCTAAGCATGTGTACCCTGCCTCCCTCAGCATCCGGAAGGAGGTAGTTGCCCTCTTTTGTAAAATTTTGTCTCCACCTATGAATACCGATATAAAAGAATCACTGTCTTACTTCATGTTTCCCTAAACAATGATCATTTAAATTACGTGCTAATTTTATGATCAACCATGCTAATATACATGGTTCAACACTCTATATCTCTCACCCTTGCCAGAGTTGTGCAATCCTACTGTAGGCGGGCTTGCTTGCGGTACCTGCAATGTGTGAAGGGCTCTCACGGCTTCCCTCATCCTTAGAATTATGTGAAGTCGGTGTGACACTGTTGACGGCTCCTAAGATATACTAACAAATCATCCCCGACAACGGCACCAGAAATGCTTGTTGGAATTTCTTATGCTCTATTAACTAAACATCTCCAACTGATGTGTCGGAATGCTTATTAACAGTTCTATTGGATCATAGAGTGAATTCCGCAAGCGCACGGAGGTATCATTGTAGCATTTCCCCTTAAGATTATTCCCAAGGGTGTCATTTATTTGATCCCAGAGGAAGGCAGGGAAGAGATATAACAATCATCAAGTGGAAAGGGTAGAAATGTCTAGGTAAGAATCTTGTAAGGATGGATAAAATAATAATGGAGGTAGTGCGACACACACAAAAGCTTTCAAGTCTAAGAGGATCCTAGAGGTTAGTTAAGGTTGAGAGTTATGGAGGTACTCCTACTATGCTCTATTGTACATATACATAGTCTAAACTAATTATCCATAAGCTAGATCAATTGTGAATACTTATGCTATGTGGTTTAACACATCGGGCATGGGCTTACCCCTAGCAATACTAGGGCGACTCCCGCCAAGAGCCCATGGCATAGCCGTACGTGGAGGATTACAAAGGACAGAAAGGGCTGCCACCACCTACTCCTTACCTCTTCAATCCGTGGGTCTACGAGACATCCAATGCTACTTACCTATCCTAGCACCATGCTAGCATATTATGTAATTACCTTAAGAGCCTAGGAACAATCCATCCTAAGGCAACGAATTGAATCATCATTGAACCAATGTTGATACACAACATAATTATCCATACTAATCTAGTTATGTTATAATTAACTAGACTATAGTGGGGGTCCATACGTTCTATGATAATGAGATATGTTCATGATGAAACAGTCATTGAAGCTATACCTTCCACATACATGGACTCCACAATCAAACAAGAAATTCTTTGCCCAAGTATATGTATAAGTGGAGATTAAATATACTACCTTTATTATGCATAAAGTCACAAATACAAGAAAGAATACATGAGCCATACCTTTCCCAATGTAGGATTGGGAAGAGAGAGACTCCTTACTCCTTTCCCAATTTGGACTTGGGACTAGAGACTCTCCTCTCTACAACCTAACTCCTCTAAGACTATGGATGATATTGTATACAATAGAGATGAAGCTAAAGTGGTGTGTGTTGAAGTGAGGGGTAGGGGGTCCTATTTATACTAGTGTTGAGGTCGGTTCCCGCCACCAAAAGCGCGCGAATCAGTCACCATTGACTCCTTCAAGCTAGGAGGAGCCAACACGCGTCGTTTGACCGCGTTTGGCGCCAGGAAGGGGTCGGCCGAACCCCTGGTTCGGCCGACCTAGTCAGCACTCCAATCGTGGAGTGCTTCCTCCAGGTGGGTGCCAGGTGGACCCCCTTGATGTATCTGGGTGATACACTGTTGGATCTCCTCGAATACTTCTGTTTGTGGGCCATTTGATCCATGGGATGCCACGTGTCGTCGCCTGATTGGCTGGGATGATATTTTATAGGATTGGTCCCTCTAGATTTCCTCGTTTCCTGCATAAAATGCTGCATACACATATTTCTCCAAGTCCAAGTGGAATTGGGTTAGATAGAAAGGTGATGTGTGCAAGAAATGACAAATATTTCACATAATTGAGTTAAATTGATGGATGAAATTGGTATATAAGAGCCATCAACAAACTCCCCCAGGCTTATCCTTTGCTTGTCCCGAGCAAAGTCAAGACTTTAGGTTGATGATCAGGAGTTGCTACAATGTCTTATTTTCAAAAGTATCTAATGCACAACAAGATACTCTACCTAGTATTGCAGAAATTGGCTATGATACTCTACCTTTCTTAAGTTATCATGGGGCTTATGCTTTTTCATATTCATGAGTAGTTGAAAGGTAGAATAGCAAATGGAGCAAACATAGCCTAGAAATCAAGTTCCACTTAAATCCCAGAGAATTCAATTTAGATATTAAGTACCTCAATTTGATTCTCTCAATCACTCCTTTGTGGATAGTGGAAATATTTCCTCACCAAAGTATTGTGCCTCTACTATTCCTACTCATTGAATATGGCTTGTATGTGGAGCTTGGTAAGGAAAGTAAGTAGGCATATTTGCATCACATATATTGCTAAGTCAAAAGAGTAAGCCTTAGGAGAATTCAAATCAAAACTTTTTGATTCAAGACTAGTGCATGTGTAATGGAGTGGAAGTGGATGTGGATACTTGAGATAACTCCTTTTTGGTACAATCTCTCTTTCTTTTGTAGGGATGAAACATGGCTACTTTTCTTTTCTCTTTTTTTTCATGCTTATGATATAAGCATTTTTTCATTTTATTTTTGTAGCCATGTCTTCTACTCCCTTTCTTTGCAATGAATTTTGAATAGAGTGCTAAACATGAATAACATGGAGTTTCTCTTTTTGTTGTGGTATGGTGGATATGATGGACGTTTTGCTTACTTCTAGTGTAGAAGTATAGCATGTGCAAGTGAAGTCTTGAATTCAAAAAGAGTTGAATGATTTCTCACATAGGTCTATACTAGTTTGACTAGGCTCAATGTGAAAGCAAATAGCATATGCATAAGGTTTTGTCTATGTATGAACATCATACGGCTTTGGTAGGTATTTCCAATCAATTGAGGGAAACTTAAATCTTTTTAGAATTTCCCTGGAAATCTAAGTTTTACTTTCAAACTAGGACTAGCAGCCCTATTACTAATTCTAATCTTGCAACAATCTAGAATTAGATTAAGCTTTAGGTTGAAGTTGGTGAATTGAGCATCCATGTGTTGTCGCCAATCCTGGGTATCTTGAACATGCTCTTGGAGTGTGCTGTAGATGTCACCCGTTCTCACTTCAAGTTCTCCCATACGTCTAGTGAGGTCCGTAATTCCTTGGCTATAGTCATGATGACTTCTGGCCGAAAAGGAACGACGTCCTCTCATGGACGTTGGGGGCAAGCTGCTAGAGCTTGAAGTGGATAAGGGTGGATCCCTTTGCCATTCTTGCCAAGATGATCCCCCAGTCTCATACATCGGAGGTTGAGTCCATCCGGGCGTATAACCTGTTGGGTTATCTTCCTCTTGGTATTCATGGACCAGAGATATTATCGGTGGCATGCCTGTGGCTGCAGCCCTCGCACAATTCCTTGTTACCCTGCCAGAGACATTACTTCTTCTTGCTTCCTCAAGGGGAATAAGATTAATGGTTAGCCTCCGTCATTTGTACAAATGAAAATCTGGGTTAGGTAACCGAATTTCATTGACAAAGCCGGGATAGAACAATATCAGGGAGCCATCATGATCATGCTTAAGGGTATGTCCTTGCACTAAATAGTCTTCATGAATTAATTCTCTTTCAGTTTCAATATATTCAAATGAAGAGTATTTAAGTGCTCCTAACCTATCAGCAATATGAGTAATCAATGAAGTGCATTCACTTGATCCTGATTTGAATTGTAATCTAACCATTGTTTCATCATGGCTTTGACTGGAGCAACTTTTACCTTTTTAGTCATGGCAAACAAAATTTTCAATTCATCATCTCGCATAACCCAAACATCTCCCCTAGGGAACATAGTCATAGCCATCCATCTATGCATGAAGCATAAGGTAGGGTTTTGGATGTGGCTATTCCTAGAAGCCCTACATGTGACCTCACTAGTTAGCTCATGCCAAAAACTATGTTTGTTAAACATAGGCAAATTGTCTACATCTATCAAACACCGTTTATGGAAGCCTAGGATGCTACCTAATTCTTTCCATAGGATATTGTATTCTTTTTGAAATAATCTAAAATTAATACCATCAAATCCTATTCTTAGCGTGCAAAGGAATTGTATAGTGAGAAGGCGTGAACCTTTCTCCCCTATGTGAGCAAAGTCATCAAATCCAATTGCATGCCAAATGGAAAGAAATTCGGAGTCCATACCTATTTTGGAGATCAAATGTGGATCATAAGCCTTGGTGTGGCAGAACTCACGATCTTGGAGAAGCCTGCGTGCTTGATCTTCAACTTCGCTTCATATGTCGAGGTCGTTGTCATGAAGAAGTTGGTGTGGGTTGCTTCTCTCTTCCATGGGAGTGTCCTCACACACACTTCTCCTCCTTGGGCTTGTACCCATGGAAGAGAGGCGTGCACTAGAACCTTCACCATGGCTTGAGCTTGCAGCCTCCTTCCTCTTTCCAAACAACCTCTTCATGTCTTTTTTAGTTCAACAAGCAAGAACAAAACAAGGCAAGAAAAATCTGAAAAGAAGCGATGTTTGGAAAACAAAACTCTCAACGAATGTTATCCTCTTGAAAGCTTGAGTGTAAAATGCAAATGCAAACAAAAGAAAATATTTTTGGGGATGGATTTTAGCAAGAGTGTTGCAATGAAGAGCAAGAAAAACAAGGTGAGCTAGAGAGTGACTTGGGGTGGTGTAAAATGGTGTTGTGTGTGAAGAGAGGTGCTCCTCACGGCCACAATTTATAGGGTGCACCCTCCAAAGGTCACTTGGGGTTCAAAATATAGCCGTTGGAGGAAGGGGAGCCAATTTGGCTCCACTCCCTGTTCGGCTGACCAGGGGGTTCGGCCGACCTAACAGGTGGCCTCCCTGGTTCCCCTTTTGGCAAGTGGCTCCCCAATGGCTATAAAGTTAGCACGTTGGTGAAATACCACTTGTGCAGCTCAGAAAAATTGTTTTTCAAATAAAAACCTTTTTTCAAATCCAATAAAAAATTTTCTTTTGAAAAGAAAGAAAGAAAAATGATAGCTGAGAATATAAGATTCTCAACTTGCTAGGGAAAATCAAATATGCAATGGGAAAAATCCAAATGGGGTGGAAAAAGAAAGAAAGAAAAATGAAGTGGGATAACTACCAATTTAACCTATTTGAATGTAGGCCTAGAGGGGGTGAATAGGCCTTTTTGAAAATTTGTCGCATCCTGCAGCACTCAACAACCAGTTTAATACCAGAGATATCGGACTAGTCCGGTAAAGTGCGGACTAGTCCGGTGTTCATTGACTAAGCTGATTAAACTTGATTGGTTGGTTTGATTCTTTTATGTGTACAGCGAAAGTATAGAATCAAACAATAGTTTAACAGGTATATACTGAACTATATCACAATTAGGTCTTATGTTTAACAATTTAACGTAATATGAACAATGTGTATGAAACCCTAGATTAAGTTGATTAACTTGAATGATGAACAATGAAACCAGACACAAGTGTTTATCCCGTGCACGTTGAGGAGTCCACAAAAGGACCGGGTCTTCTCCAACCCTACCCTCGTTGGATCGCCACAAAGGCCAATCCTCTTCCACTAATCACAAAGGGGTGAATAACCAAATTCAAGGGGCGATCTCACACTTTGAGAGCTCCCTTAGATTACAAATCACAATACCACCGAAGACACAGTCAAAAGTTACAATTGAAATGCAGGAGTGTGTTAGAGAATCAAACCAAGAGCTCAATGTGGTGTAGCAAGTGTCTCTCCAATGATCTAGATTGAATCCTCAAAGGATTGGACGATTGTGCACTTAATTTCGTGGAGAGAGGTCGTTTCTGTGTCTCTTGGGAGGTGTGACGGCGCTAGGGTTCGAGAGTGATTAAAAGTGGGCCATGCACCTCTATTTATATGGGGTTTCTAAAAGTGACCGTTAGGGTTCAGAAAGTTTGGACTAGTCCGTGGTGGTCACCGGACTAGTCCGGTGTGCTGTGTGTTGCAAACCCTAAGTGTCCCGAAATATCGGACCAGTCCGGCTGAAAGCGGACTTATCCGATTTCGCTATTGGAAATCTTCGGACTAGTCCGATGTCCATCGGACTTGTTCGGACATGTGAAACCCTAAGTGTGTTGGATGACAAGTCCGCACTTGGAGGACTTGTCCGATTTAGATCAGTGCGGTTTTTCGGACTAGTCCGTGTAAACATCGGACTTGTCCGAAGTGGATCAGAAAGGATACCGGACTAGTCCGGTTGATAACGGACTTGTCCGATTTTATGTGACTTGTGTAGTGTTTTGAGGACTAGTCCGCACTGGGGAGGACTAGTCCGATTCTAGTCAGAAAGATATCGGACTAGTTCGACAGATATCGGACTTGTCCGATCTTGTGCAGAAAGGTTTATCGGACTAGTCCGGTCCTGTGTAACTCTGTGCAATGTGTATGTTTCCTTGTCATTGAGCTCTTGGGGTGTGTTTCCTTAACACACTACATACAAAATAATCTACTACTCTTTTTCCTTGAGCTCATTTCCACTTTGCTCCTCTTCATCCCTTCTTTTTGGTATTTTGCTCATTTTTCTATTATAGGACTGCATTCATCTCAACAAAGAGGTTAGGATCCCAATTGCTTGCCATAAATCATCCAAAACCCACAAGGGAGTCCTAGATGCACTTTCAATCTCCCCCTTTTTGGTGATTGATGACAACCAATTGAGATTTCACAAAATATGACAAGAATTGAGATTTTCATAAAGTATGCACATATTAATCAAAATACATCAAGCAATGAAGGAATTATCCATACGTGCATTCTTTATGGTGGGATGCATAACTAAGTACATTAAGACATTGAGAGTGACATAATTTGCATTAATCAAACAAAATAAAGCACATATGTCATTCCAGGAGCAAAATTGCAGATTTTAACCAATACTTCTCAATTTAAGTAAGCATTGCATCACAGAACCAAAGTTAATCTTAGAAACATAGTTAAAACATTACAAACAAAAAGATAGATAAAAAGAGCTCTCTCCTCGCATCCTACAGCTAAAGCTAAGACTCCCCCTCAATCTCTCCCCCTTTGGCATCAAGACACCAAAAAGGAGAGGAGGGTCCTAGGGTCTTCACTCTTCACTGTCGGTCCTCTCGTCGTCGTCTTCGTCTTCGTCATTATCAGCTTGACGAGGAGGAGAAGGAGGAGGGACGGAGCCACTCGAGCCCCCAATGCCAAAGTAGGCAAGCTCGGAGGGGTTCAAGGGCGCGAGCTAAGTGTATTTTGGATCAGAGTCCTCAGAGATCACTGGAGATCCAATGGGATCGATCTCCAGCTTTTGGCAAATTTGCTTCACATTGGCCTTTATGTACTTCATGTCCTCCCTTCTCTTCTGATTGAGCTTGTGGACCTTCACTTCGGCCTTCTTGCAGGAGGAGAATATAGCAGCCAGATACTTGAGGATCCCACTAGCTGATCCTCTCTGAGGGGCTTCCCTAGAAACAGGGACAGCTCTGGCACCTTCACTTGATCTTGTCGGTGCCTCGGTACTGGAGGCCGGCGAGGGAGAAGCCTGCACACTCGACTTTTGAGGCATTTGAGACCTCAGGGGGAGATGCTCCACATCTTTCACAAACTCAATGCCGGTGACTTTTTCAATCACAAACATAAGGTAAGGAGCATATCTGCAAGATCTGTTGGGAGTGCAGGAGATATTTACCATATCATTCCAAATGTATTCCGCCACATCAAATGGGCGGTCCTTGCTTATGACTCTCATCATAGTCCGGAGGTATCCTTGCGCACTCCCTGCGTCGCCATCCTTGGGAGCAATTGTCTTTCTTAACACTCTGTTCAACACCACAAAGAATGGCTTCATGTTTTTTGTGGAAGGAGGGTTGAACTTTGAGTTTGGCTCATATAGAAACTTCATCCTATCCTTGTCATTGACACCAATGTTGTGTATAACCAAGCAATCAGACCTTGTGGTGTCAAGGTGAAGCAAGCTAGTGAAATCTTCTTGAGTGATGCTGTACTTGGATCCATGGGTCATCCAAGTGACACTCTCTTCATCCTCACTAGAGATGTGACAGGTCGCAAAGAACTGCGCAATCACTTCATCATTCCAGTTATGTCTGAACGCAAACAGGTCTCTCAGTCCATGCTTCTCAATGGCTCTCACCACATCAGTGAACGGTGAGCAGCCCTTCTTCTCAAAGTGTGCCCAGTCAATCCACTGACTGCGCACCACTGGGGTCTTCATCGGTAGATACACCGATTTGTAGAAGTCAGCATGGAAGTTGCACCAGAACCTTCCATCTGCAACTTGCTTTGGTCTGCCATACCAGTCAATGCTTCTGAATTTTGCGGCCGAGTCACTGCCCTTGCCATTGGACTTCTCCTCAGTGGGGTCCCGGACCCCTTCCCTGGGAGCATGCAGCTTCAGAGGCCCGATTGGACCCGTCGCTATCCCTTTGCCCTTGCCCTTTGCCTGGCGGGCACTTGATGATGCGGCTGCCTTCAAAACTGGCTTCTTTGCCAAGACCTTCCTCCGAATCTGAGGAGGGGAAGGAGCTGGCTCGGAGGGTCTTTCTTGGCGCTTCTTGCCAAGACCTATCGAGGACCGAGGTGCCACCTCGTGGTCCATCTCGGCCTCAAAGTTGGAGATTTCATCGTTTGAGCTCGACATGATCTGAGAATCATTTGCAAGAATGATGATAAGTGATACAAGGCATAGGTATGAAAAGATAGCAAGGAAGTGTGTTGAGGAATTGAAGAATTAGGTTTTAAGTTCAGAGACATCGGACTTGTCCGGTGCACAGGCACGGACTAGTCCGGGGGACCGGACTTGTCCGTGCATGGACCGGACTAGTCCGGTGTTCATCCTCAAAAACCTAGCAGACTTGACAAAGGCTGATTCCTAATGCATAATACGTCTAGCATACACGTAGTACATCAAAGAAGCATGTATCTAGTGGAAGATGCTAGGCTATCCGATCAACGATGAAGAAAAGCAAGATTTCTAGGGTTTTGGGAGAAAATTACCGAAGAAATCGATTGAAGATTGAGGATTAGGGAGTTGGAGCCTGGACAAGTCCGCTAGCTTCAATCCGCACGAGGTCAAGCTTGATTTCATCCCAAATGCGCACCCTTTTGATGGAGGGAGCAAGGAACCGCCTTGGGAGCTCGAGCGCAAGAGTGAGAGTGTGTGAGGAAGAGTGGGGATGAGAGGAATTAGGGTTTGTTGTCGGATAGGGTTATGGACACGAAAAATCGGACAAGTCCGGAGATAACTGGACTAGCCCGAACTCATCTAGAGAGCTATATCGGACTAGTCCGTGGATTACCGGACTAGTCCGGCCAAACCGGCACTCAGCGGACTAGTCTGCAAGGGCGGACTAGTCTGGGCAACCACAGACTAGTCCGTGGTCACCAGAAGAAAATTGCATAGCCCATTCATATATATTTGAAGGTTCATAAATAGAGAATAGAGGGGCAAAACAAATCAATTAATCTTGATGAATTTGACCAGTAAGCATACAACAATCAAACAATGATCATAATTCATCAAGATCTAGTAATTGACATAGTTTTTCGAAAAAAAAATGAGGGAGATGTTTTTCACAATTCAATCAACATTTTGAAGAATTCATACAGGTATGCAACCTTTCAAGCCACACTCCGAGATCAAGGATATTTAGTTCATTTCGGAGTTCGCAAAAACTCTTTTCAAGTGGCTTGGTGAATATGTCGGCCAATTGCTTTTGGGTGTTGACATGTGAGATGGTTATATCTCCTTTCATGGAATGGTCTCTCAAGAAATGATGTCTTATGTCTATGTGTTTAGTTCTAGAGTGTTCAACTGGATTGTGGGCAATTTTAATGGCACTCTCATTGTCACAAAGGAGAGGAATACGGTTCATATTGTAACCGTAATCCCTTAGAGTTTGTCGCATCCAAAGGAGTTGTGCACAACAACTCCCGGCTGCAACATACTCCGCTTCGGCTGTGGATAGGCCAATGGAATTTTGTTTCTTGGAGGACCAAGAGACTAAGGATCTCCCTAGGAATTGGCATGTGCTGGAGGTGCTTTTTCTATCTACTTTGCACCCGGCATAATCTGCATTGGAGTAACCAATGAGATTGAATTTTGAACCTTTTGGGTACCAAAGACCAAGGTTGGGTGTATGAACTAAATATCTCAAGATTCTTTTTACGGCTGTCAAGTGAGATTCCTTAGGGTTGGCTTGAAATCTTGCACACAAACATACACTCAACATAATATCTGGCCTAGATGCACATAAATAGAGTAGAGATCCAATCATGGAGCGATATACCTTTTGGTCGACATTAGGTCCATCTTCATTGAGATCCAAGTGGCCATTTGTTGCCATGGGGGTCTTTATGGGCTTTGCCTTGTCCATGCCAAACTTCTTAAGTATGTCCTGCGCGTACTTGGTTTGGCTTATGAACGTTCCTTCCTTTTGTTGCCGCACTTGGAATCCCAAGAAGTATTTTAGTTCTCCCATCATTGACATCTCAAACCTGTCTGTCATGATTTTGCTAAATTCCTCACAAAAAGATTGATTAGTTGACCCAAATATTATATCATCAACATAAATTTGGAAAAATAAAGATATCATTGTCTAAATTCTTTGTAAATAATGTATAATCTACTTTGCCAATTTGAAAACCATTCTCAATTAAGAAATCTCTAAGACACTCATACCAAGCTCTAGGAGCTTGTTTGAGGCCGTAGAGAGCCTTACGCAATTTATATACGTGGTCGGGGAACTCTTCGTCTTCAAATCCGGGTGGTTACTCCATGTACACCTCTTCCTTGATCGGTCCGTTGAGGAAGGCGCTTTTCATGTCCATTTGATACAGCTTCGACTTGTGAGTACCCTTTGGCCACAAGTCGCGCCTTGTTCCTTGTCACCACTCCGTGTTCGTCTTGTTTGTTGCGGAAGACCCACTTGGTGCCGACGATGTTTGCATTGGGTCTTGCCACAAGTTCCCACACCTCGTTCTGCTTGAAGTTGTTCAATTCCTCTTGCATTGCCACCACCTAGTCCGGATCCTTCAATGCATCCTCAATCCTGCGTGGTTCCAAAAAGGATACAAACGAATAATGCTCACAGAAGTTAGCTATGCGAGATCTAGTGGTTACTCCCTTTTGGATGTCACCGATGATGTTGTCGATTGGGTGATCCCTTTGGATGCATTGGTGTACTCTTGGGTGTGGCACTTGAGGAGTTTTGTCTTCATGATCATCCGCTTCTCCCCCTAAGTGGTTGCCTTCATTGACTTGTTGATCATCTTCGTACTCTTGTGGTTGATCTTGTGTTGAAGCTCCCCCTTGATTGATGGTCTCCTCTTGTGGTTCATTCTCCTCATGTTCGTGTGAAAGTGACTCTTGTGGTCTAACTTCGCCTAGAGCCATTCTTCTCAAAGCTTGACAAGGAGCTTCTTCTTTACCTAATTCACATGAATCAACTTGCTCCTTTTGGGAGCCATTAGTCTCATCGAACACTACATCACGTGCAACTTCAACAAGTCTGGAGGCCTTGTTGAAGACACGATAGGCGTAAGTGTTCGAATCATAACCAAGCAAGAAACCTTCATCGGACTTCGAAGCGAACTTTGAAGTCCTAGGCTTCTTGTTCAGGATGTAACATGGAGAACCAAAAACTCGAAAATATGAAATGTTTGGTTTGTTACCGGTAAGTAGCTCATAGAGAGTCTTCTTGAGTAGTCGATGAAGATAAAGTCGATTTGCGGCGTGGCAAGCGGTGTTAATCGCTTCTGCCCAAAATCGATCCGATGTCTTGTACTCATCGAGCATTGTCCTTGCCATCTCAATGAGTGTTCGGTTCTTTCTTTCGGCAACTCCGTTTTGTTGTGGCGAGTATGGCGTTGATAATTCATGCTTGATGCCCTCTTCATCAAGGTACTCCTCCACCTGTGTGTTTTTGAATTTCGTGCCATTGTCGCTTCGAATACTCTTGATTGTCAATGAAAATTCGTTTTGAGCTCGCTTGAAGAATTTCTTGAGTGTTCCTTGTGTTTCTGACTTATCATGCAAAAAGAAAACCCAAGTGAAGCGAGAAAAATCATCAATGATAACTAAACCATATTTGTTACCGCCGATGCTTATGTAAGCAATTGGACCAAACAAGTCCATGTGAAGTAGTTCGAGCGGTCTTGTTGTAGTCATGACGTTCTTTGCGGGATGATGTGCTCCAACTTGCTTCCCGGCTTGGCACGCGCTACAAGGCCTGTCTTTCTCAAAAACAACATTCTTCAAACCTCGGATGTGATCGCCCTTGAGGAGTTTTTGAAGATTCCTCATACCAACATGCACTAGCCGTCTATGCCACGGCCAACCCATGTTGGTTTTTGCAATCAAGCATGTGTCGAGTTCGGCTTTATCCTTGTTGAAGTCAACAAGGTAAAGCTTTCCCTTCAACATACCCTTGAATGCAATGGAACCATCACTCCTCCTAGAGACGGTCACACCCTCGTTAGTGAACAAGCAATTATAACCTTTTTCACATAGTTGAGATATGGACAGCAGGTTATAATCTAGAGATTCAACATGTAAAACATGAGAAAGCGTGTGTTCAGAGGATATTGCAATTTTACCGGTACCGAGCACCCTTCCTTGACTATTATCTCCGAAGTAGATGCCTTCGTTTGGGTCCTCGTTCTCTTCATATTCCACGAACATCCTCCTTTCTCCGGTCATGTGGTTGGTGCACCCACTGTCCAGCACCCATTTGGATCCACCGGAGGAATAGGCCTGCAAAAACAAATTATGCTTTGGTTTTAGGTACCCAAGCTTGCTTGGGTCCTTCGAGGTTAGTTACAATACATTTGGGCACCCACACATGGGATTTTGTGTTCCCATGGCGTGGCCCAACATAATAAGAATAGACCTTGCCAAGGTTGTTTCTCATTAACACATAGGAGGCATCAAAAGTTTTAAATAAAAGCTGCTGTTGTTTATGAGTCGGACCAGTCTGGGGGGTCAGACTTGTCCGGATGACCGGATTTGTCCGGACAGCCACCAGACTAGTCTGGTATTCATGTGAGTTCAGGTTTTTATCCTTCGTCTTACCAGTTTGAGAGGATCTTCCCTTCACAAAGGAGATCCTTCCCTTGTTATTCTTATGACTTCTAGCATGTTGCTTTTCATCATAAGAGTAACCAATGCCATACTTGACATTTGGAGGTGTTTGGACCAAGTATGCACTACTTGCATAGTTGATCTTCTCCTTGTCAAATATGCCACATTGGGTAGGATTTTTATCCATTTTGGGGGTTGATTTCCCTTTCAGTCTGGTGTCAGTTTTACTACATGTGCACATATGAGCAAATTTAGTTTTAGTGGGTTGAGAAGGTGAGTTTGAAGAGGAGGAAGGTTCACTCAGCTTGAGTGACTCAACTTGCACGTCAAGGATCTTGTTAATTTTGATCAGGTCAGCAAGTTGGTCCTTGATTGCAACATTTGAGTCGGTTAACTCCAAGCAAGCTTTCTTGCTTGAAGCTAACTCAAGCTCTAGTGAACTGTTTTTCTCCTTTTCAAGCTCTAGAAGTTTGTCAAGTTCGACATACTCCTCCTTTTGGGAGATAATCATGTCCTCTTGACGATCAATTAACCTTTCCTTCTCAACAAGTTGTTCAAGTAAGAATTTCATTTTTATTGCAGTTTTCCTATCTAGTCCATTTAGCATATCCTCATCATCACTATCTATTTCATCATCACTAGAGTAGGAATGCATGGAAGGGGTTTTGATAATTACCTTGCGTTTACCTTCCTTTGCCATAAGGCAAGTGCCATTTCCCTTTCTTGCACCGAGTGTGGGAAAGAGTGTAGATTTCTTGGACGTGTTCTCGATGGCTATGCTAGCCATCTCTTCTTCATCGGATGATGAGGACTCATCGTTTGAGTCCCACTCCTTCCCGATACGCGCTTGTTCGGATTGTTTCTTCTTCTTGAAGAACTTCTTAGGTTGAGGCTTGGATTCTTTAGTCTTCTTCTTGTTCTCCTCATATGGGCAATCCACTATAAAGTGGTTATATTCACCACAATTATAGCACGCCCGTCTCAATTTTGGCTTTGTTCTTTCCTTGTACTTGCCTTCACTTGATTTTGTCCCTTGCTTTTTCTTCATTATTCTCTTGAACTTTTTCATGAACAATATCAAATCCTCTTCATCTAGCTCACTGCTCTTGTCATCACTGTCCTCCTCTAGTTGTGCTACTCTTGCTTCTTTGGATAGAGGATTGAGGGTAGACTTTAAAGCAACTCCTTTCTTCTTAGCCGAGGTGAGGTCGGCAATTTCCTTGACGTGCTTAGCTTGTTTCTCCATCATTTCAAAGTTGATAATTTTACCAAGAAATTCATCCGAAGTCATCCTTTTGTATCCGGGGCTTTCTCTAATCATGGAGCATAGAGTGCCATTGCGAGGCATAAAAGCTCTAAGGATGAGCATTACCACCTCGTGGTCATTCCACTTCTTGCTCCCATATGATCGGACTTTGTTGACGGGTGTCTTCAATCGATTGTACATATCCTGAGGTGACTCGTATTCCTCGATTGCGAATCTTCCTAGTTCACCTTCGATCATCTCAATCTTTGCTTCACGCACATGCCGGTCACCTTCATGTGCGGTTTGCAGAGTATCCCATATCTCCTTAGCAATTTCGAGTCCATCCACCTTGGTGAACTCGTCCCGACTGAGTGAGGATGTGATTACAGCTGCGGCTTGAGCGTTTCTATGAATGGCCTGCTCTTGGCTTGGAGTGAGCTCCTAGTCGTCATCCGGAATATCTATCCCTGTGCATACAATATGCCATAAACTTGGGTTGAGGGAAATCAAATGCATTTTCATATTCTGCCTCCACATGGAGTAATCACTTCCATCGAAGCGTGGGGCTTTTCCAAGTGGGATAGATAAGTAATGGTTGTTATTGGAATTTAGACGATCATAGTTAAAAGGATATCGGGAGTAGTCGGTGTGACTACTCCCCTTCTTCTTCTCTTCAACCTTTGCTTTCCCTTTGGAAAGTGCCTTCTTCCTGAGTAGTGCCTTCAGCTCCAGCGTCTCCTCATCATCGTCCTCGAAGTCTTGAATGGCTTCAAGGTACTTCTCCAGTTTTTGGGTCTTGTTGTTGTTAACCTCCTCTTGGTTGTTGATTTTGTGGACGTCCTTCATGTCCGACATGATCTCTTCAAGTGATTAGACTGTTTCTTGAAGAATCTGCTCTGATATCAATTGAATGTAGGCCTAGAGGGGGGGTGAACAGGCCTTTTTGAAAATTTGTCGGATCCTGCAGCACTCAACAACCAGTTTAATACCAGAGATATAGGACTAGTCCGGTAAAGTGCGGACTAGTCCGGTGTTCACGGACTAAGCTAATTAAACTTGATTGATTGGCTTGATTCTTTTATGTGTACAGCAGAAGTATAGAAACAAACAACAGTTTAACAGGTATATACAATTAAGTCTTATGTTTAACAATTTAACGTAAGATGAACAATGTGTATGAAACCCTAGATTAAGTTGATTAACTTGAATGATGAACAATGAAACAAGACACAAGTGTTTATCCCGTGGTTCGGGTACCACAAAAGGCCACCTACATCCATGTTGAGGAGTCCACAAAAGGACCGGGTCTTCTCCAACCCTACCCTCGTTGGATCGCCACAAAGGCCAATCCTCTTCCACTAATCACAAAGGGGTGAATAACCAAATTCAAGGGGCGATCTCACACTTTGAGAGCTCCCTTAGATTACAAATCACAATACCACCAAAAACACACTCAAAAGTTACAATTGAAATGCAGGAGTGTGTTAGAGAATCAAACCAAGAGCTCAATGTGGTGTAGCAAGTGTCTCTCCAATGATCTAGATTGAATCCTCAAAGGATTGGATGATTGTGCACTTAATTTCGTGGAGAGAGGTCGTTTTTGAGTCTCTTGGGAGGTGTGACGGCTCTAGGGTTCGATAGTGATTAAAAGTTGTCCGTGCACCTCTATTTATATGGGGTTTCTAAAAGTGACTGTTAGGGTTTAGAAAGTTCGGACTAGTCCATGGTGGTCACCAGACTAGTCCGGTGTGCTGTGTGTTGCAAACCCTAAGTGTCCCAAAATATGTGACTAGTCCGGCTGAAAGCGGACTTGTCCTATTTCACTACTGGAAATCTTGGGACTAGTCCGATGTCCATCGGACTTGTCCGGACATGTGAAACCCTAAGTGTGTTGGATGACAAGTCCGCACTTGGAGCACTTGTCCAATTTAGATCAGTGGGGTTTTTCGGACTAGTCCATGTAAACATCGGACTTGTCCGAAGTGGATCAGAAAGGATACCGGACTAGCCCGGTTGATAACGGACTTGTCCGATTTTATGTGACTTGTGTAGTGTTTTGAGGACTAGTACGCACTGGGGAGGACTAGTCCGGTTCTAGTCAGAAAGATATCGGACTAGTCCGATAGATATCGGACTTGTCCGATCTGGTGCAGAAAGGTTTATCGGACTAGTCCGGTGGTGAACAGACTAGTCCGGTCCTGTGTAACTCTGTGCAATGTGTGTGTTTCCTTGTCATTGAGCTCTTGGGGTGTGTTTCCTTAACACACTACATACAAAATAATCTACTACTCTTTTTCCTTGAGATCATTTCCACTTTGCTCCTCTTCATCCCTTCTTTTTGGTATTTTGCTCATTTTTCTATTATAGGCCTGCATTCATCTCAACAAAGAGGTTAGGATCCCAATTGCTTGTCATAAATCATCCAAAACCCACAAGGGAGTCCTAGATGCACTTTCACTATTGGCGTTGGTCTCACCATCATCCGATGAGATGGACATTCCTCCGTCTTCATTTCACACCCAGGCTCGAAGGGATGGGCTCGGACAGCTTGTCTTGCTTCTTCTGCCATTCCTTCTTTGGCAGCTTGGTGGACTTGGGCTTTCGGGAAGGTCCAGATGACTCCGCCGCCTTTGCATATCGGCGTGGTCGAAACGATGGATTCTCCTCATAGATTAATCTTCTCATGAATGCAATGGGTGAGTCCACCTTTGGAGGTGCGACTTCGACCTCTCTGATGTGTTTATCATTTGGCCCATACTTGATTCAAATCATGGAGCATTGCTTTAATATTGGCCGAAAGTTAAATTTTTCCTCCTTGCCATTGATATGGAAGTGGATTTCTCCAGCTCCCACATCTATGCGAGATTTTGCAGTGCTTAGGAATGGACGCCTAGAATGAGTGACGTATCTTTCTCAGTGTCCATGTCTAGCACCACAAAATCCACGGGTATGAAGCAGTTCCGATCTTCACCGGGACGTCTTCAGCAATACCCGCTGGATAACGGACTGAAGAGTCAGTCAGTTGTAGATGCATTAGTGATGGAGTCAGTTCTGTGAAGTTCAACTGGCCGAACACAACCTTGGGCATCACACTAACACTTTCTCCCAGATCACAAAGTGCCTTGTCAAAATGGTGAGCCCCAATTGAGCATGAAATAGTAGGACATCCGGGGTTCTTCTGTCAAGTTCTCTCTCGTACGGAAATCATGTTGACATTTTCTGTCGGGGGTTCTGGCTGGCCTGGCATCTTGCCATTCTCCATCGGAGGAATAGCAGCTACCAGTTGAGCCAACTGAGTCTCGAGCATCTTGTTGAAGCTCAGTTGATTCTTGAAGGATGAGGATAGTACTTCCATCTTTGCATTGATATTCTCTAGGGTCTTGTCATTAGCTGACAGCTTCTTGGATAGGGCATCGTTGATCTTGGGCTGGCTAATGGCAAGTTCTCTCAAGTGGGGCTGATTTCCAGGGTTGTCATTGTTGTTGTACCCTCCTTGAAAGAATGGGCATTGTTGACCCCACCCTTGACCTCCTGGACGATAGCCATTGTTGTTGTTGAAATTTCCAATGTTGGCGAGGTATAGGGCATCCTCCCGAGTTTTTGGGCAATCATTGCCCATATGACCCAAGTTGCCACAGACTTCACATGTGATGTGAGAATCTAGGGCATAGGCATTGCCAGACACTTCACCACTGGCTTGTCCATCAATTTTCTTCATTAGGAGGTCCAATTTTGCAGCGATCATGTCCACCTCCTTCAAGGTGTGCATGCCTCGCCGTCGGGTATGGAGACGCTCATCATTCCATCCCATGTTGGACACCATCTTCTCAATAAGATCTTTAGCTTTCGGCACTGTTAATGAGAAGAAGGCTCCTCCAGCAGCAGCATCCAAATGGTCACGAGCTGATGGGATCAACCCGTTATAGAAATTCTGAATAAGGAGCCAGTCATCCATCCCATGGTGGGGATAGGCTAGGACGTACTCCAAAAGCCTTTCCTATGCCTCGAGAATAGATTCCTTGAGCTCTTACTGAAAGCTGGAAATCCTTCGACGTAGGGCATTGGTTTTGCCCAACGGGAAGAATTTGGCGAGGAATGCCGTAGAAAACTTCTCCCAAGTGTCTACAACACTTCGGTTCGCATAGAACCACTGTTTTTTCTCTCCCAAGGAGAGAGAACGGGAACAGTCTCAGATGGACCGCATCCGGAGACACGTCCTTGATCTTAAAAGTGATGCAGATCTCGAGAAATTGTTGCAGGTGAGCACTTGCATCCTCGTTAGCCTTCCCACAGAATGGGTTGGCTTGCACCATAGTGATAAGGCCAGTTTTGATCTGGAAGTTCACATCTCCCATGTTAACAGTGGGCCCAATAGGCACATTGTTAGCAGAGGGAGCTGAGAACTCACGAAGGAAGATGGCCATTGGCATTTGGATTGTTGGTGCAAAAATGCTGGCTTGCTTTGCTCGAATTTTCTGTGGAATAATGACATGGGGTCGGTCTCTCAAAAGAGATTCGGGATTTTCAACAAAGTTTTCCGGCAGGCGGAAACCAGACATACACTATCCTATTTTGACATTTAAAATAAATGCGAAAACAAAGAATGGTTATCCTACTAAATCCTACCCAGGGTTCTATCCTATTCACTTAGTCATGTTATATATCTATTTGCCTTCCCCAGCAACGGCGCTAGAAATGCTTGTTGACGGCTCCTAAGATATACTAACAAATCATCCCCGGCAACGACGCCAAAAATGCTTGTTGGTATTTCTTATGCTCCATTAACTAAACATCTCCAACTGATGTGTCATAAATGCTTATTAACGGTTCTATTGGATCACAGAGTGAATTCCGCAAGTTCACAGAGGTATCATTGTAGCGTTTCCCTTGAAGAGTATTCCCAAGGGTGTCATTTATTTGATCCCAAAGGAAGGCAGGGAAGAGATATAACAATCATCAAGTGGAAAGGGTAAAAAGGTCTAGGTAAGAATCTAGTAAGGATGGATAAAAGAATAATGGAGGTAGTGCGACACACACAAAATCTTTCATGTCTAAGAGGATCCTAGAGGTTAGTTAAGGTTGAGAGTTATGGAGGTACTCCTACTATGCTCTATTGTACATATACATAGTCTAAACTAATTATTCATACGCTAGATCAATAGTGAATATTTATGTTATGTGGTTCAACACATCGGGCACGGGCTTACCCCTAGCAATACTAGGGCGACTCCCGCCAAGAGCCTGTGGCATAGTCGAACGTGGAGGATTACAAAGGACAGATAGGGTTGTCACCACCTACTGCCTACCTCTTCAATCTGTGGGTCTACGAGACATCCAATGCTACTTAGCTATCCTAGCACCATGCTAGCATATTAAGTAATTAACTTAAGAGCCTAGGCACAATCCATCCTAAGGCAATGAATTGAATCATCATTGAACCAATGTTGATACACAACATAATTACCCATACTAACCTAGTTATGTTATAATTAACTAGACTATAGTGGGGGTCTATAGGTTATATGATAATGAGATATGTTCATGATGAAACAGTCATAGAAGCTATAGCTTCCACATACATGGAATCCACAATCAAACAAGAAACACTTTGCTCAAGTATATCTATAAGTAGAGACTAAAGATACTATCTTTATTATGCATAAAGTCACAAATACAAGAAAGAATACATGATCCATACCTTTCCCAATGTAGGATTGGGAAGAGAGAGACTCCTTACTCTTTTTCCAATTTGGACTTGGGACTAGAGACTCTCCTCTCTACAACCTAACTCCTCTAAGACTATTGATGATAGTGTATACAATAGAGATGAAGCTCAAGTGGTGTGTGTTGAAGTGAGGGGTAGGGGTCCTATTTATACTAGTGTTGAGGTCGGTTCCCGCCAACAAAAGCGCGCGAATCAGTCATTATTGACTCCTTCTAGCCAGGAGGAGCAAACACGCATCGTTTCACCGTGTTTGGCACCAGGAAGGGGTCGGACGAACCCCTGGTTGGCCGACCTGGTCAGCACTCCAATCGTGGAGTGCTTCCTCTAGGTGGCTGTCAGGTGGGCCCCCTTGATGTATTTGGGTGATACACCGTTGGATCTCCTCGGATACTTCTGTTTGTGGGCCATTTGATCCATGGGATGCCACGTGTTGTCACCTGATTGGCTAGGATGATATTTTATAGGATTGGTACCTCTACATTTCCTCATTTCCTGCATAAAATGCTGCATACACATATTTCTCCAAGTCCAAGTGGAATTGGTTAAATAGAAAGGTGATGTGTGCAAGAAATGACAAATCCTTCACATAATTGAGTTAAATTGACGGATGAAATTGGTATATAACAGCCGTCAACAGACACCCGGTTCCGAAAATGAACCAAGTGAACGCATATGTGTGCCCAGGATGTTTAACACACATATATGAGTGCAATCACAAAAGAGTATACAGAAAATTACCACGGAACAGGATAAATTAACCAAATTTTATTACACAACCAGATTATCCTCGAAAACAAGCACTTAATGAATATTAATGACCAGTTTCAACTAATGCAGCGGAATTAAACTAAACTGAGCAAACTAAGCAACGAAGCAGCATAAGCAAAGGTATAGCAAGCACAGCTCCAAACACTCCACAGGAAAAGCTAATGGTAGACACGGCCTACAACTCCAAATTATAATCATTAAACTCCCAATCCTGACCTGCAACTGTTGGTGGGGGGATTGCAACTGTCGTACTCAGCAAGTGTGGAAAGTATGACATGTAGTTGAGACAAACGACGAATATAATAATGGCTAAGTGTTGAAAAGTACATTAAAACATTTGAAAATAAATATATTATATGTATGTGAAGTAAACCCATCATAAACTATGTAATCATCATAATACCAGTCCATATTCAATACCATTATCCATATTCCGTATTATTACCATCAATCATACCCAATACAAGAATTTAATCCATAACCAGCCATAATCATTACCAAACCATAACATGTACCAAACCCAGGTTCCTCTAATCATGTAGGTCATCCAGGCGCTCATAACCGAGAGCACGACTATCATGATAGCTTCATTAGACTTCGCAGAGTTTGTACCGCTTTACCCACGTGTTTGTGATTTTAACACCTTGCAGTGACTATAACCTCTATTATGCCGTCCCACACTTCCGTTGGTGTGTGGCCAAGAGATCACAAAATAGCCTTTACAAAGGGATTACTAGCCTATTTAGACCTCACTAAGGTTTCACTGGTGACAATGCCTCCAATTGAGCACATCTTCAACCAAGGGCCCCCTCTTGAGCCATTAAGATCCCAGGGTAGTCCCACCAATCATCAACAAACCCAATCCGACTACCCCTCCATCGAGCATCCTTAATGGTCCAAACAGCACTAGCAAGCCCAAATTAATCAGCTACGTCGCACCCATACTTGGCCTCGTGGTGGCATTGTAGTCCTGGCTTATTCTTGCATGAACCGGTCCTTAGATATAAAGCAAGCAAACCACCATATCATCCAACCCATCCACATACCAGGCTTGCTTAGATCACCCATTACCATATCATATTAACCAGTTCATATTAACCATAATCTCATTAATGCATAAGTAAGTTAAGTGGTATAGTTGTATTCCCATCCCAATTAATTAAGCAAAACAAAAAGGTAAAAAGCCCATCCTGACTCTCTACCATGAATCCCAGGTGACAAGGGTGGTCGACAAATCTAGTAAACATCCTATCATAGGGTTCCCATCAAATTGACACAAGCATGCAGTTTTGTAAACAAAAACATTTATTTCAAAACAGGATCAATATGATTCAAGGACACTTGCCTTGCTCTTGGGATTGGTTCGGGTCAAAGCCTTCAAACTCTTGGTGCTGGAGATTCTCCGCGGCACTCTCTAGTGCAAATCCGTCTAAACCGCACAATAAACATACAAACAAGAAACACAATTAAAGAGTGCACAAATATTACTCAATATGACATGACATGCATGATCGATGCAAATGCAAGGTGGAACTTGTTAATGAGTTGTTTTTAATGATCACTAACTAGTTCTAATAGCTTTTAACAAGTTTATACAGGTTTGAATTTGATTCGATACAATTTAGAATTAATTCAACCAAAATTAACCAGGAAAATCGGACTAGTGTGCTAGGGACTGGACAAGTCGGCACTGCGCGAGATCAGCAGATTAGGGTTTCCTAGATCGACATGAATTTGGAGATTTGGGTTTGAATTCACGTAAGGAAAAGAGAATATAAGGTATATCAGGTGTTTAGGACTCCAGTGAATCAAAGGTCTTGGAGGCAACACTTGGATCTTGAAGATCTAGGGTTGATGAAGAACTTGATGGTGAATTGTTGACGAAGAACGCGAAGTTGATGGAGATCTTGACCCTCTTTCGTTTCCTCCTCTTCTTCTTCTTGTTCTAGATCTCCTTCTCCCTCCTTGGTGGTGGCTATTCACGAGCTAGGGTTTGGGTGGGGTGGAAAAGTGGCAAATAGATGTCAAGCCAAGGGGTGGGGTTGTTTATATAGAGGTGGAGGCTAGGGTTAGATGGATTTCGAGTTTTGAGATGAGTAGGGGTCGGTTTAGAGTCCCTCATGGACTCTAAAAGAGTTCGGCATGATGTCCCTAGGCCCACTTAATGTAAAACCAAAGAAACAAGTTGCAAAACAAAAAAATCAACTCGGAGTCATGACTTAACGGACAAGTCCGGAAAGGACCGGACTAGTCCGAAGTTTGATAGAGGGAAATCGGACAAGTTTGGACTGGACATCGGACTAGTCCGAACTTTTCTAGAGGGGAAAAACAGACAAGTCTAGCCAAAAAAGGACAAGCCCGACATTGGTTAGAGGGAAAAACGGAGAAGTCTGCTGGAATACCGGACTAGTCCGGACAAGTCCAGGGACTTAGCAAATTTTCAAGGAATTGGAACACCAGACTTGTCCGCACTGGACCGGACAAGTCTGAAAGTGTCCAGAGGCAAAAACAGACTAGTCTGCAGCAAAACAGACAAGTTTGTTTGAAGTCAGAGAGAAATCGAACTAGTACGCACCAAAATCGGACTAGTCCACACTTCCTAGAATTCTTGAGTGCGGTTTTGTTTCTAATTTATTTTAAACTTGTTCCTTTTTATGTTGCTCAATGTTAAACATGTATTAGAATGTATGCAATGCATGATGGATGAAAATGAGGGTGTTACAGCCAGATGGCCTCCCAGGAAAGGCCTAGGCCAAGCCAGAGGTCCAGGGCGTGTGAACTGCTTAGCCTGGTCCTCTACCCTAAGTACGCACATCCTGCCTCTCGACATTGTGGCCGAGTACTAGGGGCTGGAAGGATCGCACCCTAAGGATGGCGGGAGCCGGGACCCGAAGCACTAAAGCATTGAATTACCCAAGCCCTGCGTGTCAACTCAGGACAGTAAGCCATGACAAAGTTAAGGAAGAGAGACAGGTAAAACTGACGAGCAAACTAGTTCATCCTTTAACATGTGCAGGACAGCTAGCTCCTGAACCACCTAAGGAGTCTGCCGTCGACGTCCCAGCATGTTGACGATAGCAACAAGCGCTGATAAGTGAGTACACTCTCTTGCCCTGCTCTTGTTGCTAACAAGTTCTCTTGTGATAGCCTGTACACCAGGGGCCTGGTGTCGACATCTCTTCGACAATGGTAGATGATGTCGGAGCATCCAGCTCCGGCACCTCCCAGGGGGCCTGCCGTTGAAGAATCTACGATGATGGTGGGCGATGTCGGAGCATCCAGCTCCGGCACCACCCAAGGGGTCTGCCATCGACGTCCCAGCATGTTGATGACAGCAACAAGCACTGATAAGTGAGTAAACTCTCCTGCCCCGCTCTTGTTGCTAACAGGGTTCTCTTGTGGTATCCTATACACAAGGGGCCTACCATCGACGTGCTACACATCGGTGGTGGATGACATTAGAGCATCCAGCTCCGGCACCTCCCAGGGGGACCGCCGTCGACGAATCTATGACGATGGTGGGCGACGCAGGAGCATCCAGCTCCGGCACCACCCAAGGGGCCTGCCGTCGACGAATCTATGATGATGGTGAACGACACCAGAGAATCCAGCTCCGGCACCTCCCAGGGGGCTCGATGTTTACATCTCTGCGACAATGGTGGGCGATGCTGGAGCATCCAGCTCCGGCACCACCCAAGGGGCCTACCATCAATGTCCCAACATGTTGATGACATCAACAAGAGCCGATAAGTGAGTAAACTCTCCCGCCCCGCTCTTTTTGCTAACAGGGTTCTCTTGTGGTATCTTGTACACCAGGGGCCTACCGTCGACGTGATACACATTGGTGATGGACGACGTTAGAGCATCCAGCTCCGGCACCTCCAAGGGGCCCCGCCGTCGACGAATCTACGATGATGGTGGGCGACGCTGGAGCATCCAGCTCCGGCACCGCCTAAGGGGCCTGCCGTCGACGAATCTATGACAATGGTGGACGATGCCAGGGCATCCTGCTCCGACACCTCCCAGGAGGCCCGCAACTTTTTCTCTGCTAATAAAACCCACTCCTTCAACTCGTTTTAAAAAAAATGGGATTCTGTGTAATAAGTTGTTCATATTCAACAACTCCTTATAAAAAATAAGCACATAAATCTAAACATTTATCCATCCATCCATAAGTTAGATCCGCAGCTACTCCGCCAATGCGAAAGTAATTATGCATCATCCGCATACCTGTAGCAGCTTCAAATAGATCATATATCAATTATCTCTCTCTAAAAATCTAGAAAAAATGAGTTTCTGCGTCGAGATCCGCCATAAAAGGCCCAAGCCATAACAAGTGAGAAGCTATACGGATCAATTCTAACATAATTACCCGAATATAGCTGCCTTTTTGAGGTATTTGGACGTCTGTGCTACAATGGTAGGCGATGCTAGAGCAAATAGCTCCAGCACCACCCAAGGGGCCTGCCTTCGACGTCCCAGCATGTTGATGACAGCAACAAGAGCTGATAAGTGAGTAAACTCTCTTGCAGCGCTCCTGTTGCTCACAGGGTTCTCTTGTGGTATCCTGTACACTAGGGGCCTGCTGTTGACGTGCTACACATCGGTGGTGGACGATGCTGGAGCATCCAGCTCCGGCACCTCCCAGGGGGCCCGCTGTCGATGAATCTATGACAATGGTGGGCAATGCCGGAGCACCCAGCTCTAGCACCACCCGAGGGGCCTGCCATCAACGAATCTACGATGATGGTGGGCGACGTTAGAGCATCCAGCTCGGGCACCTTCTCGGGGGCCCGCCATCGATGAATCTACGATGATCGTGGGTGACACAAGAGCATCTAGCTCCAGCACCACCCAATGGGCCTGCCGTCAACGAATCTGCAACGATGGTGGGCGACGCCGAAGCAGTCAGCTCCAGCACCACCCAAGGTGCCTGTCGTCGACAAATCTACGATGATGGTGGGCGACGCTAGAGCATCCAGCTCCGGCACCACCCAAGGGGCCTACCGTCGATGAATCTACAATGATGGTGGACGACGTCGGAGCATCCAGCTCTGGCACCTCCCAAGGGTCCCGCCGTCGATGCCTCTGCGATAACAACGGGCGATGTCGGTGCAGCAAACTTTGGCACCACCCAAGGGGCCTGCCGTCAACATCGACACTCAGACAAAGCTCAGCGCCCCTGGAAGGGCCACACCGAGGCCAACCGCTCCGCTCCTCCACTCAAGTGGTAGGCGCTCAAACTTGCCACACCTACCAGGGGGCCTCTAAGTGGGTTCCATAGGCAGGACGTCAACTAGCGACAAATCGGTCATGTCAATTGTGCAAGTGTTGGTCCCTCAAAAGCTACCGACATCAAGAAAAGCTCTTCAAGACCTTACGCAGCTAAGGACTTGGGGTAACAAGTTGAGAAGCACAAGACAAGCCAAACAAGCACAAAGTAAAATTCATTGAATAATATTTACAAAGGGGCGAACCCCGGATACAGAGACGGGCCACCAGCCTCAATCCCTGGCAAATTGTGCGACGACATGTTTGGCGGCATTATTGACCTATGCCACTGTCACTTCCTCACGCTCTTCAATGAGACCTTCAAAAACTGGCTCTAGTGGAAGATCGGGGAACTAGCTCCGATAGCACACTAGGACATGGGATCCCACCGTCTCCACCACTACCCTACCCTCGGCTTCCAGACGCTGAGCCAGCTGACGCTCCTGCAAATCGAGCTCCCGAGTGCAGCGCTCCATCGTGTGCTCCCTGGCTTGAACGTCAAGATCACGAAGGAGAAGTTCCTGACGCTCAGCTAAGTGTTGCGCTCGATCCCGCGCCAAATTGCTCTCCCGTAGCTCAAGATATTCAAGGCAGGACTACAGCCTGTCTCGATCTGCCTCAGCCTGAGCCATCATCACCTGGGCCGCCACATCTTGCTCGGCGACAACAGACTCTCACTCAGCAACAGCTTCTTTGCGGTGACCCAAGGCCCCTCGACCCTCTTCAAGGGCGCCCAGGCGTGCATCAGCCGTGTCATTGGCTACCTTGGCATCGACCATAATCTTCTGGGACATTGCGTCCATGGCCATCGCCAAGCTGTGCCTCAGCTCTAGCTCCTTACTCTCCTTCTGGTACTTCAACTTCGCCTCAGTGATATTGGACCTCAGAAGGTCCTCCTAGGCCCGGAGGCGCTCACCCTCAGCACGCAGCTTATCCCACTCTATGGCGAGAGCCCCTTGCATCCAACGAAGGTTGGATTGCACTAGGTTGATGCCGGACTGCGTTGAGTCAATGATGTCAGAGAGACACTCTAAAAGCGCCGAAGTTATGGAAGGTCGCCCGGTGATCATCTTAGGGGCCTCTTCCTAACGCGGCGGTGAAGGCAAGAACACCAGTACCAGGACCTCGTCCATGGGGATTGTGCGGAAGTTGCAACGCCATCAGAAGTGCCAACACCGCCATCGCCCAAAGAGCCACCCGCTGGATCAGCAGCCATGGAGGCCAGGCCCTCAGCCTGCAGAGTCGGCTCCCACATTGCCTCTGGCGCGACTGCCGGAGGTGCCTCCGGCATGACAATTAGAGGTGCTTCACTACCCGCGCCGGGCGTGGATGCTAGAGCAGCGCTCTCCTATACAGGCATGGTGGGATGCTCCGCCGGTGCAGCCGTAGCCTCCTCGGCCGACTTCGCAGCGCTCTAGGACACTACCCCTAGCGATAAAGGCATCACAACAACTAACGTAGACCTACAGGATGAAATCAGAATCGACCAATGCTGGAATAATAGACGAGACAATGAAGCAAGCATTGGTAAGAACGCCTTACAGACATCCCCGGAAGCTCTAGCGAAACTCCACCTTCAGTGGCCCTGAAGCTGCCAATCCTAACGATAGCAAGGCAGGCGGGGTTTTCCCAGCCGAGCCTCCATTGAAACCACTGGTGACACCGCCACACTGCATCGGTGTATCTCCACTGACCCCAACGGGGCCACTCCCGGAGCCTCCTCCCGTGCTACCTCCGACGTTGGCCCGAGACCTCTTGGCCTTGGGCTCCGTAGGCGTAACTCTCCCGGAGCTCCCTGTGGCACCTTGGACTGCACTGGCGGCGGGGACGATAGACGGCGTGCCGACCACAGACGCTGTCGAAGCCAGCACTTGACGGAATGGGCATCCCCCTGAAGAATCGCTGATGCCCAATGCATAGGAGGGACACGGTAGGGGATGTATACTTGTAGCGAATTGCAGCAGCACCCTCGGTGGCGATCGAGTGCGTTTCTCCTTCACAACCTCAACCACCAGGGACTTCCCCTTCTCGATGTCAGGGACCGGCGCTTTCCCCTTCCTAGTGTCTGCGACCAGCGCCTTGCTTCTCCCACCATTGGAGCCGAGTCTTCCAACCTTGACGCATCGGAGCCTGGGGCAGGTGTAGACTCCTGTGGCGAGTCGACGATGGACAACCCATGGTTCGCATCGGCAACCTGCCGCGGCTCAAGACCGAGCGCGTCCAGGTTTGACATCTCCCTAAGGATCTTCATCCGAGGGTCCCGATTCGAGCAAAGCGGCGGATAGGTCCCTGGAATGTTGAAGACGTTGGAAGTCAGCGGGCCTTCACAGGCCTTGGACATTGCGTTGAACAACTCAGGCGGGGTCATCTTTGTGTCACAACCCTGCACCAGCCGGGTGCCATCCTGTGCCCCGAAGTAAAGCCATGCAGGGCGGCTACGATGCTGGAGGGGAGCCAGGCGTCCGTGAACGATGTTTGCCATCACCATAAGCTCCGACAAGGCATGATCCACCAAGAATTGGATCCTCTAAATCACCGGGGTGTATGCCTGCTCCAACTCCAGGTGCTCCTCCCATGTCTCCTTCCTAAGTATCGACCATCCGGTGGGCATGACCATGCGATCATGGGCATCAACCTGTATGATCACCTAGTCACTCCTCTAGTCGGCCCACTTCACTGTGGAGAGCGGTGTGATGTACTTGAAGGGGATGTTGGCCAGATGTTGGAAGTAGTAGCCGCCGAGGAAGCTTGTCTTTTTCTTCTTCTTGGTCCGCCTCAGCATAGAGAATTGTCGGAACACCAGCACAGACGAGTGCACCCCGACAAACATCTCGCAGAAGTGCGAGAACACCGCTGCTGCCACCAGAGAGTTCGACGACAAGTGGTGAAGCTAGAGCCCGAAGACCTCTAGGAGTGTCACCAAGAAGGAGTAAATGGGACGAACAAACCTGGAGTACGCATACAACTGGAAGAAGACGATCTCCTTCTCCCCCAACCTCAGAGGCAGGGTGCCCGGGCGGATCAGGTCCCACCGCTCCTTGTCCTCCCAGCCGAACAACCATCTCACAGGCACTATGTCAACTATACAAGAAGGAGGCAAGGCTGAATCCATTGGGGGCAGGAGTCGAGAACTACAAAGGTGGGCAGAGAGTGGGTGCTCAAGGAGGAAGATGAAGGCTCGAACGTTGGGGTGTGCGTAAGGAAGAACCACCTTTACTAGCAAATTTTTCCTTTTAACACCTCATTAGGCATTTGAGCGCAACGAGCAAATCTCTTGGGGTCGAAACCCACTGCTCAACCCATAGTGTCCCTGATGGCAGAGCCCAGGTCCCATGTCATAGAGATTGGCCTGAAGGGGCATCGACCTGAGAAGGTAACATGACGGTTCCCATAAATACGAGAGCAGAAGGAGCGGAAGTGCAGCAGCCGCATTGGGAACCATCGCAGTAAAGAAGCTGCATCAAGCAAAGATCCCATCACCACGAGCCCTCAACCAGAGAGGGACGCGTGGCCACGATAGCAGAGGCACACACCGTTTTGGGTGATCAAGACAAAATCAAAAGACAGCACAAAAAAAAAACAGGAATAGGGATCCACCCTCGATCTCACTGCCTCCCCCTAGGGTGGACCAAGGGGCCACTGTCGATACCTGGCATACCAGTTACCTCCACGCACAGGCTAAAGCCGCCTAGGTGCCTTCTCCCTAGCCAAGGTGGGGTCCGAGGTGCCACATGTCCAAGAAGGCCCGTACCCCTCTATCTCAGATGTGGTGTCCGTAGTAACCACATGAACCTCAAGGAGGAGTCCAGCTCCCCCTTAGGGACGAGCTCCCAAGCGGCCACGTGTCCAGCAGGACGACGTCTCGCCCCCCCCCCCCCCCATGGGGGTGGGCTCCGGAGCTACCACGTGGCTCGAGACAACAGACAGGATACCTCCCTGAAGAGGCAGGCTCTGGCTCTGCCATGTGTCCAGCGGCCCTGGAGCCCCCGCTCTACTCAGTAGCAGGCTCTGGAGCTACCACGTGGTCAGCGGGTCGGCACCTGGCCTCCACAGAAGAGGCCAGCTCTCGAGCTACCATGTGCCCTACAACTTGCCCTAAGCGGTGGGTTGTGGGAGTTAAGAGGGAGGTGTGCCTTGTCCAGATCAGGCATTGAAGGTTCGCGTCTTCCCCAAGCACGTGATGCGGTGCACGCCTGCTGTCATTTACCGCTGCACCCAATCGCATCACAGTGAAGGCGCAACAGGCCTACCCTGCTCCGCCAAGTGGGTAGCTTACGGCACTAGGGACAGATGGATGGGACATTCCCGGCCATCATCAATGACTACGCATGGGCCACTCGCGATCGAGGCGACAAGACAACAGGTCATCAAAGCCTTGGCCAGAGGAAGCTTATGCAAGAAGCCATAGATATTTAGGATAAGATCACCTCGTGGCCACCTGTCGGGCCCTGTACCCCACTTGTAAGGCGTCTGGCCTTGCCTATAAAAGGACCAGACCACCACCATTACAAAGGATCCACAATCAAACTGTCAATCCCCAACACACACACCAGTTCACCAGCGCAGCATTTCAGGACTACTGCAAATACCTCGGCGTCCAAGTTTGTTATGCGTCTGTGCTCACCCAAAGAGCAACGGTCAAGTTGAAAGGGCCAATGCTGAGATCCTCAGGGGCCTCAAGAAACGGACATATGACTACTTGGATAATCATGGTGCCAGGTGGGTTGACAAAATCCCATGTGCTTGTGGGCCATCCGGACATCACCTAGCCGATCCATGGGGGAAACGCCTTTCTTCCTGGTGTATGGGGTTGAGGTCGTCCTCCCCCCAGAAATTGTTGTCGGCTCTCTTCGGGTCTGGACATTCGACGAAGCCACACAGGGCCATCTCTGATGTGAAGATATCGACATCGTCGATGAAGCAAGGGCATGCTACCATCCAAAACGCATGGTACCAGCAGACGCTTCGACGCTACCAAGAACGGTTCGTGCAGATTAGAGAACTCCAAATGGGTGATCTAGTGTTGCGGCAAATACTTTCTCGCGATGGGTCACACAAACTCTCTCCTAGCTGGGAGATCCCCTTCCGAGTGACACATGTATCCCGCCTCGGGTGCATCTGCCTGGCCAGAGAAAAGGAGAGCCCCTCCCCAGCCCTTGGAACATAGAGCACCTCCGTAAGTTCTACTCCTAAGCGTAATGGTAGGACAGTGTACGGTGTCATGGTGCCAAGGAACGACACTTAGGACAACTAATCTCTTGGAGGGACAGGTCCAGAGTGTTTAGCCGCTTAGCTTGGTCATGTACCCTAAGCATGAACACTCTGCCTCCATTGCCATCTGGAGTGGGTCACTGCCTTATTGTAAAGCCAGTCTCCTCCTATGAATGCCAATTTGAAAGAATCACTATTTTACCCTATGCTTTCTCTTATGTTCACCTAATTATCTGTGAATTTTGTGATCCTCAAGCTATTCTTGTTTTCTGTATATTATCTTCATATACCTGGAGAATTTTTCTCCATATCACACTTGGTGGAGTTATGCAACCCTGCTAAAGGAGGATTTGTTTGAGGTACCTGCAAAGTGTTTCGAGATCTCGCTGCTACTCTCTTGGGGCCATGTGGCGCCAGATGGTCCCCCACGAAAGGCCTACGCCAAGATGGAGGTCCAGAGTGCGCAACGTGCTTAGCTTATTCATGTACCCTAAGCATGCGCACTTTGCCTTCTAGTGTTGCGGCTAAGTACTGAGGGTCAGGAGGCTCACACCCTAGGTTAGGCGGGAGCCGGATCTCAGGCACGGACGTACTGAATTACCCAAGCCCCGCGTACCAACCCAAGACTGTAAGACATAGCAAACTAAAGAGTAGGGAAAGATGACCGACAAGCAAAATTATGCCCCCCTATGTCATGTGTGCAGGGCATACAAAGCAGGTCGGTTCAGGCACAACCAGCAGCAGCATCGACGAGGTACATATCACCCAGGGGGCCCGCCATCGACGTTCCTACATGTTGATGGTAGATGACGCCGAAACAAGATGCTCTGACACCTCCCAGAGGGCCTGTTGTCGACGCTATTTTATATAATGGCAACAAGTGCTGATTTGTGAGTACGCCCCCTCATCCCGCTTTTATTGCTAACAAGGTTTCTTTGGTTTCCTACTAGCAAGGGGCCTGCCGTCGATGACTCTTCGACGATGGTGGGCGACGCTAGAGGAGCCAGTTCCAACACTACCCAGGGGGCCTGCCGTCGATGACTCTGTGATGATGGTGGGCGATGCCAGAGCAGCCAGCTCTAGCACCAGCCATGGGGTCTGTCGTCGACGACTCTTGGATGATGGTGGGCGACGTCAGAGCAGCTAGCTCCAACACCACCCAGGCGACCTACATTCGACAACTCTTCGACGATGGTGGGTGACGCAGGAGCAGCCAGCACTGGCACCACCCAGGGGGCCTGCCGTCGACAATTCAGTGACGATGGTGGGCGACGCCGGAGCAGCCAACTTCGACACCACCCAAGGGGTCTGCCATCGACGACTCTTCGATGATGGTGGGCAATGCCAGAGCAGCTAGCTCCAGCACCACCCAAGGGGCTTATCATCGAAGACTCTTCGATGATGGTGGGCGACGCTGGAGCAGCTAGCTCCGACACCATCCAAGGGGCCTGCCATCGATGACTCTGCGATGATGGTGGGCGGCGCCAGAACAATCAGCTCTGGCACCACCCAAGGGGCCTGCCATCAAGGACTCTTCAACGATGGTAGCCGATGTTTGAGCGGCCAGCTCCGGCACCACCTAGGGGTCTCGCTGTCGATGTTTGTGCGACGATGGTGGGTGACGCCAGAGTAGCCAGCTCTGACACCACCCAGCTCCGGCACCACTCGTTGATGTCTCTACTCAGACAAATCTCGGCGCCCCTGAAGTGGCCACACTAAGGCCATCCACTCAAACTCCCCTGCTCCATTGGGGGTCGTCGAAGACATCCTGCGATCAAATGGTAGGTGTGCCCAACCACCTGGCCACATCTACCAGGGGCCTCTAAGGAGGTTCCACAGGCAGGACGTCAACTGATGACAGATCGTCCATGTCAAATGTGCGGCCGTTGGTTCCTCAAAAGCTAACGAACTCGGCAATGTCAAATGTGCGATCATTGGTTCCTCAAAAGCTAACGAACTCGACAAAATTCCCCAAGCCCTTATGTAGCTAAGGACTCCGAGTGATAGATTGAGGAGAACAAGACAAGCAACCAAGTGAAACATGAATTCAAATTCATTAAGAGTTATTTTTACAAAGGGGCCATCCCCGGTTGCAATGGTGCTCTGCCTGGGGGCCGCCGGTCTCAATTCCACTAGAATGAAGAAGCCACCTACTTGGTATGGTCCTGGACTTCAGTCCTCGCCTCCTCTTCTCGCCCATCAAAGGGGACTTTCTCTACCAACTCCAGCGGGATCGTCGGGTACTAGCTCCGGAAGCACACCAAGACATGGGAAGCCACCTACTTTGCTAGCTCCCTTCCTTCGACGTTCAGCCGTCCTGCAAGGACAGTGTTCACTGACCCCAACGTCGAGTAGAAGGAGTCCAAGGCTAGGACCAGTTGGGCCACCCCATGAGATAGCTCCCCACACGGCACGGGACCAAATCCGAGGGGTTCCAAAACTGCCCTAGCATGGGCCAGGAAGTTTCGGGTCCCTTGTGCCTCAGCTGCGTGGGAGGCCTAGAGGCCTTCTGCCTCTCTCTGTGTCGCTTCCTCCCAATCGGCGAGCTCCCGATCACAATGCTCCAAGTCATCCTCCCGGCGCTTGATAGCGAGCTCCGAGTCCTGCATGGCTCGGTGCCTCTCCTCTAGCACGTTTGTTGACGGCTGTTATATACCAATTTCATCTGTCAATTTAACTCAATTATGTGAAGGATTTGTCATTTCTTGCACACATCACCTTTCTATTTAACCCAATTCCAGTTGTACTTGGAGAAATATGTGTATGTAGCATTTTATGCAGGAAATGAGGAAATGTAGAGGGACCAATCCTATAAAATATCATCCCAGCCAATCATATGACGAGGAGATCCAACGGTGTATCACCCAGATACATCAAGGGGGACCACCTGGTAGCCACCTGGAGGAAGCACTCCATGTTTGGAGTGTTGACCAGGTCGGCCGAACCAGGGGTTCGGCCGACCTCTTCCTGGTGCTAAACATGGTCAAACGACGCGTGTTGGCTCCTCCTGGCTTGTAGCAGTCAATGGTGACAGATCCGCGTGCTTTTGGTGACGAGAACCGACCTCAACACTAGTATAAATAGGACCCCACCCCTCACTTCAACACACACCACTTGAGCTTCATCTCTATTGTATACATTATCATCCATAGTCTTAGAGGAGTTAGGTTGTATAGAGGAGAGTCTCTAGTCCCAAGTCCAAATTGGGAAAGGTGTAAGGAGTCTCTCTCTTCCCAATCCTACATTGGTAAAGGTATGGCTCATGTATTCTTTCTTGTATTTGTGACTTTATGCATAATAGAGATAGTATTTTTAGTCTCTACTTATACATATACTTGGGCAAATCGTTTCTTGTTTGATTGTGGAGTCCATGTATGTGGAAGGTATAGCTTCTATGATTGTTTCATCATGAACATATCTCATTATCATAGAACCTATAGAACCCCACTATAGTCTAGTTAATTATAACATAACTAGGTTAGTATGGATAATTATGTTGTGTATCAACATTGGTTGAATGATGATTCAATTCATTGCCTTAGGATGGGTTGTGCCTAGGCTCTTAAGGTAATTACTTAATATTCTAGCATGGTGCTAGGATAGCTAAGTAGCATTGGATGTCTCGTAGACCCACGGATTGAAGAGGTAGGCAGTAGGTGGTGACAGTCCTATCTGTCCTTTGTAATCCTCCACATTCGGCTATGCCATAGGCTCTTGGCGGGAGTCACTCTAGTGTTGCTAGGGGTAAGCCTGTGCCCGATGTGTTGAACCACATAGCATAAGTATTCACTATTGATCTAGCTTATGAATAATTAGTTTAGACTATGTATATGTACAATAGAGCATAGTAGGAGTACCTCCATAACTCTCAACCTTAACTAACCTCTATGATCATCTTATCCCCCTTAGACTTGAAGGATTTTTTATGTGTGTAGGATTGAAGAGCACGTGAAAAGCTACCAGAGGGGGGTGAATAGTAGATTTAAAAATCTTATGCAGCAGAAACAATTAAATCCCAACCCCTTCGGCAGAAAAATGATCTGTTAAATAAATCATGTGTGAGACTAATATAAACGTATTTCACCGGGACAAAAGTGATATATATCAGAGAGAATCAAGTCACGAAGAAAACACAAGAAGAATCACTCAAATCCATCGAGAGAAACTCAAGTTATGATCAAAAGATCGAACAAAGGTCAATCTGTCCTACCCGAGAAAAACAGTTCTGGAACACTGCAAAGAAACTCGTGTAGATCAGAAACCACAAATCCAATGACCGTGAAATTTTGACATATGATATATAATCAAGTTGTGAAGACAACCCAAAAAGAATCATGTCAATTGGATCTGTAAAACTTGAGTTATGATAAAACCACCAACGAAAGGTAGTGCTGTCCAGAAACTCGACGAGTAAAACTTGTCTGGAACAAGTCGGGCGAACAAGGCACAAAAGTTCCTTCAAACTACGAATTTTATTCAATACAACACAAGAGGAGCAGCCCCAAAATCGTGCACCACGAGCTTTGGCCTTCCTTGCTTATATAACCAGCCCTTAGGCCAACCCAATCTCAACTAGGACTCTAATCCTACTCAGATCACGAATAGAAACTTTCCATAACTGCTTAGGAGTCTTCTATACGCAGATAGAAGCAATATTAAAACTTCCAAACACCTTAGGAATGTATCACACATTCCTAAAACAACCCAAATTCGTGACCCACATGAAATCCTATCATAACCAACTCGATACTTTCCATACCGAGCCATAACCGACTCCGCCGCAACCAAAGTCATCAACCGATACAATCCGATCCTTCCAACCAGATCTTCCCATCCATAAACCATCTAGGAACCATATTTCCATGTCATGCACCGCATGCATACATGCAAACACCTTCCTTCGACGTCTAGTAACCTTCATATGCATTGTTCTTGATTCAAATATGCTGCGCAACCTCCCGATCAACTCAACCACAATTCCTCCCGAACTTGGTTGTTGAACCTCAACTTCTCCCTAAAACTAGTTCAATGGATTCCGTCACCAGCCATGTCTTGAACTCAAGCAACACCTGCACATGAATAAACAACCAATCCGAACGAGCCCAAGTCCGCGACTTGACTCAAGTCAGTTCCGAACACAACACCTTACGTGAGCACCTCACATAAGCATGTTGCAAAGCATATCAAAACGATATCAGCCATATCAACCAAAATGCACCAAAAACTTAGTAAAAGAATACTAAGCAACCTTTACATAAGTGTAAAGCAAGTTCAAAACATTTTACATGAAAATTTGGAACATTACGATCAAGCTTCGAACCTAGAAAAAGCTAACCGGAGCTTGAGCCGGATCTTACCAAAGCTAGTACAACCTAGCACCGGAGATTATCAAAACTAGCACAACCTAGCGCCAGAGCTTAACAAAGCTAGTACAACCTTGCTCCGGAGCTTACCAAAGCTAGTCAGACCTATCGCCGGAGCTAACCAAAACTAGTCGGAACTAGTCATCCCAAAAGTCGGAGCTAGAAAAACATGTCGGAGCTAACCAACATACATAGGACCTAGCAAAACATATCGGAGCTTAACAAAGACATGCCGAAGCTAAAGACAAATCTCACTGGAGCTACCCAAAAACATGTCAGATCTAGAAAAAGAAAGTCGGACCTATTGTCGGACCTTGCAGAAGCTCGGAGCTAGAGTGGGACCTTGCCAAAAAGATGTTATGGCAGCATTCAAAACTTTTATTTTCAAAGCCAATGTATTCAGCACACATAGGTCTCACAATCTCCCCCTTGATGAATGCATTGGCAACACCATTTAAAATCCAAACATTGGCATGAAAAGTTTTGAGAACAATTTTCCCCCTTTTTGAAGATCAAATGAGATAGAAATAAATTTCTCCCCGATACATATTTCTCCCCCTTGCATAATTCACCATATTATCTCTCCCCCTTTGACAATGTATTCAGCAAGGTTCAAAAGAGAAATTTTAATTGTTATGAGCATATTATAACATATACATATAAAACAAAGCTCATCCAAGTCATACTATCAAGTAACTTACACTATCACATCAATGAAATATATAAAGTAGTGTAAGCCATGCTAGAGACCAAATGTAATTTCCAATTTAGCAAGTCATGATCTCACAAACTTAACTATTTCAAAACCTGAAAGCATGACACTTGTTGCTGCATTTTATTATTTTTCAAGGCATAAATTTAGATCATATGATATTTGCAAGAGATTATATGCGCATCTGCCTTATTCTAACTAACCAAGCCAAGCCTATATCATTTGACAATCAGAAGCTTAAGGACATGATTTTAGTCATACACAACTTCGTCCAAGTTCATATCTAAGTGCAATGATAAGCCATCTCAAAAGAAGAAGTGTGATGCATGCATATTCTCTTGATCTTTTCTCAATTTATATTTGTTCATAAAAACTCAACATGTGAGTTGATTACTTGATTAATTCTTTATGATTAACAGCACTTATGAACATGCAACAAGTTCAAAACAGCAAGAAAGTTCAACCATGACCAGATTTAGTGTAAGTAATTATTCCAATTACTGGACATGGCAAAAATTACAAAATGTATAACACGAGTAATGTAGTAAGAACTTTTAGAATTTAAAAGGAATCACAAAGTTATATATGTATGAAATACTATGCTCATATTATTTTAATTTTAGATTGACATATAGATTTCTCAAGTTTCAAAACGCCCCCTCAATGTAGCCATGAGGATGCATAACCCCTATTTCACTACGAATAAAACAAAAACGAGTGAAATCCAAAGGTTTTGTAAAAATATCAGCCAATTGTTGTTCGATATCTACATGGTGAAGCACAATGTTTCCTTTTTCAACATTATCACTGAGAAAGTGATACCTAATGTCAATGTGCTTAGTTCTAGAATGTTGCACAGGGTTTTTAGCAATGCAAATAGCACTAGTGTTATCACAAAACAGTGGAACACTATCTAGATCAACCCCATAGTCCTTTAAACAATCCAAAGAATTTGTGAACAAGCGCTAGCACCAGCTATATATTCAGATTCGGCGGTGGATTGTGCAACTGAACTTTGTTTTCTGGATGACCATGCAACAAGTGAATTACCAAGAAAATGACAAGCACCAGAAGTACTTTTCCTATCAATCCTACAACCTCCAAAATCAGCATTGGAAAAATCTTTCAAAGTAACGGTTTAGGAAGAAGGAAGAAAAATGCCAAATTCTTGATTTCCATGTAAGTACCTTAGAATCCTTTTGAAGGCTTGACGATGTGAAGCACGTGGGGAGGCTTGAAACCGTGCACAAAGACATACGCTGAATTGTATGTCCGGTCTTGATGCCGTGAGGTACAAAAGTGATCAGATCATGCTTCTATATTCTTTTTGATCCACGGGTTCACCATCTTCATCAAGTTCAAGTGTTGTTGCTGTTACAACTGGTGTTCGAAGAGGCTTGCTTTTGTCCATGTTGAAGCGCCTTAGGAGGTCTTTTGTATACTTCGTTTGATGCACAAAGGTACCCTCCTTGGTTTGCTTGATTTCCAGCCCCAAAAAGTACGTGAGTTCTCCCATCATACTCATCTCAAATTCTGAACTTATCATAGCTGAAAACTTGGACACAAGATCATGAGAAATACAACCAAAGATAATATCATCCACATATACTTGAACGAATAATGAGTCATTGCCATGCTTAAGCACAAAAAGAGTTTTATCAACCTTGCCCATGGTAAACCCCTTTTCAAGTAAGAATGTTTTTAACCTATCATACCAAGCTCTAGGGGCTTGTTTGAGACCGTACAAGGCTTTGGACAGTTTGTAAACATGATTAGGAAAATCTGAATTTTCAAAACCTGGTGGTTGTGACATAAACCACCTCATCTATGTAGCCATTGAGAAAAGCACTTTAAACATCCATTTGATATAGCTTAAAACCTTTAGATGCAGCAAAAGCTAACAAAATTCTTATGGCTTCTAATCTAGCAACAGGAGCAAAAGTTTCATCAAAATCTAGACCTTCAACTTGAGTGAAACCTTGGGCAACCAACCAAGCCTTATTCCTAACCACAACCCCATCCTCACTTTGTTTATTTTTAAACACCCATTTAGTTCCAATTAAAGTGTGACCTTAAGGAGGAGGTACAAGTTTCCAAACATTATTTCTTTCAAAATTTTCTAACTCTTCTTGCATGGCAATAATCCAAGATTCATTAGTGAGTGCGTGTTAAATATCTTTGGGTTCAAAAGAAGCAACAAAAGCAGAATGAGCATGAGAGTTTGGATCGCAAAACCTGGACCATGTAACTCGTTCATGCAAGCTTCAATAATCTGTTGCAGAGGATGAATTTTGAGAACCCGGAGGGGAGTGGACACTTCACAAGCTTCTTCTTCTTCATGTTCATCACAAATTGATGAGCTTGTGACTTGAGGAGGATCTGTACCAGCAATGGTGGTCATTGGTGCTGGCTGTGAATCAAAACCAGGAGCTCGAACAATGTCATTAGCTGCTGAATTTTTGGGCAGCAGCTCCACCTCTTCCTCATCTTCAACGAAAATGCTCTCCCCTTGCGGATATGGATCTGGACCTGCAATGTTTGAGCTAGTACCTGGGCTAGCTTCATCAAAAGACACTTCACAAGTCTCCACAATTTTGTTAGTGTCAAGTAAAAGCACATGGTAGCCTCTAGTATGAGATGGATAACCAAGAAACATGCCATCAATGGATCTAGGTTCAAATTTATCAAGATAACCATGTTTCTTAACAAAGCATTTGCAACCAAAGACCCGAAAGTGTGTAACACTAGGCCTATGTCCAAACCGGAGCTCATATGGTGTTTTACCTAGCTTAGCGCACAAGAAAACACGATTTGAGACATAACAAGCGGTTGTAATCGCATCAGCCCAAAATTTCCTAGGAGTTTGATATTCATCAAGCATAGTCCTACCCATCTCAACTAAGGTTCTGTTCTTTCTTTCTATGACACCATTTTGTTGAGGTACATATGGTGAAGAAAATTGATGATCTATTCCATTTTCAGCACAAAAGTGATCAAAAGATTGATTTTTAATTCAGTTCCGTTATCACTTCTAATTGCTTTCAAAGATCATGGGTGATTGTGACACCCGGTTCTGAAAATGAATCAATCTAACGCATATGTGTGCCCATGATGTCCAACACACATACACGAGTGCATTCACAAAAGGATATACAGAAAATTACCACAGAACAAGATTAATTAACCAAATTTTATTACACAAACCATATTATCCTCGAATACAAGTTCTAATAAATATTAATGACAAGTTCAAATTAATGCAGTGGAAATAACTAATTAAGCAAACTAAACAGCTAGGTAGCATAAGCAATAGGGTATAGCGCAGCTCGAAACAACACCACATGCATGCTGACCGTAGACACGGCCTAGGACTCCGCATTATCGCCATTAAACTCCCAATCCTAACCTGCAACTGTTGGGGGGAATTGCAAGAGTGAGTACATGTCGTACTCAGCAATTGTGGAAAGTATGACATGTGGCTGATTCAAATGATGAATATAATAATGGTTAAGTGCCGAAAAGTACATTAAAACATTTGAAAAGCAATATATTACATGTATGTGAAGTAAACCCATCATAATCATAAGTAATATCATAATACCAGTCCATATTCCATATCCATCATCCATAATTCCAGATTTCACCATTGACAATAATCATATCCAATACCAGAAATTAATCCATAACCAGCCATAACCATTATCAAACCATAACCATCCCAACAGCGAGTTCCCTCTAATCATGTGAGGGTCCAGGTTGCTCATAACCGGGAGCACGGCTATCATGATAGTTTAGACACACTATACAGAGGTTGTACCGCTTTACCCACGTGTTTGAGATTTCATCACCTTTCGATGACTATAGAATATCAATTATGCCGTCTCACACTTCCTTAGGTGTGTGGCCAAGAGATCAAAAAATAGCATTTACAAAGGGATTACTAGCCTATTTAGACCCCACTGAGGTTTCACCGGTGGCGATGTCTCCCACTGAGCACATCTTCAACCAAGGGCCCCCTCTTGAGCCATTCGGATCCCAGGGTAGTCCCACCAATCATCAACAAAACCAATCCGACTACCCCTTCCCCGAGCATCCATAATGGTCCAAATAGCATTGGCAAAGCCCTAATTAATCAGCTACGCCGCAGCCATACTTGGCCTCATGGTGGCACTATAAATCTTGGATGGTCGCTCCATGAACCGGTCCTTAGATCTAAAGCAAGCAAAACCACCATAACATCCAACCCATCCACATACCAGGCTTGCTTAGATCACCCATTACCATATCATATTAACCAGTTCATGTTAACCATAATCTCATCCATGCATAATTAAATTGAGTGGTATAGTTGTTTTCCCATCCTAGTTGATTGAGCGAATCAAAAGGTAAAAAGCCCTTCCCGACTCTCTACCATATATCCCAGGTGACAAGGGTGGTCAACAAAACTAGTAAACTTCCTACCATAGGATTTCCCATCAAATTGACACAAGCATGCAGTTTGCAAACAAAACATTTATTTCAAAATAGGATCAATATGCTTCAAGGACACTTGCCTTGCTCTTGCGGTTGATTAGGGTCAAAGCCTTCAAACTCTTGGTGTTGTAGATCCTCCGCGGCACTCTCTAGCGGAAATCTGTCTAATCCGAACAATAAACATACAAGACAAGAAACACAATCAAAGAGTGCACAAATATTACTCAATATGACATGACATGCATGATTGATGCAAATGCAAGGTGCAACTTGTTAATAGATTTCTTTTAATGATCACTAACTAGTTCTAATAGCTTTTAACAAGTTTATACAAGTTTGGATTTGATTAGATCTAATTTTTGAATTAATTCAACACAATTTAGTCAGCAAAATTGGACTAGTCTACAGAAGGCCGGACTAGTCCGCACTTCGTAGAACTAGCGAACTAGGGTTTTCTAGATCGACGTAAATTTGGAGATTAGGGGTTGAATTCTCGTAAGGAAAAGAGAATAGAAGGTATACCAGGTGTTTAGAACTCCAATGAATCAAGAAACTTGGAGGCAACACTTGGATCTTGATGATCTAGGGTTGATGAACTTGGAGATGAATTGGTGATGAAGAACAAAACTTGATGGAGATCTTGATCCTCTTTCGTTTCCTCCTCTTCTTATTCTTGCTTGGGATCTCCTCCTCCCTCCATGGTGGTGGCTCTCCACGAACTAGGGTTTGGGTGGGGTGGAAAAGTGGCAAATAGAGGTCAAGCCAAGGGGTGGGGTTGTTTATATAGAGGTGGAGGCTAGGGTTAGATGGATTTCGAGTTTGAGAGGAGTAGCGGCCGGTTTAGAGTCCCACATGGGCTCTAAAAGAGTTAGGCACGACGTCCCTAGGCCCACTTAACGTGAAACCCAAGAAATAAGACATAAAACAAAAGATCAACTCAGAGTCGCGAAATATCGGACAAGTCCGGAAAGGATCGGACTAGTCCGAAGTTGTCTAGAGAGAAAATCAGACAAATCTGGCCTAAAATCGGACAAGTCTGACTTTAGTCGGAGAGGAAAACGGACAAGTCCGCTGGAACACCGGACTAGTCCGGAAAAGTCCAAGGACTTAACAAATTTTCAAGGATTCTTGGAACATCAGACTAGTCCTCACAAAATCGGACAAGTCCGAAGGTTTCCAGAGGCAAAATCGGACTAGTCCACAGCAAAAACGGACAAGTCCATTTTTAGTCAGAGAGAAATCGGACTAGTCCTGACTAAAATCGGACTAGTCCGCACTTTTTAGCATTTTAAGTGCGGTTTTGCTCCAAATCAATTTTAAACTCATTCCTCTTGATGTGGATTAATGTTAAACATGTATATGAATGTATGCAGGGCATGATGCATGAAAATGAGGGTGTTACAGTGATCAATTGATAATCTAAGTAAAGTTCTAAAGTGACTAAAAGCTTCATTCTTAGACGCCATAAAGTAAACCCAAGAGTATCTAGAATAATCATCAACAATAACTAGAACATACCATTTAAGGATTGAACACGTGAAGGTCCTACGGTGTCAAGGTGCAAAAGTTGACCCGGTTCAGTTGTCATGATTATTGTGAGAGGAGTATGTGAACCTGCAACCATCTTAGCATGTATACAAGAAGAGCACACAATTTCTTTGTCCCCTTTAAGCTTAGGTAGCCCACGTATACGATCAAGAGCCCTAACACGCGTTAGGTGATCAAATCCTATGTGACCAAGTCTACGATGCCAAAAATATAAGTCCTTTGAATAATTAGCAACTAGACACCTATGCTCAGAGGAAGACATATCAAAATCAGCTTTAAAAGCTCTTCCAAACCGAGACATGTTAAAAATAAGCTCACTATTTGAACCTACAACTTTGCAGCAGTTTTTATTAAAAATAATTTCTAGATTTCCATCTAGCAATTGTGAAATAGAAAGCAAGTTGTATTTCAAATTTTGACAAGTGCCACATCCTTCAAAATGTAGTGATCATTTACACTAACCGAACCCTTAGCAATTATTGAAGTTGAAGAATTATCGACAAAAGTAACATTCTCTACACGTGACACAAAAGAGAGGGAGGAGAACCAATCTTTGTTCCCGGTCATGTGGCGTGAGCAACCTGAATCCACAATCCAAATGTTCTCCTTCCTCAAACGTGTAACCTACATAGAAGCACAATACGTCGATGACTCAATACTGGGGTTAGTCAAAAAGCATTTAGGAATCTAGTACTGAGTCACTCGACGTGCAGCAGGAAAAATACGTGAAAGCTGAGATAAAACAGCAGGTTTACGAGTCAAAGTTTGAGGTTTTTTACTCTTAACTACTGACCTATAAGATGTTACTTGAGTAGCACAAAAATCAGTAGCTCCGGAGGCAAAAACAGAAGGTCTGGAGGTAAACTTTGAATGTTTTTGACTCATAACAACAGGTTGCATGTTCCTGGCATTCGGTTTAATATGTGCAGCAAATTTTGCATGAAAGTTATGATATATAGCAATCATTCTTTCCCTTTTATGTTGTTTAGGTAGTATATAACAAAAATCTATGACATGACCATCTCTACCACAGTAGGTACAGTGAAATTTAACTTTGTGTTCATGTCTAGATGAGCAAACAACATTTTTATTTGAAATCGAATGAGACAACACCCCTACAAATTTGAAAACCACTTCTTTTTGTTTAGGAACTGTTTGAATCAAACCACCTCCTAATGACTTTACAATTTTAGGTGGATGTGCCTTAGCATGAGCATGAGAATCAAAACATAAACCAGTTTTATCATTACAAGACTTGGAAGAATTCAGCAGCAAGTTTAGGTTCTTATTCCCATTACAAAACCGATTTAATGTCCTATGCATGTTATCAAGTTTTTGGGACAGATCAAGACAATTTTCACATGAAGTTTTTCCTTTCAATTTGCAATTGGAACAATATTTAACTTCATGAGAACGTAAAGCATTATTCAATATTGAAATTTCATTTATAGCATCTTTTAGTTTCTTTTCAAGATCATTACAACTAGAACAATGCAAATCAATTGTAGAACAAGAAGCATATTTTAAGTTTCCAATGTCAAGTGCAGCAAGCTTTTTGATCTTTTCAATTTTGAGTTCAAGTCTATCTAGAGTGGAGGAGTGTTCAGTTCTTAGTGTGGACAATTGTTCATAAATTAAATCACATGGGGGACAAAAATCATCACTAGGAATCAAGGTTTTAAAACGGTTGATTTCAGATTCTAGTGATTCAATTTCAGCAGCATTATCCCTAACATTTTTGTCCTTTTTCTTAACAATAATAGTTGCACGAGAAATTGCATCACACATTTCATTACAGGTAGAACATACCTCATCGTCGTCACAGTTGCATTCTGCATCCTCCTGACTTGATCTTGATCTTGTTTTGCCCGCCATGAAGCATAAGTTGGCCAGATCGTCATCATCCTCATCACTTTCAAAGTCTACATCGCTTGAACTGAGCTCTTGAAGTGCAGTGATGAAGTTGTTAATCATCTTGCGTCCTATGGTACCCTTCTTTTTCTTGTTGGGGTTTCCAGAGGTGGCCTTGACCTTGTTCTGTTTTTCTTCATGAGTAGTAGGACCTGAAAGGTTAGGGCATTCTGTACAAAAGTTTCCTGTCTTACCACATTCAAAAAAGCGTTGAGGTACGGAGCTTCCTCTCCTTCTAGTTCTCACATTTTGCAATGCTTTTGAGAACCTAGTAGAGAGAAGTTCTAGCTCCTCCTCTGGAAATTCCTCGATTTGCTCCAGGGTTAGTGAGGACAACAAAGCAAAAGTATTGCAATAGACTTATCACGTTGTGAGACAAATGCATTAGACTTATTTGGGTTCTTACGTGATAAGATGTCAATTTCATAAGTTTTGAGTTTAGAGTAAAGCACATCTAAAGTAAGTGTACTCATGACAGTAGATTCACGAACAGATGTGACTTTCATCTTCCAAATTGGCATATCTAATGCACTTAACAATTGCCTAGCTTTTTCAGCATCTGAAAAATTAATATTGACACTTCGCAAGTTGCTGAGAATTTTATTAAAGCGAGCAAAAAGGTCATCAATAGACTCAACGGGTTGCATCTTGAAGCGCATGTATTCTTTCTTGAACATGTCTTGCCTTACCTCCTTGATCGTGTTGGATCCTTCGTGGTAGTCACAAAGTGCTTTCCACACATCGTATGCAGATTGGAGGTGTGCAACACGGTCGAAGTCGTTTTGAGTTAATCCTTGTATGATCAAGTTTTGAGCCTTGTTGTTGTTGTCGAAATCTTTCATATTTGTAGCTGTAATTTGATTATTTGACGGCACTTCGTAAGACTTGTACACCTTCTCCCATATTGCAAAGCCTTGCACCTGGATGAAAGCCTCCATGCGTGCCTTCCAAACCTGAAAGTCAATACCAGCAAACACACAAGGTTTGGCGGAGTATTTCTCCATGATGATTAGTCTAAAACATGTGAAAATCACAATGATTGGAGCATCGTGGCTCTGATACCAATTGTAGTATCGAAGAGCACATGAAAAGCTAATAGAGGGGGGGTGAATGGTAGATTTAAAAATCTTACGCAGTGGAAACAATTAAATCCCAACCCCTTTGGCAGAAAAACGATCTGTTAAAGAAATCGTGTGTGAGACTAATATAAACGTGTTTCACCGGGACAAAAGTGATATATATCATAGAGAATCAAGTCACGAAGAAAACACAAGAAGAATCACTCAAATCCGTCAAGAGAAACTCAAGTTATGATCGCAAGATCGAACCAAGGTCAATCTGTCTTACCCGAGAAAAACATTTCTGGAACACTGTAAAAAACTCGTGTACATCAGAAACCACAAATCCAATGACCGTGAAATTTTTACAGATGATAGATAATCAAGTTTTGAAGACAACCCAAAAATAATCATGTCAATTGGATCTGTAAAACTCGAGTTATGATAAAACCACCGACAAAAGGTAGTGCTGTCCAGAAACTCGACGAGTAAAACTTGTCTGGAACAAGTCAGACGAACCAGGCACAAAAGCTCCTTCAAACTACGAATTTTATACAATAGAACACAAGAGGAAGAGCCCCAAAATCGTGCACCACGACCTCTGGCCTTCCTTGCTTATATAACCAGCCCTTGGGCCAACCCAATCTCAACTAGGACTCAAATCCTACTCAGATCACGAATCGAAACTTTCCATAACTGCTTAGGACTCTTCTATACGCAGATAGAAGCAATCTTAAGACTACCAAACACCTTAGGAACGTATCACACATTCCTAAAGCAACCCAAGTTCGTGACCCACACGAAATCCTATCATAACCAACCTGATACTTTCCATACCGAGACATAACTGACTCCGCCGCAGCCAAAGTCATCAACCGATACGATTCGATCCTTCCAACCAGATCTTCCCATCCATAAACCATCTACGGAACCATCTTGCCACGTCATGCACCACATGCATACGTGCAAACACCTTCCTTTGATGTCCAGTAACCTTCATATGCATAGTTCTTGATTCAAACATGTTGCGCAACCTCGCGATCAACTCAACCACAATTCCTCCCGAACTTGGTTGTTGAACCTCATCTTCTCCCTAAGACTAGTTCAATGGATCTCGTCACCAGCCATGTCTGGAACTCAAGAAACACATGCACATGAATAAACAACCAATCCGAACGAGCCCAAGTCCGCGACTTGACTCAAACCAGTTCCAAACACAACACCTTACGTGAGCACCTCACATAAGCATGTTGCAAAGCATATCAAAACGATATCAGCCATATCAACCAAAATGCACTAAAAACTTAGTAAAACAATACTAAGCAACCTTTCTATAAGTGTAAAGCAAGTTCGAAACATTTCACATGAAAATGTGGAACATTACAATCAAGCTCCAAACCTAGAAAAAGCTAACCAGAGCTTGAGTCGGAGCTTACCAAAGCTAGTACAACCTAGCACCAGAGCTTATCAAAACTAGCACAACCTAGCGCTGGAGCTTACCAAAGCTAGTACAACCTAGCTCTGGAGCTTACCAAAGCTAGTCGGACCTAGCGCCAGAGCTAACCAAAACTAGTCGGAACTAGTCATCCCAAAAGTCGGAGCTAGAAAAACATGTCGGAGCTAACAAACATAAGTCAGACCTAGCAAAACATATCAGAGCTTAACAAAGACATGCTGGAGCTAAAGACAAAGCTCACCGGAGCTACCCAAAAATATGTCGGGTCTAGTCAAAGAAAGTTGGACCTATTGTCGGACCTTGCAGAAGCTCGGAGCTAGAGTCGGACCTTGCCAAAAAGATGTTATGGCAGCATTCAAAACTTTTATTTTCAAAGCCAATGTATTCAGCACAAATAGGTCTCACAGTGTGTCACACTACCTCCACTATTATTTTATTCATCCTTACAAGATTCTTACCTAGACCTTTCTACCCTTTCCACTCGATGATTGTTATATATCTTCCCTGCCTTCCTTTGGGATCAAATAAATGACACCCTTGGGAATACTCTTAAGGGGAAATGCTACAATGATATTTCCGTGCGCTTGCGGAATTCACTCTGTGATCCAATAGAACCATTAACTAGCATTTCTGACACATCAGTTGGAGATGTTTAGTTAATGGTGCATAAGAAATACCAACAAGCATTTCTGGCGCCGTTGTCGGGGATGATTTGTTAGTATATCTTAGGAGCCATCAACAAGCATTTCTGGCGCCATTGCCAGGGAAGGCAAATAGATATATAACATGACTAAGTGAATAGGATAGAACCTTGGGTAAGATTTTAGTAGGATAACCATTCTTTGTTTTCGCATTTATTTTAAATGTGAAAACAGGGTAGTGTATGTCTGGTTTCCGCCTGCCGAAAAACTTTGTTGAAGATCCCAAATCTCTTCTGAGAGACCAATCCCGTGTCGTTACTCCTCAGAAGATTCAAGCGGCAAAGCAAGCTAGCATTTTTGCACCAATAATCCAAACGCCAATGGCTCAGAAGACCCTTCGTGAGTTCTCAGCTCCCTCTGCTAACAATGTGCCTATTGGGCCCACTGTTAACACGGGAGATGTGAACTTCGAGATCAAAACTGGCCTGATCACTATGGTGCAAGCCAACCCATTCTGTGGGAAGGCTAACAAGGATGCAAGTGCTCACTTGCAACAATTCCTCGAGATCTGCAGCACTTTTAAGATCAAGGATGTGTCTCCGGATGCGGTCCGTCTGAGACTGTTCCCGTTCTCTCTCCTCGGGAGAGCGAAACAGTGGTTCTATGTGAACCGAAGTGTTTTAGACACTTGGGAGAAGTGTTCTACAGCATTCCTCGCCAAATTCTTCCCGTTGGGAAAAACCAATGCCCTACGTGGAAGGATTGCCAGCTTTCAGCAAGAGCTCAAGGAATCTATTCCCGAGGCATGGGAAAGGCTTCAGGAGTACATCCTAGCCTGTCCCCACCATGGGATGGATGACTAGCTCCTTATTTAGAATATCTATAACGGGCTGATCCCATCAGCTCGTGACCATTTGGAGGCTGCTGCTGGAGGAGCCTTCTTCTCATTGATGTTGCCAAAAGCTAAAGATCTTATTGAGAAGATGGTGTCCAACATGGGATGGAACGATGAGCGTCTTCATACCTGATAGCGAGGCATGCACACCTTGAAGGAGGTGGACATGATCGCTGCAAAATTGGACCTCCTAATGAAGAAAATTGATGGACAAGCCAGTGGTGAAATGTCTGGCAATGCCTATGTCCTATACTCTCACATCACGTGTGAAGTATGTGGCAACACGGGTCATATTGGCAATGATTGCCTAGAAACTCGTGAAACTGCCCTATACCTCGCCAACAACAATTTCAACAACAACAATGGCTATCGTCCAGGAGGTCAAGGGTGGGGTCAACAATGCCCATTCTTTCAAGGAGGGTACAACAACAATCGCAACCCTGGGAATCAGCCCAACTTGAGAGAACTTGCCATTAGCCAGCTCAAGATCAACGATGCCATATCCAAGAAGCTGTCAGCTAATGACAAGACCCTAGAAAACATCAATGCCAAGATTGATGGACTATCCTCAGCATTCAAGAATCAACTAAGCTTCAACACGATGTTGGAGACTCAGCTGGCACAACTTGCTACAGTTGTCCCTCCATTGGAAAACAACATAATTCCAGGGCAGCCAGAAGCCCCAGTGGAGAACGTCAATGCAGTGGTTACGAGAGGAGGAAAGACCACTCGTGACCCACCATATGCCACACAAGAAAAGAGGACAACTGAGCCTAAAGACGGAGGAATGTCCATCTCATTGGACGGTGGTGAGACCCACGTCAATAGGTTAAATTGGTAATTATCCCACTTTGTTTTTCTTTTTTTTTTCCACCCCATTTGGATTTTTCCCATTGCATATTTGATTTTTCCTAGCAAGTGAGAATCTTATATTATCAACTATCATTTTTCTTTCTTTCTTTTTAAAAGAAAAATTTTTATTGGATTTGAAAAAGGTTTTTTTATTTGAAAAACAATTTTTTCTGAGCTGCACATGTGGCATTTCACCAACGTGCTAACTTTATAGCCGTTGGGGAGCCACTTGCCAAAAGGGGAACCAGGGAGGCACCTGTCAGGTCGGCCGAACCCCCTGGTCGGGCGAACAGGGAGTGGAGCCAAATTGGCTCCCCTTCCTCCAACGGCTATATTTTGAACCCCAAGTGACCGTTGGAGGGTGCACCCTATAAATTGTGGCCGTGAGGAGCACTTCTCTTCACACACCACATCATTTTACACCTCCCCAAGTCACTCTCTAGCTCACCTTGTTTTTCTTGCTCTTCATTGCAACACACTTGCTCAAATCCATCCCCAAAAAGATTTTCTTTTGTTTGCATTTGCATTTTACACTCAAGCTTTCAAGAGGATAAAATTCGTTGAGAGTTTTGTTTTCCAAACATCGCTTCTTTTCGGATTTCTCTCGCCTTCTTTTGTTCTTGCTTGTTGAACTCAAAAAGACATGAAGAGGTTGTTCGAAAAGAGGAAGGGGGCTGCAAGCTCAAGCCATGGTGAAGGTTCTAGTGCACGCCTCTCTTCCATGGGTACAAGCCCAAGGAGGAGAAGTGTGTGTGAGGACACTCCCATGGAAGAGAGAAGCAACCCACACCAACTTCTTCATGACAACGACCTCGATATACGAAGCAAAGTTGAAGATCAGGCACGCAGGATTCTCCAAGATCATGAGTTCCATCACATCAAGGCTTACGATCCACAATTGATCTCCAAAATAGGTATGGACTCCGAATTTCTTTCCATTTGGAATGCAATTGGATTTGATGACTTTGCTCACATAGAGGAGAAAGGTTCACGCCTTCTCACTATCCAATTCCTTTGCACGATAAGAACAGGATTTGATGGTATTACTTTTAGATTTTTTCAAAAAGAATACAACATCCTATGGAAAGAATTATGTAGCATCCTAGGCTTCCATAAATGGTGTTTGCTAGATTTAGACAATTTGCCTAAGTTTAACAAACAAAGTTTTTGGCATGATCTAACTAGTGAGATCACATGTAGGGCTCCTAGGAATAGCCACATCCAAAACCCTACCTTACGCTTCATGCATAGATGGGTGGCTATGACTATGTTCCCTAGGGGAGATGCTAGGGTTGTGCGAGATGATGAATTGAAAATTTTGTTTGCCACGACTAAAAAGATAAAAGTTGCTCCAGTCAAAGCCATGATGACACAATGGTTAGATTACATTTCAAAATCAGGACCAATTGAATGCAATTCATTGATTACTCATATTGCTGATAGGGTAGGAGCACTTAAATACTCTTCTTTTGAATATACTGAAACTGAAAGAGAATCAATTGATGAAGACTATTTAGTGCAAGGACATACCCTTAAGCATGATCATAATGGCTCCTTGATATTTTTCTATCCCAGCTTTGTCAATGAAATTTGGTTACCTAATCCAGATTTTCATTTGTAAAAATGTCGGAGGCTAACCGTTAATCTTATTTTCCTTAAGGAAGCAAGAAGAAGTAATGTCTCTGGCAGGATGACAAGGAATCGTGCGAGGGCTGCAGCCACAGGCATGCCACCAATAATCTCTCTGGTCACTGAATACCAAGAGGAAGAGAACCCAACAGGTTATGCACCCGGATGGACTCAACCTCCGACGTATGAGACTGGGGGATCATCTTGGCAAGAATGGCAAAGGGATCCACCCTTATCCACTTCAAGCTCTAGCAGCTCGTCCCCAACGTCCATGAGAGGATGTCGTTCCTTTTCAGCTAGAAGTCATCATGACTATAGCCAAGGAATGACGGACCTCACTAGACATATGGGAGAACTTGAAGTGAGAATGGGTGACATCTACAGCACACTCCAAGAGCATGTTCAAGGTACCCCGGATTGGCAACAACACATGGATGCTCAATTCACTAACTTCAACACGGTGCTACAACAACAACAAGCTGATCTTGCAGCGTACTTCTGTCATCAAGGGTTCAACCCTTATCACGGAGGTAGTTGAAGAACAAGCTTGGAGTAGGACCCCCACTTGAGGTAACATGTATCACATTCCTTGCATATTTATTTTCCATCCATCCATCATCCACCTTGCATTTAAAAAATAGGTTAGATTTGCTTTCATCAAATAAAGATGTGCGGTAAGATTGATTTAGAATTCACATAGATGAAATGATGAACATTTGCTCTGTTTTATTTTCCTAAGTCTCTAGTTTACAACTTGCTACTCTCCGAACATTGCTTTCGTTGGTTTGAAATACTTTTACCTTAATTTGGAAATTGTGGGTAGCAAAAGCTTAATCTAATTCTAGGTTGTTGAAAAATTAGAATTAGTAATAGGGTTGCTAGTCCTAGTTTGAAAGTAAAACTTAGATTTCCGGAGCAATTCTAAAAAGATTTAAGTTTCCCTCAATTGATTGGAAATACCTACCAAAGCTATATGATGTTCATACATAGACAAAACCTTATGCATATGCTATTTGCTTTCACATTGAGCCTAGTCAAACTAGTATAGACCTATGTGAGAAATCATTCAACTATTTTTGAATTCAAGACTTCACTTGCACATGCTATACTTCTACACTAGAAGTAAGCAAAACGTCCATCATATCCACCATACCACAACAAAAAGAGAAACTCCATGTTATTCATGTTTAGCACTCTCTTTAAAATTCATTGCAAAGAAAGGGAGTACAAGACATGGCTACAAAAAGAAAATGAAAAAAAATGCTTACATCATAAGCATGAAAAAAAATAGAAAAGAAAAGTAGTCATGTTTCATCCCTGCAGAAGAATGAGAGATTATACCAAAAAAGAGTTATCTCAAGTATCCACATCCACCTTCACTCCATCACACATGCACTAGTCTTGAATCAAAAAGTTTTGATTTGAATTCTCCTAAGGCTTACTCTTTTGACTTAGCAATATATGTGATGCAAATATGCCTACTTACTTTCCTTACCAAGCTCCACATACAAGCCATATTCAATGAGTAGGAATAGTAGAGGAACAATGCTTTGGTGAGGAAATATTTCCACTATCCACAAAGGAGTGATTGAGAGAATCAAATTAAGGTACTTAATATCTAAATTGAATTCTCCGGGATTTAAGTGGAACTTGATTTCTAGGCTATGTTTGCTCCATTTTCTATTCTACCTTTCAACTACTCATGAATATGAAAAAGCATAAGCCCCATGATAACTTAAGAAAGGTAGAGTATCATAGCCAATTTCTGCAATACTAGGTAGAGTATCTTGTTGTGCATTAGATACTATTGAAAATAAGACATTGTAGCAACTCCTGATCATCAACCTAAAGTCTTGACTTTGCTCGGGACGAGCAGAGGATAAGCTTGGGGGAGTTTGTTGACGGCTGTTATACACCAATTTCATCCGTCAAATTAACTCAATTATGTGAAGGATTTGTCATTTATTGCACACATCACCTTTCTATCTAACCCAATTCCACTTTGACTTGGAGAAATATGTGTACGCAGCATTTTATGCAGGAAATGAGGAAATGTAGAGGGACCAATGCTATAAAATATCATCCCAGCCAATCAGGTGATGACATGTGGCATCCCATGAATCAAATGGCCCACAAACAAAAGTATCCGAGGAGATCCAACGGTGTATCACCCAGATACATCAAGGGGGCCCACCTGGCAGCCACATGGAGGAAGCACTCCGTGTTTGGAGTGCTGACCAGGTCGGCCGAACCAGGGGTTCGGCCGACCTCTTCCTGGCTCCAGATGCGGTCAAACGACGCGTGTTGGCTCCTCCTGGCTTGAAGGAGTCAATGGTGACTGATTCGTGCGCTTTTGGTGGCGGGAACCGACCTCAACACTAGTATAAATAGGACCCCCTACCCCTCACTTCAACACACACCACTTGAGCTTCATCTCTGTTGTATACACTATCATCCATAGTCTTAGAGGAGTTAGGTTGTAGAGAAGAGAGTCTCTAGTCCCAAGTCCAAATTGGGAAAGGAGTAAGGAGTATCTTTCTTCCCAATCCTACATTGGGAAAGGTATGGCTCATGTATTATTTCTTGTATTTGTGACTTTATGCATAATAAAGATAGTATCTTTAGTCTCTACTTATACATATACTTGGGCAAAGCGTTTCTTGTTTGATTGTGGAGTCCATGTATGTGGAAGGTATAGCTTCTATGACTGTTTCATCTTGAACATATCTCATTATCATAGAACTGAAAGTGCATCTAGGAATCCCTTGTGGGTTTTGGATGATTTATGACAATCAAATGAGATCCTAACTTCTTTGTTGAGATGAGCACATGTTTTAATGGGAAAATAAGCAAAGTGCCGAAAAGAAGGGAGAATGAGGAGCAATGTGGAAATGAGCTCAAGGAACATGTGTAGTAGATCATTGCGTATGGAGTGTGTTAAGGAAACACACCCCAAGAGCTCAAACACAAATAAACACACACATTGCACAAATTTTTATAGGACCGGACTAGTTCGACTGACACTAGACTAGTCCAATATCTCTCTGCACAAGATCGGACAAGTCCGATATCACCACAGACTAGTCTGATATCTCTATGACTAGAATCGTACTAGTCCTTCCCAGTGCGGAATAGTCCTCAAAACACTTCAAGTTGCACAAAGTCAGACAAGTCCGATCACACAACGGACTAGTCCGATATCATTCTGATCTAAATCGGACAAGTCCGATATTGGCACGGACTAGTCCGAAAACCCTCTGACCTAAATCGGACAAGTCCTCCAAGTGTGGACTTGTCACCCAATTCATTTAGGATTTCATTGATCCAGACAAGTCCGATGATTTCCTGAAGCGAAATCGGACAAGTCCGCTCCTAGCCGGACTAGTCCGATATTTTGGGACACTTAGGGTTTGCTACACACAGCACACCGGACTAGTCCGGTGTCCACCACGGACTAGTCCGATCTTCCTAAACCCTAACGGTTACTTTTAGAAACCCCATATAAATAGATGTGCATAGCCCAACTTTAAAATCTCTCGACCCCCTGCGCCATCACACCTCCCAAGAGCCTCAAAAACACATCTATCCACGAAATCAAAGGCCACAAAGATCAATCCCTTGAGGATACACTTTGGAACATTGGAGAAACACGATTCATCACTCATTGAGCTATTGGTTAGATTCCCTAACACACTCCTGTGATTTTCATTGTAATCTTTCGAGTGTGTTCTTGGTGGAGTTCTTGTTGTAATCTAGGGGAGCCCTCAACGTGTGAGAAGGCCCCATGAATTTGGTTATTTACCCTTTGTGATAAGTGAGGAGGATTGGCCTTCGTGGCAATCCGAAGAGGGTAGGGTTGGAGAAGACCCGGTCCTTTTGTGGACTCCTCAACGTGGATGTAGGTTTCCTCTGTGGGAACTGAACCACGGGATAAATTGATTGTGTTCTTACTTTGTGTTCATTGTTCTTATACATCACATCAATCTAGGGTTTCAATCAATCTTGCTTACTTCATGTTGAATCACTAAATATAAGATTGAATTGTGATATACCCTAGTCCATAATCGTGCAACACTTCAATTACAAGTATATTTCTGCTGCATACATCCTAGAAACATATTAATCGATCAAACTTGATTAACCTAGTCGGTACACACCGGACTAGACCGCACTTGACCGGACTAGTCCGGTATCTCGAGTTTTGATCTGTTTGTTAAGTGTTGCAGGATCCGACAAAATTCAAAAAGGCCTATTCACCTCCCCTCTAGGCCACATTCAATTGGTATCAGAGCACAGTTCTTCAAGAAGGAGACTAATCACTCGAAGAGATCATGTCGGACATGAAAGACGTACACAAGAGCAACAATCAAGAGAAGGTTGATGAAGATAAGAACCAGAAATTGGAGAAGCTCCTCGAAGCCATTCAAGACTTCGAGGATGACGATGAGGAGATGCTGGAACTCAAGGCGCTCCTAAGGAAGAAAACCTTTTCCAAGGAAAAGGTGAAAATTGAAGATGAAAAGAAGAAGAAGGGGAGCAGTCACACCGACTACTCCTGATATCCTTTTAACTATGATCGCCTAAATTCTAACAATAATCATTATCTATCTATTCCACTTGGAAAAGCCCCACACTTTGACGGCAATGACTACTCAGTGTGGAGGCAAAATATGAAAATGCATTTGATTTCTCTAAATCCAAGTTTGTGGCACATAGTATGCACAGGAATAGATATCTCGAATGATGATGAGGAGCTAACACCGAGCCAAGAGCAAGCCATCCATCGAAATGCTCAAGCTGTTGCAGTCATCACTTCATCGCTCAGTCGTGATGAGTTTACAAAGGTGGATGGACTCGAGATCGCGAAGGAAATATGGGACACATTGCAAACCGCACATGAAGGCGATCATCATGTGCGAGAAGCGAAGATCGATATGATTGAAGGCGAGCTAGGAAGGTTCGCAATCGAATAAGATGAGTCGCCACAAGATATGTACAACCGATTAAAGACGCTCATCAACAAGGTTCGAGCATACGGAAGCAAAAAGTGGAACGACCACGAGGTAGTTACTTAATATGCTAGCATGGTGCTAGGATAGCTAAGTAGCATTGGATGTCTCGTAGACCCACGGATTGAAGAGGTAGGCAGTAGGTGGTGACAGCCCTATCTGTCCTTTGTAATCCTCCACGTTCGGCTATACCACAGGCTCTTGGCGGGAGTCGCCCTAGTATTGCTAGGGGTAAGCCTGTGCCCGATGTGTTGAACCACATATCATAAGTATTCACTATTGATCTAGCTTATGAATAATTAGTTTAGACTATGTATATGTACAATAGAGCATAGTAGGAGTACCTCCATAACTCTCAACCTTAACTAACCTCTAGGATCCTCTTATCCCCCTTAGACTTGAAGGCTTTTGTGTATGTCACACTACCTCCACTATTATTTTATCCATCCTTACTAGATTCTTACCTAGACCTTTCTACCCTTTCCACTCGATGATTGTTATATCTCTTCCCTGCCTTCCTTTGGGATCAAAAAAATGAGACCCTTGGGAATACTCTTAAGGGGAAATGCTACAATGATATTTTCGTGCGCTTGCGGAATTCACTCTGTGATCCAATAGAACCATTAACAAGCATTTCTGACACATCATTTGGAGATGTTTAGTTAATGGTGCATAAGAAATACCAACAAGCATTTCTGGCGCCATTGTCGGGGATGATTTGTTAGTATATCTTAGGAGCCGTCAAAGACGTTGAGGCTCCGAGAGACCTCTTCTTCCCTCACTGCCAAGTCCCGTTCCGCATCAGCAACGGCAACCTCGCGGCGGACCACCTCCAGCTGCTTATCTTCGCACAACCTAAGGTGGGCTTCAGCGATGGCATGGTCCTTCAGGGCCTTCGCCTCGAGCTCCTTAGTCTTGGCATTGACCAGCTTCACGAGGCGCCGCTCTTCAGCATGCTGATCCCACTCCTGGGCAAAAGCAGCCTGCGTCTGGCACAGGGCGGACTAGGTCGTGGCAACAACATCAGAGAGGGGGACGGCATGGCCGTCGCCACAAACGGGTGCCTCTTCGCCGACTTTGCGGCAGATGTCAGCACCTGGGGACTAGATGGCTTCCCGGTTGGAGATCCATGAATCAGTGCATCGCTGCCCAGTGTTGAAGTACTCTCCCCTGCCACAAAGGTATCGCCGGCTGCCAAAGTCGAGTTGTCGTCTTGCACGCCAATGACATCGGATACCAGCACAGTATCAGCGGTAGGCAGGTCCGCTCAACGAAGGGTATCCACGATGGCCATGGTGGCCACCTCCTCGCCTGGCACCGCCTCATCCCTATCTGCTTCGATGAACGGAGGAGCATGAACATCGGCATCACCGGAGCCGGTGCACATTCAGGTGTAGGATGTTGTACAGACCCCTTTCCAGTTCTTGGAGGTGCAGGAGCTACCAAGCCAACCCTTGGAAGCACCAAGGGCACTATGTCGGCCGACAACGCCCTAAAAAGCCAAAACCAACTCCGTCAAAGGAAAGAAACAATGAAAAAATAGCGGAGAAAGAAATTGCGCCTTACCGGCAGGTCGGGCTGCTCCAGAGACCCTGGCCTCCTAGCTCGCACGATGGATTGAGGCCCCCTGGACCCAGCGACAAGGTTGGTGCCACAGCCTCTTGCACCTGTTCTTGGACGGCTCACATCGACATGGCCATCGGTGTAGACTCCTCCTCGCCTCCTTCAGAACTAGTGTTGCTGCTGGAATCAGAGACCAGGTTGACGACGGAGGCTTCAGTCGCTCTGGCTCCCTCGTGTTGGGAGATTGGAGAACAGTCCCCCCCCACTTCAGCTTTTGCCTCTTCAGCACGGGGGCGGCGGCACCCGCGACCAGGGTATGGGAACACTTCCCCAGTGCGGGAACTAACGCTGGTTGGCAGTCCTCCACCCTATCAGAGGACGTTGAGGGCCCTACCTCCACCCTCTCCGAAAGACGCGAGGTAGACCCTGACCCTTGTTGTGTCGCAGCACAGCACCGCTCCAGGACCGTCGAAGCCCTGGTCATCTCTTCAGGGTCCAGCCGAACAACATTGAACACATTGACCTTTGGCATCAAGCTTCGCACTTCGTCCCTCAGGCCAGGGGTCATGAAGAGTGGCTAACAGTGGTCTGGGATGGAGATGTGCTCATCATCAACAGTGTCACAGGTCACCGCCTTCCACATCCCCTCCAACATCTTGGGGGTTGGGTCGTCCATATCCAGCCGCCACGAGCCGTACGTGCCGGTGTAGACCCAGGCCTCGTACAGGCACCTCTAAAGAGGGGCGGTGCGGCGGCGCAAAAAGAATGCCAGCACCATCAGGGAGGTCAAGCCCTTGTCCCCCAGGAACCGGATCCTCTTCAGCACCGGCTTATACTCCTTCGTCAACCCCTGGAATGCTTCCCAGGTGGTGAGATCAAAGGCGAGGCCTTCAGAGGGCATCTTCAGCGAGGCATAGGCCTTGATCCGCATGATCGCCCGGTCTTCCCTCCAGCTACTCCACTTGCTCCCTTTGAGCGAAGCAATGTAGGTCCAGGAGGTCTTGTCCTAATGCCGGAAGTAGTAGGCTCCCACTTGGCTCGACGCGCTCTTTTCAATGGTCTTCATCACAAAGAAGAACCGGAACAGATCCACCATTGGTGGGGTGCCCACAAACGCCTTACAAAAGTGGACGAACACCGCAACCACGGCGATGTAGTTCAGCGACAACTGGTGAAGCTGCAGCCTGTATTCCTCCAGCAATGCGAGGAAGAACCTCGACAGCGCGAGCCTAAGCCCCGCAGACACGTAGGCGATGAAGAGAATAGTCTCATCTTCGTGCTGGTCTTGAAGAGTGGGAGATCCGCAACGGATCATCCATCCTTGTTCCACCGCTGTCAACCAAGCAGTCGCCTCATCGGCACCAGATCCTCAGCCGTCTGGAAACAAGAACGAGGTAGCAGGGAGGCCATCGGATCAAGCAAGAATGAGAGCTTTTTCTGAGTGGTGAAGGCTCGAGCGCTCAAGGAAGAAGGCGAAAGCTCAGGCGGCAGGACGTGAGTAAGAAAGGAATCGTACCCTCTAACAAAGTTTTCCTTTTTGGTCACCCCCGCGATGCCTGAGCACATTGTGCGGATCGCCAAGGCTCAGCCCACACTACTCAACCCACAGCTTCCATGACAATGGGGGCTAAGTCCCCTGTCAGAAGTGCTGGCCCAAGTGGTCAGCCACTTGAGAAGACAGCTGAAGCAGTTCCCATAAAGGCGGAGCAAATGTAAGTGCTATAGCTACATTGGGAACTATTGCAGTTAAAGGCGATGTAGAGGACAGAGATACTACATCAAGCAAAGATCTCATCGCCATAGTCTCTCAACCAGGAGAGGACGCGTGGCTGCGTTGGCAGAAGCGCCCACCACTTCGACTGACCAGGACAAAATTCAAAGAGCAGTGCGGGAAAACATGGATAGGGATCCACCCTCGGGCTCATCACCTCCCCCATGGTGGACCCAAGGGTCACTGTCGATACACTGCATACGGGGTATCCTCGCACACAGGCTGAAAGTACCTAGGTACATCCAGTGACACCACGTGTCGAGGAGGTGTCGGACCCCAGCCTTCCTCAAGTGCGGGATCCGGCACTGCCACATGGACTTCAAAGATGAGACCCAACTCCTCCTGTTAGGCGGGCTCCCAAGATGCCATGTGTTTGGATGGGACCTCAACCTACTATAGGGGTGGGATCCGGTGCAACCACGTGTCTCGAAGCACCTGGTCGGACGCCTCCCGCAGAGAAGGGCTCCGAAGCTGCCACATGCCCTAAAGGGCCCAAAGCTACGACGTGCCTTGAAGAATCGGGCATGGCCTCCCCGGCAGTGGCCAGCCCTAAAGCTGCCACGTGTCCTGCAACTCACCCTGTACGGTGGGGTGCAGGAATTAAGGGATGGTGCACCCCGTCTAAGTCAAGCATTGAAGATAGATGTCCAACTCTGGCAGATAACGCAGAGCGCGCCAACGTTCACGGACCGCTGCGCCCAATGACATCATAGTGAAGAGGCTGCAGGTCTACCCCGCTCCGCCAAGTGGGTGAATGTAGCCTAGAGGGGGGTGAATAGGTTTTTTGAATTTTTCCGTCGGAATCTGAAACACTTAGCAACCTGATCAAACATAGAGAAATTGGACTAGTCCGGTAGGGTGCAGACTAGTCCGGTGTGTGTGGACTAGATTGATCAAGTTTGATCAATGATTTCAATCAAAGTACTCTATGCAGCGGAAATTGGGTTGTAAATTGAATATATTGCTTCAATGAAACTAGATGTGGCAAAGTTAACTTTAGATTCAAAGTTTTAACGTAAGTTGAACAAGATTAAGCAAACCCTAGATTGCTATGAATAGAAAGAACAAAAGCAAAGGACACAATTATGTTTATCTCGTGGTTCGATTCCACAAAGGAAATCCATCCACGTTGAGGAGCCCACGAAGGACCAGGTTTTCACCAACCCTACCCTTGTCGAATTGCCACGGAGGCCGATTCTCTTCCACTAATCACAAAGGGGTAAATAAACCATGTTCAAGGGGCCTTCTCACAAGTTGAGGGCTCCCCAAGATTTACAAATCGAAACACCACCAAACACACCCAAAAAGTATGCAATGAAACAGTAAGAGTGTGTGAGAGAATTAAACCCAAGAGCTCAAGACGTGAACAATGTGTCTCGCCTTTGATCTATAGTTAATCCTCAACGGATTTGATCTTTCTTGCGTTGGATTGTGTGGAGAGACATGTTTTATGGGCTCTTGGAAGGTGTGACGGCGTAGGGGGTCGAGAGATTTTGATTACAGGTCGTACACCTCCATTTATACTAGGGCTTCCAAAGGTTACCGTTAGGGTTTGCGATGTACACACTAGCTCGTGGTGGACTCCGGACTAGTCCGGTGTGCAGCATGTGGGAAACCCTAAGTGTCCTGAATTATCGGACTTGTCATAAATCAACCAAAACCCACAAGGGATGCCTAGATGCACTTTCAATCTCCTCCTTTTTGGTGATTTATGACAACCAATTGAGACTTCACAAATATGATTAAAAATCCAGATTTTCATAGTGTGCACATATGAGCTTGGAACAAGTTAACCAATGAAAACATAAGACATATGTGCACTCTTTATGGTGAGGTGCAAAACTATGTGTGTGTGTGAGCAATAATCATGATAATGATGAGGTAAATGACATGATCATATCAACATCAAGCATATATGTCAATTTCAGAGCAATGACATAGATTATATCAAAGCACACTCACACACTTCATAACCATGACTAGAAACATAATAAAAGCATAATGAAAGTTCTACAACCCCAAAAACATAATAGAGATCAGTTTTACAACCCAAAAGCATAACAGAGATCAAAAGATGCAAATGGAGCTCTCATCTCTCAAATTACTGTTAGACCTAGTGACTCCCCCTCAATCTCTCCCCCTTTGGCATCAAGACACCAAAAAGAAGGAGAGGGGGGATCTAGCAGCCATCCTCGACTCACTCCTCGTTGTCGGTCCTCTCGTTGAGAACCACTTGCAGTACCCCCAACGCCAAAATAGGCAAGTTCAGAAGGTGAGAGGGGTGGAAGCTCCGAGAAGTCAGAAGGAGTGTCCTCGGAGATGACAGGAGACCCAATAGGATCAATCTCCAGCTTTTAGCATATGGCTTTGATATTCTGCTTTATGTATCTCATATCCTCTTTCCTTGCCTTGTTCAACTTGTGGACTTTCACCTCAGCCTTCTTGCAGGAGCCAAAGATGGCGGCCAAGTACTTCAAGATGCCACTTGGAGACCCCTTCTTGGAAGTAGTATCTCTTGAACTTGGTGGGGGTCTTGCTTCAGCTTGGGCCCTCCTAGGAGCCTCTTCACTTGACACTGGTGATGGAGCAGCTGGGGGAGTGGCTTGGGAAGGTTTCTGGTGCCTTAGATGGGTGTGCTCTACATCCTTCATGAACTCTATTCTTGTGACCTTTTCTATCATAAACATGATATAGGGTGCATAGCCACAGGAACAGTTCGGTGTGTAGGAGATATTCACCATATCATTTCAAATATAGTCAAAGATATCAAACTTCCTATTTTTTCTTATCACCTTCATCAATGTCCTCAGGTAGCCTTGGACACTTCCTGCATCTCCATCCTTCGGAGCAATTGTCTTCCTAAGCACCCTGTTGAGAACCATGAAAAAGGGCTTCATGTTCTTGGTCGATGGAGGATTGTACTTCAGGCGAGTATCATAAAGGAAGTCCATATTATCCTTCTCTAAGACACCAATGTTGTGAATGATGAGCTCATTACTGCTAGTGTCCTCAAGATGCAGCAGTCTTGCAAACTCATCATAAGTAATAGTATACTTGGTTCCATGTGTCATCCAAGTCACCTGTTCCTCTTCATTGCTAGCAAAGTAGCAGGTTGCATAGAATTGAGCAATGATTTCATCATTCCAGTTGCACCTGAAAGCAAACAAGTCTTTGAGGCCATGTCTCTCCACAGCCTGTATCACTTCATCAAAGGTTGGGCAGCTCTTCCTCCCAAAGTGGCTCCAGTCAATCCACTGGCTGCGGACCACCGGAGTCTTCATTGTGAGATACACAGAACTATAATAGTCCGCATGGAAGTTGCTCCAGAACCTTGCATCAGCTGCCTTTCTGGATCTATTGTAGCAGTCAAGTGTCCTGAGCTTTGAAGCAACATCGCTTCCTTTTCCATTGAACCTTTCTTCAGTGGGGTCTCTGGTCCCCTGCCTTGGAGCACTCACTTGTAGAGGGCCAATCGGACCGGTGGCTATCCCTTTTCCTTTGCCCTTAGCTTGGCGAGGAGCTGCCAGGCTGGGGCCAGCTCCATCCTTTCCTTTGGATACGGGCTTCTTGGCCACGACCTTTCGTCGCACTTGAGGTGGAGTGGGCGACGGGTCAGCGACACGGTGTTGCTGCTTTTTGCTTTGGCCCATCGAGGACTGAAGCAATGACTCTTGGTCCAACTTGGCCTCAAAGTCGGAGATCTAAACATTGGAGCTCGACATTGTCCTAACAAGAGGATTATACAATGCATGGATGAGTATTGATGGCAAGGAAATGCATTGAGTAGTTGGCATTTAGGGTTGAGTTCAGTTAAAAATCGGGCTTGTCCAGTGCTCAAGTGCGGACTAGTCCGGAGTACCGGACTTGTCCATACTGAGACTCGGACTAGTCCAATGTTCAACTATTCAAACCCTAACTAGCAAATCAATGGTTGTTCTCAATGCAATAATAGCTCATGGTAGATGTAATACAACAAGGAATCATGTATTAACAAGTGAAACTAAGCTATTTGGTCCACAACACAAGAAATCGAAGGTTCTAGGGTTTTGGAGAAAGTTTAACAAAATCCTTTGATTCTTGAGGTTGGAGGCATTTTTGGTGCGGATAAGTCTATGGTCCTCGATCCCCTTGCGACGAAGATCGTTTTCCACGGAGAGTTGAAGAGATTTGGTTGAGAAATCGCCAAATGACCTTGGGGGTGCTCGAGTGAAGAGAGAGAGTATGAGGGAAGTCATGAGGATGAAGGAGATTAGGGTTTGGTGGCCCTAGGGTTATGGAGTCGAAAAATCGGACTAGTCCGTGGTCAACCGGACTAGTCCGGACTACCGGATCTCTGCGGGCTAGTCGGCAATGTGCGGACTAGTCCGGGCAACCCGGACTAGTCCGTGGTCACCAGAACAAAATCATCTAGTCCATTCGTATATATTCGAAGGTGCTTACAAAGAAAATAGGGGGCAAAACACACAAATAATTTTGATGAATATGATAAGTAAACATCCAACAATCAAGTTATGACCATAATTCACCAAGATCAAGTAATTAAAATAGTTTTTCGGAGAAAATAGAGAGATATGATTTTCAAAACACAATCAATATATTTTGAAGATGGCATCCAGGTATGCAAGTTTCAAGCCACGTTCTGAGCATCAAGGATATTTAGTTCATTTCGAAGCTCGCAAAAACATTTTTCATCAAGTAGCTTTGTAAATATATCAGGTAGTTGTTTTTCAGTGTTGACATGGGAAATAACTATGTCTCCTTTTATTGAGTGGTCTCTCAAAAAGTTATGTCGGATGTCTAGGTGTTTTGTCCTAGAGTGCTCACAGGGTTATGGGCAATTTTAATAGCACTCTCATTATCACAAAGGAGTGGAATACGTCTCATATTATAACCGTAATCCCTTAGAGTTTGTCGCATCCAAAGGAGTTGTGCGTAACAACTCCTGGTTGCAACATACTCTGCTTCGGCCGTGGATAAGGCAGTGGAGTTTAGTTTCTTGGAGGACTAAGAAACTAGGGATCTACCTAGGAATTGGCATGTAGCGGAGGTACTTTTTCTATCTACTTTGCATTCGGTATAATCTGCATCAAAGTATCCAATGAGATTGAACTTGGAACCTTTAGGGTACCAAAGACCTAGGTTGGGTGTATGAACTAAATATAGCAAGATTTTTTTTACGGCTGTCAAATGACACTCCTTAGGATTGGCTTGAAATCTTGCACATAAACATACACTCAACATAATGTCAGGCCTAGATGCACATAAGTAAAGTAGGGATCCAATCATGGAGCGATATACCTTTTGATCTACGTTTGGTATGTCTTCATTGAGATCCAAGTGTCCATTTGTTCCCATGGGAGTCTTTATAGGCTTCGCCTTGTCCATTCCAAGCATCTTGAGTATGTCTTGAGTGTACTTAGTTTGGCTTATGCATGTCCCTTCCTTTTGTTGTCTCACTTGGAATCCCTAGAAGTACCTCAATTCTCCCACCATGGACATCTCGAATCTATCTGTCATAATCTTACTAAATTCTTCACAAAAGAATTTGTTAGTTGAACCAAATATAACATCATCAACTTAAATTTGACAGATAAATAGATCATTGTCAAAGTGCTTGGTAAACAACGTGTAATCAGCTTTGCCAATTTTAAATCCATTTTCAATCAAAAAATCTCTAAGACACTCATACCAAGCTCTAGGAGCTTGTTTTAGGCCATAGAGAGCCTTACGCAGATTGAACACATGGTCGGGGAACTCTTGATCTTCGAATCCGGAGGGTTGCTCCACGTACACCTCCTCCTTGATTGGTCCGTTGAGGAAAGCGCTTTTCACATCCATTTTATAGAGCTTGAAATCATGGTGTGCATATGCAAGTAATATTCTTATCGATTCAAGCCTAGCTACAGGAGCAAAAGTTTCGTCGAAATCCAAACCTTCGACTTGTGAATACCCTTTGGCCACAAGTCATGCCTTGTTTCTTGTCATCACCCCGTGTTCGTCTTGCTTGTTGTAGAAGACCCATTTAGTGTCGACGACGTCAAACTTGGGCCTTTCAACAAGTTCCCACACCTCGTTCCGTTTGAAGTTGTTCAATTCTTCTTGCATTGCCACCACCCAATCTGGATCTTTCAATGCATCTTCAACCCTGTGAGGTTCCAAAGAGGATACAAACGAGTAATGTTCACAAAAAATTAGCAATTTGGGATCTAGTTGTTACTCCCTTTTGGATGTCACCGATTATGTTGTCGACAGCATGATCTCTTTGGATGCATTGGTGTACTCTTGGATGTGGCACTTGTGGTCTTGAATCTTCATGGTCATCTTCTTCTCCCCCTAGATGGCTGCCCTCATTGATTTGTTGGTCACCTTGATCTTCATGAGGTTGATCTTGTGTAGAAGTTCCCCCATGATCCATTACCTTCACTTGTGGTTCATCTTCTTCATTTGCATTTGGAGGTGACGCTTCTGGTCGAACATCGCCCAACGCCTTTCTTCTCAACGCTTGACATGGAGCTTATTCTCTATCTAGCACACATTGATCAACTTGCTCTTCTTGAGAGCCGTTAGTTTCATCGAACACTACATCACGTGCTACTTCAACAAGTCCGGAGACCTTGTTGAAGACACGATAGGCGTAAGAGTTCGAATCATGGCCAAGCAATAAACCTTCATCGAACTTCGAAGCTAACATTGAAGCCCTAGGCTTCTTGTTCAAGATATAATATTTAGAACCGAAAACTCAAAAATAGGAAATATTAGGCATGTTACTGGTGAGTAGTTCATATGATGTTTTCTTTAGTAGGCGATGAAGATCCTTCAACATGTACTCATCAAACATGTACTCATCAAACTCATTGATGGCGTGACAAGCGGTGTTGATCGCTTCAGTCCAAAATCGATCCGAAGTCTTGTACTCATCAAGCATTGTCATCGCCATCTCTATGAGGGTTCGATTCTTCCTTTCGGCTACTCTGTTTTGTTGAGGGGAGTACGGTGCTGAAAATTCATGTTTTCTGCCTTCTTTGTCTAGGTACTCCTCAACTTGGGTGTTCTTGAACTTCGTGCCATTGTCACTTTGTATGTTCTTGATCTTCAATGAAAATTCATTTTGGACACGCTTGAGAAACTTCTTGAGGGTTCCTTGAGTTTTTGTCTTATCATGCAAAAAGAAAACCCACGTGAAGCGCGAAAAATCATCAACAATTACTAAATTGTATTTGTTACCGCTGATGCTTATGTAAGCAATTGGACCAAATAGATCCATGTGAAGTAGCTCGAGCGGTCTTGTCGTTGTCATGACGTTCTTCGCGGGATGAGGTGCTCCTACTTGCTTCCCGGCTTGACATGCACTACAAGGCATGTCTTTCTCAAAAACAACATCCTTCAAACCTCGAATGTGATCGCCCTTTAGAAGTTTTTGAAGATTCCTCATACCAACATGTGCTAGCCGTCTATGCCACAGCCAACCCATGTTGGTCTTTGCAATCAAGCATGTGTCAAGTTCGGCTTTATCTTTGTTGAAGTCAACAAGATAAAGCTTTCCCTTTAACACACCCTCGAATGCAACCGAGTCATCACTCCTTCTACAGACGATCACACCCTCATTAGTGAACAAGCAATTATAACCCTTGTAACATAATTGAGATATGGACAGTAGGTTACAATCTAAGGAATCGACATGTAAAACGTGAGAAAGAGTGTGTTGAGATGATATTGCAATTTTAATTGTACCGAGCACCCTTCCTTGACTGTTGTGTCCAAAATAGATGCCTTTGCTTGGATCTTCATTTACTTCATATTCAATGAACATCCTTCTCTCTCCGGTCATGTGGTTGGTGCATCCACTATCTAGCACCCATTTTGCTCCACCAGAGGAGTAGGCCTGCAAAAACAAATTACTCCTTGGTTTTAGGTACCCAAGCTTGCTTGGGTCCTTTGGGGTTAGTTACAAGTGATTTGGGCACCCACACATGAGACTTGGTGTTCCCGTGGTGTGGCCCAACATGTTTAGCATAAACTCTACCGAAATTACTTTTCATGAGAACATATGACGCTTCAAAGGTTCTAAACAATAGTTGTTGTTCATATATGTTAACATGTTTGGACTTATCAACATTATTAGGCTTTCTAGCTTGAGAGGAGTTTCCCTTGGCAAAAGCAATGCATTCCTTGTCATTCTTGTGGCTTCTAGCATTTTGCTTTTCACCATAAGAATCCCCAATGCCATATTTGACATTAGGAGGTCTTGTGGCCAAGTATGCACTTCGCGCATACTTGATCTTCTTCTTGTCAAATATGCCACTGCGGGAAGGATGTTTGTCCTTTGTCAAGTTCGACTTATCCTTCAAGTTAGTGTCAATTTTAGCACATGCACAAGTAATAGTAGTTTTAGATTTTAAGTGTTGAGAAGGTGAGCTTGAAGAGGATGAAGGGTCACTTTGCTTGAGTGACTCAACTTGTACCTCAAGGATCTTGTTAACTTTGGTTAAGTTAGAAATTTCATCCTTGATGATTACATTTGAGTCGCTTAACGTCAAGCAAGCTTCCTTGCTTGAAGCTAACTCAAGGTCTAGTGACTTACTTCGCTCCTTTTAAAGTTCAAGGAGCTTTTTTATCTTAAGATACTCCTCCTTTTGAAGGGTGATCATATCTTCTTGGAGATCAACAAGCTCCTCCTTATCAATAAGTTTATCCATCAAGAATTTCATTTTTGCAGGAGTTTTCTTATCTAAGCCAACAAGCATATCTTCATTATCACTATAAGAATCACTATCGCTAGAGTAAGAATGCAAGGAGGAAGATTTATTTGTTACCTCTCTTTTACCTTCCTTCGCCATTAGACATGTGTCGTTGTCCTTCCTTGCGCCAATAGTTGGGAAGAGGGTGGATTTCTTGGTTGTCTTCTTGATGGCTATGCTAGCCATCTCCTCTTCCTCTTCGGATGAGGACTCATCATTGGAGTCCCACTCCTTTCATAGGTGCAACTGTCCAATTTGCCTTTTCTTCTTGAACATCTTCTTGGGTTGAGGCTTTGTATCCTTGGTCTTCTTCTTGTTTTCTTCATAAGGACAATCAACTATAAAGTGGTCATATTCACCACAGTTATAGCAAGCACGCCTCAACTTAGGTCTTGATTTGTCTTTGTGTCTTCCTTCATTTGATTTACCACCTTGTCTTCTTTTCATCATCTTTTTGAATTTCTTCATAAAGAGGATCATATCCTCTTCATCCATATCGCTGTTTTCGACGTCGTTGTCCTCTTCTTGTTGAGCTTCTCGAGCTTCTTTTGACATGGGCTTGCAAGTGGACTTCAACACGACTCCTTTCTTCTTTGTTGTGGTGAGGTCGGCAATCTCTTTTACATGTTTTTTTTTGCTTTTCCATCATCTCAAAATTGATAATCTTTCCAAGCAATTCATCCGGGGTTATTTTCTTGTACCCGGGGCTTTCCTTAATCATCGAACATAGAGTCATGTTGCGAGGCATGAAGGCTCTGAGTATTAGCTTCACCACCTCGTGATCGTTCTACTTTTTGCTTCCATAGGCTCGAACTTTATTAATGAGAGTCTTAAACCGATTGTACATGTCTTGCGGTGACTCATCTTCTTCTATGGCGAATCTTCCCAATTCGCCTTCGATCATTTCAATCTTGGCCTCTCGCACATGACGATCTCCTTCATGTGCAGTTTGTAATGTGTCCCATATCTCTTTTGCAAATTCGAGATGATGAGGACATCACAACAGCGGAGACGCACATTGAACTGCAAGGACCAATCACAAGAGCACGAGCACGGTTAATAAATCAGCAGGTGAATTCGTTCCTAACTTCTTTTGCATGTGAGTTTGAGAATAGATTGTTATGTGATGATTTAATTGTTATTAGGAATAATGGAGAAGATCAACAAGTGAAGGAAAGAGGCCTTGGGAGCATAGAGAACCAGCTGGGACGTCCACAAGTTGATGGAAACAGGTTACAACTCGGACTCAAGTTCAACTCGCAATCCAGGAGCAGTCCACCTTAAAACGTTCGCCCAAGAGGCATATGGACTCCGTTTTCTACGTTCTACATATGCACGGAAAGAGGAGAAGATAAAATTTCCAATGGTTATAGTCCCACCTCAGAAGCTCTTCGGAATCATTGGGAAAAGTCGAAACAATTCGAGTCATGATTTGTCCGGTGCTGCACCACCGAATCGGGCCTTTGGGTCTTGTATCCCGTAAGAGTCCATTAGGGACGCGTCTAATCATGTTTTGGCCGAACCCTAGCCTTTAAATACTGCAGCCGCCGGTCATATTCGGTGGGTTTTGCTTAGATCAATAATATCGCAGTTCTACGGTTTGTGAGACCCCAACTTCGCGATTTTAGATTGTGTCTTCGACGTTCTTGCCCGTGTTCTTGGTTGCACTGGCAGGGATTAGCCTTCTTGTTGAGGTCAAGCGTGTGCAGCACAGTTGATAACCAATGGAGCTGTGGTGTAATGATTGCAGGGATACTCGAACCGCTCGAGTGCCGCGGATCATCAACGTCGAGTTCTCCACCCCAATCGACTTTACCTTTCGGAAGATCGGGCCTAAACCTACTCATCAACTGGTATCAGATTTCTAGGTTGCTCGTGAGGTATCTTGCTTTCCTTCCATTAGATCAATTTTGTTTCGTACCTATAGTTTACAAAAAAAAACCACAAAAAGAATTTAGATCGTTTTTCCCGCTTCCTAGACTATAGTGTCTGCAATTTCGTTTTTCAGTTTGCATTGTTGAGTTTGCATTCGTGTGGTCGAGTCTTGTTGCTGCTTTAGCTTTGTGTTATGGGTCCTAGTTATCGTGTTTGTCCTTGTTTTCTTGCTGTTCGACACCTATTCCACAATACCTAAATAACAAACTGATCCACCATGTTCATCAGTTTGCCCTAGCTAGCCGCCTTGCATGAACTCCCGCATCGCCAGCCCTAGATTAGGTGACAAACCTTTGTGCCACTCATCCTTGAATCATCACACACCACCCCATTAGTTGTTGTGCAAATTACCGATCGTTTTCATATCCATTGCAAGTTCTGTTCTCAAACCGAGTTGGAATCAACATCCAAAAAAATGTAACTCGGACAACCTACCTTAAAATGGCCATAACTTTCGCATACGAACTCAAAATCAGGCAATTTTTTTCAAATTCATCTACGCAAAATTTTGCATCTGATTTTCCACCGCGTAGCTGCGTTCGGCGAAATTAGATTGCCCAAATTCCCCTCGGAAGATAGGCTATCCGGCCTCTGAAGTTTCAGCATGAATTTTAAAGAATCGTCTTGATTTTCTATAGGCCGCATATTACATCCAATTGAGCTGCAAATTTATGTGCTTCATATCTTCGTGCTCCTGAGTAAAGAAAAAATATTAAAAAAAAAGAAAAAAATAGTGAAGAGCACGCATATTAAAGCAATTGGCTTATACTACTTGTGTTGTGATTGTTGGTTATATCATTTTGTCTTCCTTTTGCCATGCTACTTCCTTATGTTGTGCTAGGCCCTAGAGAACTTGGTTGACCAGCAACAGTTTCCTACATTGAATACTTATTCAGCTTTGTTTATTGTTAACGACTTTCTGCTTATTAGCCACCATATTGTGCCATCCAAGCTCCACCTTTCTCTTGAGAATAACAGGTACCTTTGCAATCATCCCACGCTTCATTGGTTCATCTCACCGTCCACACCACATGTTGTGTCGGTAAGAACACTTGTAAGAGTGTGGTAAGACGCTTGAGCGAGAGAGATTGTTTTCTTCCACCTTTCACATTGTCACTGTAGTTGATAGGGATAACAAATTTTTGTTGTCTTTTGTTTCCTACTAACAATGGCAGGAGAAGACAATGATGATGAATGTGTTCAACATGCTGAGTTATGTGATATGATGAAGACCATGACAGATATGTTCGCGAAATACAAAGCAGCAACGGAGGAGTCATTGGCGAACTTGACTCGCAAACTTGATGACCTTGCTCTTCGGATGAATACTTTTGAGGCTCGGTTGCCTCTCGCTGGAAGACATGAAGATAATGCTTATGATGATATGGAAGATCACAATAATCAGCCAAGACTACCACTTTATCGTCGAGGTATGGGAGGTAATAATCATCATAACAATTATAATCGTCCTCCTGATGATCCTTTTGCTAAAGTGAAATTTACTATACCCCCTTTTTCTGGTGCTTATGATGTTGAGGCTTATCTTGACAGTAGAGTAAAAATTTAATGCCCATCTTGTTCCTGAACAACATAGAGTTCGTCAAGACACTAGTGAGTATAAGGACTTTGCTATCATATGGTGGAATGAACTTGTTAAAACTAGAACTGATCCTCCAACATGGGATAGATTAAAGGAAGCTATGCATGTTCAATTTGTTCCTCCATCTTTTCAGCGGGACCTTCGCAAAAAATTGCAGTGCTTAGACCAAGGTAACATGTCCGTAGATGAGTATTATCAAGAGTTACAAAAGGGTATGCTGCGTTGTGGGGTAGTAGAGGACATGGATGATAAAATAGCTCGTTTTTATGGGGGGTTGAGGCGTGAAATTCAGGACATTGTTAATTACAAGGAATATGATATTGTTAACAGATTGTTTTAGCTTGCTATGTTAGCAGAAAAAGAATTGCAGGGCCGACAACAACAGCAACATTGCACGAGGAGCAACTTCACGCCGCGTGCAGCGACTACACCATCCAAAACAGCACCATCTTCGACACCCGTGCAGCGACTACACTACCCAATGGCGGCCAACGAACTATACCTGCTGCTCCACCTTCTCGCGTGCCGAAAGGCAGCAAGGCGACATCATTCAAGCCTTCTGCGTCCACTCCTTCTACGGGTCGTACTTCTGACATCAAGTATCACCGCTGCCAGGGACTTGGTCATATGATGAGAGATTGCCCGAGCAAACGAGCATACATAGCACGCGACGATGGCGGGTATGATAGTACTTCGGATGTTGAAGATGAATATTCTCTTGCTACTGACTTTACAGATCCAAATGACGAACACACCGAAGAAGAGGTACTTGGTACAACGGCGACGGAGAACTATAGGAGCATCACTGTGCAGCGTGCCTTGAGCTCCAAAGTGGAGACCGACGACAAGCTACAACGACACAACCTCTTCCACATGTTTCTCGTCGTCAAGGACTGTCGTGTACACACTATAATTGATGTAGGTAGCTGCAATAACTTAGTGAACACGGACGTCGTCAAGAAACTCGGTTTGACAACAAGAGCACACCCTCATCCGTACCACATTCAATGGTTCAACAACAGCGGTAAGGTTCGGGTAACACAAACATCGAGAATACATTTTTCAATCGGTTCATACCATGATTTTGCTTATTTTGATTTTGTTCCTATGGATGCTTGTTCTCTTTTATTGGGTCGTCCTTGGGAATTTGATACAGATGCTATTCATCATGGTAGAACCAATAAATATACTCTCATGCATAAGGGAAAGAAAATCACTTTGCTCCCCATGACTCCTGCTAAAATTGTGCATTTTGAGAAGAGTAAAATTCGTGATGGCAAAGCAACAGAATTAGAATCTGAAAAACAGCAAGTTATTAAGTTAAAATCACCATCGTTGCTCGCAACTAAATCTGAACTTGCTGATTTATTCGATGCTAAGGGGATGTGCTATGCTTTAGTTTGCAAAGAGGCCATGTTTTCACTTCATGAATTGTCTATTGCATTGCCCCCTGCTGTTGCTAACCTTTTGCAGGAGTTTGAGGATGTGTTTCCCTCTGAGATACCCCCTGGTTTACCACCGATGAGAGGCATTGAACACAAGATTGATTTGGTTCCAGGAGCAAGTTTGCCAAATCGTGCAGCATACAGGGCGAATCCACAAAAAACTAAGGAAATTCAGCGACAAGTCCAAGATCTTTTGGACTGCGGGTACATTCGTGAAAGCCTTAGCCCTTGTTCCGTTCCTGTTCTTTTGGTTCCTAAGAAAGATGGTAGTTGGCGCATGTGTGTTGATTGTCGAGTGATTAATAACATCACCATTCGATATCGTTATCCTATTCCTCACTTAGATGACATGCTTGATGAATTGAGTGGTGCTATCATCTTCACAAAAATCGACTTTCATAGTGGTTACCACCAAATTAGAATGGCACTAGGAGATGAATGGAAAACTGCATTTAAAACCAAGTTTGGACTTTATGAGTGGTTATTCATGCCTTTTGGTTTAACTAATGCACCCAGCACCTTTATGTGTTTAATGAGCGAATTTACGTGCTTTCATTGGACAATTTGTGGTGGTTTACTTCGATGATATCCTCATTTACAGCAAGTCATATGATGAACATCTTGATCATTTACATGTTGTTTTTACTGTTTTGAGAGATGCACGTTTGTTTGGTAACCTCGAAAAGTGCGTCTTTTGCACCAATCGAGTCTCATTTCTTGACTACGTCGTTTCCTTGCAGGGAATTGAGATGGATGAGGCAAAAATTGAAGCAATCACCAGCTGGCCAGCCCCAACAACCGTCACGCGGGTTCGTAGTTTTCTTGGTCTTGTAGGTTTTTATCGGTGTTTTGTGTGGGATTTCAGCACCATTGCAGCACCTCTACATGAGCTAACGAAGAAGGGAGTGCCGTTTCGATGGTCGAACAGCAGCAACAAGCTTTTGATGCTCTCAAATCGAAGCTTACACAAGCACCATTGCTACAACTTCCTGATTTTGGCAAGACCTTTGAGCTAGAATGCGATGCAAGCGGCATTGGTATTCGAGGCATTCTCATACAAGGAGGTAAACCCGTTGCTTTCTTTAGTGAAAAACTTCATGGTCCTTCTTTGAATTATTCCACTTATGATAAGGAATTGTATGCCTTAGTGCGAGTATTACAAACTTGGCAACATTATCTTTGGTCTAAGGAGTTTGTCATACATTCCGATAATGAATCATTGAAGTATCCTAAGTGTCAAACCAATCTGAATAAACGACATGCTAAATAGATTGAGTTCATAGTGTCGTTTCCGTACATCATTAAGCATAAGAAAGGGAAGGAAAATATCATTGCCGATGCATTATCTAGGCGTTATACCATGCTGTCCTAACTTGATCATAAAATCTTTGGTTTGGAAACAATAAAAGCATTATATCCTACTGATTTGGACTTCAAATATGCTTTTGAAAACTGTAGAGGAGGAAGAACTTGGAATAAATATGTGTTGCGAGAGGGTCTCCTCTACCGTGCTAACAAGCTATGCGTTCCAACTGGCTCCGTTCGTTTATTACTTTTGCAGGAATGGAGGAGGTTTGATGGGACATTTTGGAGTGAAGAAAACTGAAGACGTGCTGTCCACACACTTCTTTTGGCCAAAGATGAGGCGTGATGTTGAGCGCTACGTGTCACGATGCACTACTTGCAACAAAGCTAAGTCTTGCCTTAACCCACATGGTCTTTATATGCCTCTTCCTGTTCTTAGTGTACCTTGGGAGGATATTTCTATGGACTTTGTTTTGGGATTGTCTAGGACTAAGAGGGGGAGGGATAGTATTTTTGTATTTGTTGATCGTTTTTCCAAAATGGCACACTTTATACCTTGTCATAAGAATGATAATGTCTCATACATTGCTGATTTATTTATGACGGAAATTGTTCATTTACATGGTGTGTCAAATACCATTGTTTCTGATCATGATGCAAAAATTTTAAGTCGTTTTTGGAGAACTTTGTGGTATAAATTGGGAACCAAGTTGCTGTTTTCAACTACATGTCATCCACAAACGGATGGACAAACCGAGGTAGTCAATCGTACTTTATCCACTATGTTGCGGGCTGTCCTGAAAACAAATTTGAAGTTGTGGGAGGAGTGTTTACCACATATAGAATTTTCTTACAACAGATCTGTTCACTCCATGACAAAGGTAAGTCCATTCCAGGTAGTGTATGGTTTCAATCCCCCTGCTCCTATTGATTTACTACCTTTGCCTCCTTCTGAAACTATAAATTTGGATTCTACACAACGATCTGAATTCATTCTTAAGATGCATGAAACTACGAAGAAAAATATTGAAATGATAAATGAGAAGTATAGGATTGCAGGTAGTAAAGGTAGAAAGGAAGTAAAACTTGAACCGGGTGATTTGGTGTGGTTACACTTGAGAAAAGAGTGATTCCCTGACTTGAGAAAATCTAAACTTATGCCACGAGTTGCTAGTCCTTTTAAGATTGTTGAAAAGATTAATGATAATGCATATAAGCTTGAATTGCCTCCCGATTTTGGGGTTAGTCCTACATTTAACATTTCAGATTTGCGACCGTACTTGGGAGAAGAAGATGAACTTGAGTCGAGTACAACTCCAATTCAAGAGGGCGAGGATGATGAGGACATCACAACAGCGGAGACGCACATTGAACTGCAAGGACCAATCACAAGAGCACGAGCACGGTTAATAAATCAGCAGGTGAATTCGTTCCTAACGTCTTTTGCATGTGAGTTTGAGAATAGATAGCTATGTGATGATTTAATTGTTATTAGGAATAATGGAGAAGATCAACAAGTGAAGGAAAGAGGACTTGGGAGTGTGGACAACCAGCTGGGACGTCCACAAGTTGATGGAAACAGTTTACAACTCGGACTCAAGTTCAACTCGGAGTCAAGGAGCAGTCTAACTTAAAACGGACGCCCAGGAGGCATACGGACTTCGTTTTCGACGTTCTACATATGCACGAAAAGAGAAGAAGATAAACTTTACAATGATTCTGGTCCCACCTCAAAATCCCTCCGGAATCAATGGGAAAAGTTGAAACAAGTCGGGTCCAGATTTCTATCCGGTGCTGCACCACCGAATCGGGCCTTTGGGCCTTGTATCCCGTAAGAGTCCATTAGGGACGCGTCTAATCGTATTTTTGCCGAACCCTAGCCTTTAAATACTGCAGCCGCCGGTCATATTCAGTGGGTTTTGCTTAGATCAATATTATCGCTGTTCTACGGTTTGTGAGACCCCAACTTTATGATTTCAGATCGTGTCTTCGACGTTCTTGCTCGTGTTCTCGGTTGCACTAGCAGGGATTAGCCTTCTTGACGAGGTCAAGCATGTACAGCACGGTTGATAACAAACGGAGTCATGGTGTAGTGATTGCAGGGGTACTCGAACCGCTCGAGTGTCGTGGATCATCAACGTCGAGTTCTCCACCCCAATTGACTTTACCTTTCGGAAGATCGGGCCTAAACCACTCATCACGAGTCCATCCACTTTGGTGAACTCGTCTCGACTCAATGATGAAGTTATGACAGCTACAGCTTGAGCATTCCGATGGATAGCTTGTTCTTGGCTTGGTGTGAGTTCTTCATCGTCATTCGAGGTATCTATCCTTGTACACACTATATGCCACAAGCGTGGGTTCAGTGATATTAAATGCATCATCATATTTTGCCTCCACATTGAATAATTGTTGCCTTCAAAGAATGGGGCTTTTCCTAAAGGAATTGATAAATAATGGTTATTATTGGAATTCAAACGATCATAATTAAAAGGATATCAGGAGTAGTCAGTGTGACTACTCCCCTTCTTCTTCTTCTCATCATCCATATTTATCTTCCCTTTGGAGAGCGCCTTCTTCCTTAGGAGCGCCTTGAGTTCAAGCGTCTTGTCATCATCATATTTGAAGTCTTGGATGGCGTCAAGGAGCTTCTCCAACTTTTGAGTCTTTTCATCTTCAACTTTCTCTTGGTTGAATTTCTTGTGCACATCATTCATGTCTGACATCTTCTCTTCGAGCGATTAGTCTCTTTTTGAAGAGTCTCGCTCTGATACCAATTGAATGTAGCCTAGAGGGGGGTGAATAGGCTTTTCGAATTTTTTCTATCGGAACCTGAAACACTTAGCAACCTGATCAAACACAGAGAAATCAGACTAGTCCGCTAGGGTGCGGACTAGTCCGGTGTGTGCGGACTAGATTGATCAAGTTTGATCAATGATTTCGATCAAAGTACTCTATGCAATGGAAATTGGATTGTAAAATGAATGTATTGCTTTAGTGAAACTAGATGTGGCACAAGTTAACTTTAGATTCAAAGTTTTAACATAAGTTGAACAAGATTAAGCAAACCCTATATTACTATGAATAGAAAGAACAAAAGCAAAGGACACAATGATTTTTATCTCGTGGTTCGATTCCATAGAGGAAATCTACATCACGTTGAGGAGCCCACGGAGGACTGGGTTTTCACCAACCCTACCCTCTTCGAATCGCCACAGAGGCCGATTCTCTTCCACTAATCACAAAGGGGTAAATAACCATGTTCAAGGGGCCTTCTCACAAATTGAGGGCTCCCCAAGATTTACAAATCAAAACACCACCAAACACACTCGAAAAGTATGCAATGAAACAACAAGAGTGTGTGAGAGAATCAAACCCAAGAGCTCAAGATGTGAAGAAAGTGTCTCTCCTTTGATCTATAGTTAATCCTCAATGGATTTGATATTTCTTGCATTGGATTGTGTGGAGAGACGTGTTTCCTGGGCTCTTGGAAGGTGTGATGATGCAGGGGGTCGACAGATTTTAATTAGGGGCCATACACCTCTATTTATACTAGGGTTTCCAAAGGTTACTATTAGGGTTTGCGATGTCCGGACTAGTCCGTGGTGGACTCCGGACTAGTCCAGTGTGCGGCGTGTGGGAAACGCTAAGTGTCCTGAATTATCGGACTTGTCCGGCAATGGGCGGACTAGTCCGATTTTGTCTCTAGAGATGTTCGGACTAGTCCGACACATATTGGACTAGTCCGGTCATAGTGAATCTCTTAGTGAATTGAGAACAAGTCTGCACTTGGGGGACTTGTCTGATTTTAGTCAGAGAGGTTATCAGACTAGTCCGGACAATATTGGACTAGTCCGGTGTCGTGAAATTTTGAGGGGCTAAGGACTTGTCCGAAGTAGGTCAGTGGGCATTTCGGACTAGAATGTGGAATATCGGACTTGTCCGATATTGACCAGAAGGATTATCGGACTAGTCCGGACTTTATTGGACTAGTCCGGTGCGGACAAGTTCGCACTGGGAGGACTTGTCCGATCCTGGACAGAGAGGTTATCGGACTATTCTGGTGAACATCGGACTAGTCCGGACCTATGTAAACTTGTGCAGTGAGAGTGATTTCTTTTGCTTGAGCTCTTGGGGTGTGTTTCTCCAACACACTCCATACATGAAAAGTATTATATTCATCTTCTTGAGCTCTTTTCAACTTTATTCATCACTCTCCTTCCTTTTTGCGCTTACTTCATAATTTCATCAAAACCTGCGCTCATCTCAACAATTTGGTTAGGATCTTATTTGTTTGTCATAAATCAACCAAAACCCACAAGGGATGCCTAGATGCACTTTCAGTGGGTAGCTTGCGGCGACAAGACAGACGGACAGGACATCTCCTGACACTATCAACGACTATGCATGGGACACTAGCGATTGACGCGACAAGACGGCGAGTCTTCAAGCCTCTGTCAGAGGAAGCTTATGTGGGAAGTCATAGATCTTTAGGATAAGATCGCCCCAGGACCACCTTTCGGGCCCAGAGTTCACTAGTAAGGCGTCTGACCTTGTCTATAAAAGGATCAGACCACCACCATTACAAAGGATCCCCAATCTACGCATTCACACACTACACACCAGCAATACAACCTCATTGTGGAGTAGGGTATTACGCTCATGCGGCCTGAACCATGTAAAAACCACAGTCTCACAACTCTCATACGCGCAATCCCTCGATAAAGGACTAAGCCATGTCGATCAAGAACCTCCACCGGCTGCTCGCATAGCATGCCCAGGGGAAGTGTCGCAAGAGCAATTTGACAACATTGCTTAGGGGTATTTGGATAACCGTTTCAATTTGGCTTGTAAGAACTGTAATTTGGGTCTCTGTTATAATATATGGAACGGAGGTGGCCTCGCCAATTCCAAAAATAAAGTTCAGTGGAGGCAGGGTGCCGACTCCAAGCGCGGGAGTGGAGGCGGGGGTGCTGGCTCCAAGCACAGACGTGGAGGGAGGAGCGCATGCTAGCGCGCACATGAGGTGGGGGTGTTGACGCCTCGCACGCCTTGAGGTGAGGGGCGACAGTGCCTGGAGGTGGCGGCGGCATCTGGAGCCTCAAGTCCGCAATTGTCGGTCGAGAATAGAAGGAATGAATATAAAAATACGCGGAACAAATAAATTGGGAGAAGAAAAAACAATTGAGAGTATTTTAGTCATTTTAGGTGCTATGAAAATAGTAAAGAAAATAAAATAAATAAAAAAGAGGTGTGTCAATGTTAAGAAGGATGTTTTACCAAAACTCATGGTACAAGTGATATTTCCTCAAAGCCACTTGATGACAAGTCTAAAATAGAAATTGTCTTGAGGGGAAGAGATCGAGGAAGGAGATGAGGTAGGCGTCGAGGAGGAAGCTTCTAGAAGAGCGCTCGAGCTTGCACGCCACATCGCATGGCAATGGTATGGTATTCATCCGATGGGTATCTCAACGGTGGATCAAGAACGCAGGGGTTTGAGTTCACGAACACCAGGAAATGCAAGAAATCATGGACAGTCATTTTGAAAGTTTGCATGGCACAAAGATCCAGAGAGAGGCTACCCTTCACTGGCCGAATCTAAACTTGCTGCCACCTACATCTCCATGATCTGGACACCCCGTTTTTAGAAGATGAGATTTGGTAAGCCATCCAACAAATGCCGGGCCCTGACGGCTTCACGATGGACTTCTATAAAAGCTGCTGGTCCGTAATTAAGGGTGATGTTTTTCGGGTGTTCGAAAGTCTGTGTGAGCTTCGGGCGACCTCTTTCAGCAAGCTTAACCGAGCCCTAGTGACTCTCATACTGAAGCATGCAGACACTCAAATGTCGGCAGATTTTCGGCCAATTATCCTTATTCACTTGGTGGTGAAGATCTTCTACAAAGTATTGGCTATAAGACTAGCAAAGCACATTGACAAAATAGTCAGTCCCTCTCAGAATGCTTTCATCCCAACCCGATGTATCCAGGATGGCTACATGCACGTGAGAAGTCTACTCAGAACTTACCACCAGAAAAACAAACCCCTCCTCATGCTAAAGTTGGATATATCGAAAGCCTTTGACTCGGTATCCTGGGAATTCCTCATTGAATTTCTATAGAAGCGCGGCTTCCCCTCCCGATAGATAAACTGGATTGTAACCCTCCTCTATTCCTCCTCCTCGCGGGTGCAACCGAACGGGATCCCGCAGAAATCCATCCAGCACAGAAGAGGTCTAAGACAAGGAGACCCCTCTCCCCTCCCCTATTCATTATTGATTTTGACACTATCCAGAAGGTCTTCAAGCTTGCGACAACACAGGGTCTCATTTCCCCACTGACAGATCGGCTGGCCACGGAAAGAATGTCCTTATACGCAGATGACTCGGTCCTCTTCCTTAACCCTATACAATCTGAAGTTGATCTGGCGATGGATATTCTAGAACATTTTGGTGTCGCCACAGACCTAAAGATCAACGTGCAAAAGAGTTCGGTTTTGGCAGTCAGGTGCTCCGAAAGTCTTCTACAGTCCGTTTTGTAATCTTTTCAGGGTTCAAGGCTCACCCTTCCTTCTGCCTACTTGGGCTTGCCCATGGCGACCAGTCGGCTGAGAGCATCCCACTTCCAGCACATTGTAGACAAAGCAGCTGCAAAACTAGCTACATGGCAAGAAAAAGTTTTGACCATGGGAGGTCGTCATCAACTCATTGTTTCGGTGTTGCCAAGGTGTACCCTGAAGGAGCTAGACAAGTTGCGATGCAAGTTCCTGTGGGTCGGTTCAGATCAGATGTATGGGGTCAAGCAAAGGTAAATTGGGGGCGAGTTGTAGACCACTTCCACATGGTGGCTTGGGAATTGTAGATCTTGAAATATTTGGGAGAGCGCTCCAGCTCAGATGGGCATGGTTCAGATGGAAGAGACCAGATCGCCCGTGGGTGGGAGGTCACCTTCCCCTTTCAAGCACATATATTCAGTTGTTCGCTATGGCTACTAGAGTTTGTCTCGGCAACCGAAGGACACCAAGCTTCTGGAAAGACAACTAGTTGAATGGCATGCCTTTGCCACACTCCTTCCTGAACCTCTATCGACACAACAAATGCAAAGGAAGATCGATGGCGGAGGCCTTGACTGATGGCGCTTGGATTAAAGATGTCGCCCACAATCTCACAGTCCAACTCACTCGCAAGTTTGTAAATTTGTGGCACTTGATTCAGTCCCATCCCACACAGCTCAACACCAACCAAAGCGACCAGATAACATGCACTACTACAAAAAGCATTATTACAGGTGCCTAAATTTTTCAAACACAGGCGGTCCTTAAAAATATGCGACTGTGATGACGAATGATACAATAACTGCATGTGATGAAAGAACAACATAGATGGATTTTAAAAAACAACCGCCTGGGTAAATACTCGATCTTCTCAGGCGGTAATTACTTGAGAACTGCCTATAATGAAATAACATCGCAGTCGGATTTTAAAAAACAACCGCCTGGGTAAATACTCGATCTTCTCAGGCGGTTATTAATTAAGAACCGCTTGTAATGTAATAAACTTCACAGGCGGTTCTTAATTAACAACAGCCTGAGAAGATCATGTATTTTCACCGGCGGTCATTGTGTAAGAACCGTATGTAGTTGTTCAATTATCACAAGCGGTTTTCATTAAAGAACGGCCTGAGAAGATCATTGTTTCCACTTATTTTGTGGCCCCAGAAACGCCAGAGTGCCCTAGATCGTGAGCGTCCGTTGCAGGGATAAACAAACGCAATAACATTGCAATTAAGGGATTTAGTTGGAATACATAAACAAACGCAATGACATTGCAATTCAGAGATAATTTACAACTCGATGAATTCCATAGATCATACATTGTGTGCCCTATAAACTAAATTAGAATCTAAACTTATTCCTAAAGCTCCCATCGATCAATCTAAATTGTCCTGCTTGCTCCCGAACACGTCTCTTATATTTCCCTGGATCCTGAAAATATTGGCATTATTTAAATTAACAAATGACGAAGGAGGAATGAATAACCTACATTGGTCACTAAGTCAAAGTGTCATCTAACCTTGATAAGTATATTATAGCAATCATTTTCAACATCGGGCGCATTTGGCTGATGCAGCAAACGCTAAACTTCAAGTAGTATAGTTTTGATTGTAAAACCAGTGCACCACCCCTACGAAATATAATTTAAGAAATATAAGAAACCAACTCAAATAAGTTCGACAATAATTAAGTATTAGTTACATGAGCAAAATATGTCTATCTTACAGTCTCTTGATCAAGAATCCCGATGCAGAGTGCTCCCGAGCGATGGACATTTGGGTGGAAGAACACACTTGGAAAGGCGCATCTTGGAGGCACCAAGGGGTAGTCCTCAGAGAAGGAAATTGTCAGGGGGTAGTAACCATCTTCCCATTCAGTCTACAAAGGAAATTTATTAATAGGAGGACGATGGTTAAACTCATATTGTGCTTGTTCTTCATGACTTACCCCTTCTTTACCGGGAACGATGCACTGCCACTTCAATAAATCTCCCGATTCAGGCTTCACAGAGAAACCCTACGCAGAGAAATTGAAAATACCAAAAACAAATGAGACGGAAAAACAAAACTACAGTTAAGTTCATCAGTCCATTGCAGATACATATGTATATACAACCATGCGACCGGTGTGCCATATGTACATACATGGGGATGGTTCTTGCGCCACGCCGAGCGCTCCTCCTTCAATTGGCTACACGCCCGATACATCAATATCTAAAAGACCAAACTTCCAAATTATTGAGTCCAATATAAATACTCAAACATGTTTAGATTCCGCAAATTGTGTCCAAATTGTGCTCGCATACGGCTGTTGAACATCGCTTGTGCTCAGAAAACAGATATAAGTAACTGCGCAGTTTAAGAACCGCCTGTGATGCTGCTAAGCTCCTGTCAAGCTAATCCTTGCATAGCAAGCTCTTGTAGATGCAAGTAACACCCGTGGCTCATCATTTGAATTGTTGAAAGCATCAATTTGAAGCCTGACGATCCTTGGAAGGATTTTCCCATCCATTTGAACAATTTCTTTCCCTCCTGTCCATATGAAAACTTAGGAAGATGCTCCTTTCTCAGTTTTAATGCCTAAATATATTGACTAGAAATGAGTACCTACTTTCTTAGTGCTTCACACAAGCAAGTCAGCGAACAACTTCAATCACAAATCTTGTTTTTACACTTTCATAGGGATTTAACCTTAATCTTTCGAGCATAGATTTATCAAATAAGTGAAGCTTCCTTATCACACATGTTAATGACAGATAAAGTGAAGGATGTGTCGAAGCTAACGAAATTTGAATCGGACTGAAGATAAAGAGATCATGCATATGAGTGGCAATGTCCAGGTTAAACAGCGTGAAGCTATGATGACAACCTTCAACAACATGAAAAGTGATGCCAAAGTTATGCTTGCATCAACCAAGGCATGTTGTGAGGGTATAACACTTGTTGGGACAAGCATAACCTTGGTTAAAATCATAAATCACGCCACCGTGGATTACTCTGAAGCCGCCATGGATTACTCTGAAGTTTTCTCCGTGCGTGCTCAGTAAACTTCAGTGTAATCCATGACGGCTTCAGAGTAATCCACAGTGGCCAGATTTCTGATTTTGGCCAAGGTTATGCTTGCCCCAACAAGTGTTATACCCTCACAACATGTCTTGGTTGATGCAAGCATAACCTTGGCATCACTTTTCATGTTGTTGAAGGCTGTCATCATAGCTTCATGTTGTCTAACCTGGACATTGTCACTCATATGCGGCATCTCTTTGTCTTCAGTCCCATTGAGATTTCGTTAGCTTCGACACACCCTTCACTTGTAACTACCATTAACATGTCTGATGAAGAAGCTTCAATTATTGATAAATCTATGCTTGAAATATTAAGGTCAAATTCCTATGAAAATGGTAAAAGCAAGATTTTTGATTGAAGTTGTACGCTTCGTCGCTTGTGTAAAGCACTAAGAGAGATGGTACTGATTTGTAGTCAATATATTCAGCCATTAGAACTGATAAAGTAGCACCTTCGTAAGTTATCAAAATGGAGAGAAGAGAAAGAAATCTTGCAGGGCTTGTTTGGGTGTACTCAATCTAATTGGATTGAAGTGGATTAAAGTGAAGAATGAACTATTTTTCTCCTCAATCCACCTCAAACCACTTATATTGAAGTGGATCCACTCCTATCCAAACAAGCCCTCAAATGGACGGGAAGTATCATCAGACTTCATTTGAATCTTTTAACAATTCAAATGATGAGTCTCGGGTGTTACTTGCATCTACAAGAGCTTACTGTGAAGGGATTAGCTCGACATGAGCTTTGAAACAGAAGCTGAATTTAATAATGTTCGAAACATGCTATCTAAATCTAAAATGGAGCATTGTTCTAAGTTGATTTCAGAAGATACAAATATATACAATATATATCATCTTGCATTGCTATATACATTTTTTCTAGCATTGACATCTTCTTGCATATAGGGTTTCAAATTCTTTTTAATGCTTCTCTCTACGCGCTTGATGTTTTCTGGTTCGGTGAAAAGGTACATCTCTTCATACTGATTATATTCCTCTTCATTATCTCCACATTCTCAACCCCAATAATATTTTTCTTTCTAGAAACAACTATGTGCATCTTCTCAGTTTCTGAATCTTGAACATAAAAAACTTGTGCAACACTATCGGCGAGAACCCACAGGTCATCTTTATAACCCACTTTATTCAAGTCTACCAGTGTCAGCCCGTAATTGTCCACTTTCACACCATCAGGATGTTTGACCCATTGGCACTTAAATATGGGCATTACCATTCTTTCGCCATAATCGAGTTCCCATATTTCCTCTATGAACCCGAAGTATGTGGTCTTTTTCCCTTGTGAATCATAAGCCTCAATATGAACACCACTATTTTGTGCAACACTCTTACCGCTTTTTCTTTAGTGTAAAATGTGTAACCGTTGATGTCATATGCTTGCCATGATGTTACCAAAGCAGATGGGTCAGAAGCTAACTTCTTCATTGTTGCCTCTTCTACAGTGTTTCCGTATGGTATATTTTTGTCCATTAACCATTCAGTGAAACATCTTCTGTGCTCTTTCATGATCCAGTCCTCTGTGCGGTCTTGGTTTTTATCACGAAGCTCAATTTGGTGTTCATCGATGTACAGCTCAGCTATTGCAAGTTGTTGTAGTACACCAAAATGTGCACGGTGTACATTCTTGTAATCTTCAACGATAAAAGTTTTCTTACCCACTTTGCCTCTCCCATGTAGTCTACCCTCATGTACTTGTATAGGCACGCCTATCGATTTTCCATCTTTGATGTAATCAGCGCAACCCTCAATCACTTCTTCAGTGGTGTATCCTTCCATAATTGAACCCTCTGGGTGAGCATAGTTCCGCACATAACCTTTTAATACTCCTAAATATCTCTCCGATGAAAACATATGATGTAAATATAGTAGCCCCAATGCTTTTATCTGATCAACAAGATGTATGATTAGGTGTACTTGCATATCGAAAAAGGATGGTGGGAAACACATCTCAAGCTTGCACATACTCTCAACGATGTATGTTTTCAGATAGTCTAAATCTTCATGTGCTATCACCTTTTGCGATAATGCATTGAAAAAGTAACACAAACGTGTGATGACAACTTTTATATGCTCAGGTTTTATGACTCTTATTGCAATGGCAAGGAAAACTGTCATCATCATGTGACAGTCATGAGAATTATAACCGAATAAAGACAAGTCTTTCATCGAGACTAGTTTGCGGATATTGGATGAGAAACTCGTGGGCACTTTGATATCACGCAAGCATTCGCAAATTGCTTTTTTCTCTTCTAGCGTCAAGTTGTAGCTGGCTGGGGGAAGGTAATGCTTCTCGTTCGCCTTTTCTACAGGATGAAGCTCTGGTCTCAAATCAAGATTTACTAGGTCCATACGTGAATTTAATATGTCCTTTGTTTTCCTCAGCATGTCCAGCAAGGTCCCAATGATGTTGTCAAATACATTATTTGTAACGTGCATCAAATCAATACTATGGCAAAATTTCAGATTCTTCTAATACGGAAGATACTTGAAAAAAATTGATTGTTTCTTGAAAGCCATGTCAGTTGTATCATCCGAAGATGTACTTTTCTTTCTCTTAATTCCTTTACAATTTTTGCCCTTACCGAAAGCAGTACGAATGTTCTTGACCATTTCAAACACAAGTTTTCCAGTGTAAGGTTTTGGTGCAGTATCTTTTTGATTTTGTTATCAAATTGTTTTTTCATCTTCCTATACTTGTGTGTATCTGTCAAGAACCGTCGGTGTCTCATGTACACCGTCTTTCTGGATGAAGTGAGGTATAGAAATCCTATTCTATCCACGCATCTTACACAACCTTTCTTCCCTTTCATTTGTCCCGATAATGTAAACAGTCCAGGATAATCATGCACGATAACAAATATCATTGATCTTAGCGTGAAATACTCCCGCTTGTACTCATCCCATGTACGTACTGATGAGGACATCACAACAGCAGAGACGCGCATTGAACTGCAAGGACCAATCACAAGAGCACGGGCACGGTTATTAAATCAGCAGGTGAATTCGTTCTTAACTTCTTTTGCATGTGAGTTTGAGAATAGATTGCTATGTGATGATTTAATTGTTATTAGGAATAATGGAAAAGATCATCAAGTGAAGGAAGGAGGCCTTGGGAGCGTGGAGAAACACCTGGGACGTCCACAAGTAGATGGAAACAGTTTACAACTCGGACTCGAGTTCAACTCGGAGTCCAGGAGCAGTCCATCTTAAAACAGACGCCCAGGAGGCATACGGACTCCGTTTTTGACGTTCTACATATGCACGGAAAGAGGAGAAGATAAACATTCCAATGGTTCTGGTCCCACCTCAAAATTCCTCCGGAGTCATTAGGAATCGTCGAAACAAGTCGAGTCCAGATTTGTGTCCGGTGCTGCGCCACCGAATCGGGCCTTTGGGCCTTGTATCCCGTAAGAGTTCATTAGGGACGCGTCTAATCGTGTTTTGGTCGAACCCTAGCCTATAAATACTGCAGCCGCCGGTCATATTTGGTGGGTTTTGCTTAGATCAATAAAATCGCCATTCTACGGTTTGTGAGACCCCAATTTCGCGATTACCGATCGTGTCTTCTACGTTCTTGCTCGTGTTCTCGATTGCACTTGCATGGATTAGCCTTCTTGGCGAGGTCAAGCGTGTGCAGCACGGTTGATAACCAACGGAGCCGTGGTGTAGTGATTGCAGGGGTACTCGAACCGCTCGAGTGCCGCGGATCATCAACGTCGAGTTCTCCACCCCAATCGACATACCTTTCGGAAGATCGGGCCTAAACCTACTCATCAATTGGTATCAGATTTCCAGGTTGCCCGTGAGGTATCTTTGTTTTCCTTCCTTCCATTAGATCGATTTTGTTTCGTACCTAGAGTCCACAAAAAAACCACAAAAAAAATTAGATCGTTTTTACCGCTTCCCAGACTATAGTGCCTGCAGTTTCGTTTTTCAGTTTGCATTGTTGAGTTTGCATTCGTGTGGTTGAGTCTTGTTGCTGGTTTAGCTTTGTGTTTTTTGGTCCTAGTTATCGTGTTTCGTCCTTGTTTTCTTGCTATTCGACACCTATTCCACAATCCCTAAATAACAAACCGATTCGCCACGTTCATCGGTTTGCCCTAGCTAGCCGCCTTGCGTGAACTCCTGCATCGCCAGCCCTAGATTAGGTGACAAATCTTTGTGCCATTCATCCTTGAATCATCACACACCACCCCATTAGTTGCTGTGCAAATTCCCGATCCGTTTGCGAGTTCTGTTCTCAAACCGAGTTGGAATCAACATCCAAAAAAACGTAACTCGGACAGCCTACCTTAAAACGGCCATAACTTTCGCATACGAACTCGAAATCGGGCGAATTTTTTTTTTCAAATTCATCTACGCGAAATTTCGCATCTGATTTTCCGCCGCGTAGCTGCGTTCGGCGAAATTAGATTGCCCAAATTCCCCTCGGAAGATAGGCTATCCGGCCTCCGAAGTTTCAGCACGAATTTTAAAGAACCTTCTTGATTTTCTATAGGCCGCATATTACATCCAATTGAGCTGCAAATTTGTGTGCTTCCTATATTTGTGCTACTGAGTAAAGAAAAAATATCAAAAAAATATTACAAAAAAAGAAAAAAAATAGTGAAGAGCACGCATATTAAAGCAAAATTGGCCTATACCACTTGGTGCTGTTTGTTTGGTTATATCATTCTGTCTTTCTTTTGCCTTGATACTTCTTTGTGTTGTGCTAGGCTCTAGGGCACTCAGTTGACCAGCAACAGTTTCCTACATTGAATACTTATTCAACTTTGTTTAGCTGTTAACGATTTTCTGCTTATTAGCCACCATATTGTGCCATCCAAGCTCCACCTTTCTCTTGAGCATAACAGGTACCTTTGCAATCACCCCACGCTTCATTGGTTCATCTCACTGTCCACACCACCTGCTGTGTCGGTAAGAACACTTGTAAGAGCGTGGTAAGACGCTTGAGCGAGAGAGATTGTTTTCTTCCACCTTCCACATTGTCACTGTAGTTGATAGGGATAACATTTTTTTGTTATCTTTTGTTTCCTACTAACAATGGCAGGAGAAGAAAATAATGACGAATGTGTTCAACATGTTGAGTTACGTGATATGTTCGCCAAATACAACGCATCAACGGAGGAGTCATTGGCGAACTTGACTCGCAAACTGGATGACCTTGCTCTTCGGATGAATACTTTTGAGGCTCGGTTGCCTCTCGCTGGAAGACAAGAAGACAATGCTTATGATGAACTAGAAGATCACAGTAATCAGCCAAGACTGTCACTTTATCGTCGAGGTATGGGAGGTAATAATCATAACAATTATAACCGCCCTCCTGATGATTCTTTTGCTAAAGTGAAATTTACTATACCCTCTTTTTCTGGTGCTTATGATGCTGAGGCTTATCTTGATTGGGAGATGACAGTAGAGCAAAAATTTAATTCCCATCTTGTTCCTGAACAACATAGAGTTCGTCAAGCCACTAGTGAGTTTAAGGACTTTGCTATCATATGGTGGAATGAACTTGTTAAAACTAGAACTGATCCTCCAACATGGGATAGATTAAAGGAAGCTATGCGTGTTCGATTTGTTCCTCCATCTTTTCAGCGGGACCTTCGCAAAAAATTGTAGCGTTTAGACCAAGGTAACATGTCCGTAGAGGAGTATTATCAAGAGTTACAAAAGGGTATGCTGCGTTGTGGGGTAGTAGAGGACATGGATGATAAAATAGCTCGTTTTTATGGGGGGTTGAGGCGTGAAATTCAGGACATTGTTGATTACAAAGAATATGATACTGTTAACAGATTGTTTCAGCTTGCTATGTTGGAAGAAAAAGAATTGCAGGGCCTACAACAACAGCAACAACGCATGAGGAGCAACTTCACGCCTCGTGCAGTAACTACACCATCCAAAACAGCACCATCTTCGGCCCCCCGTGCAGCGACTACACCACCCAATGGCGGCCAACGAACTATACCTGCAGCTCCACCTTCTCGCGTGCCGGAAGGCAGCAAGGCGACATCATTCAAGCCTTCGTCGTCCACTCCTTCTACGGGTCGTACTTCCGACATTAAGTGTCACCGCTGCCAGGGACTTGGTCATATGATGAGAGATTGCCCGAGCAAACGAGCATACATAGCACGCGACGATGGCGGGTATGATAGTACTTCGGATGTTGAAGATGAATATTCTCTTGCTACTGACTTTACAGATCCAAATGACGAACACACCGAAGAAGAGGTACTTGGTACAGCGGCGACGGAGAACTATAGGAGCATCATTGTGCAGCGTGCCTTGAGCTCCAAAGTGGAGACCGACGACAAGCTACAACGACACAACCTCTTCCACATGTTTCTCGTCGTCAAGGACTGCCGTGTACACACTATAATTGATGGAGGTAGCTGCAATAACTTGGTAAACACGGACGTCGTCAAGAAACTCGGTTTGATAACAAGAGCACACCCTCATCCGTACCACATTCAATGGTTCAACAACAGCGGTAAGGTTCGGGTAACACAAACAGCGAGAATCCATTTTTCAATTGGTTCATACCATGATTTTGCTGATTTTGATGTTGTTCCTATGGATGCTTGTTCTCTTTTATTGGGTCGTCCTTGGGAATTTGATACAGATGCTATTCATCATGGTAGAACCAATAAATATACTCTCATGCATAAGGGAAAGAAAATCACTTTGCTCCCCATGACTCCTGCTGAAATTGTGCATTTTGAGAAGAGTAAAATTCGTGAGGGCAAAGCAACTAAATTAGAATCTAAAAAACAGAAAGTTATTAAGTTAAAATCACCATCATTGCTCGCAACTAAATCTGAACTTGCTGATTTATTCGATGCTAAGGGGATGTGCTATGCTTTAGTTTGCAAAGAAGCCATGTTTTCACTTCATGAATTGTCTATTGCATTGCCCCTTGCTGTTGCTAACCTTTTGCAGGAGTTTGAGGATGTGTTTCCCTCCGAGATACCCCCTGGTTTACCACCGATGAGAGGCATTGAACACAAGATCGATTTGATTCCAGGAGCAAGTTTGCCAAATCGTACAGCATACATGGCGAATCCACAAGAAACTAAGGAAATTCAGCGACAAGTCCAAGATCTTTTGGACCGCGGGTACATTCGTGAAAGCCTTAGCCCTTGTTCCGTTCCTGTTCTTTTGGTTCCTAAGAAAGATGGTAGTTGGCGCATGTGTGTTGATTGTCGAGCGATTAATAACATCACCATTCGATATCGTTATCCTATTCCTCGATTAGATGACATGCTTGATGAATTGAGTGGTGCTATCATCTTCACAAAAATTGACTTGCGTAGTGGTTACCACCAAATTAGAATGGCACTAGGAGATGAATGGAAAACTGCATTTAAAACCAAGTTTGGACTTTATGAGTGGTTAGTCATGCCTTTTGGTTTAACTAATGCACCCAGCACCTTTATGCGATTAATGAACGAGGTTTTACGTGCTTTCATTGGACAATTTGTGGTGGTTTACTTCGATGATATCCTCATTTACAGCAAGTCATATGATGAACATCTTGATCATTTACGTGCTGTTTTTACTGTTTTGAGAGATGCACGTTTGTTTGGTAACCTCGAAAAGTGCGTTTTTTGCACCAATCGAGTCTCGTTTCTTGGCTATGTCGTTTCCTCGCAGGGAATTGAGATGGATGAGGCAAAAATTGAAGCAATCACTAGCTGGCCAGCCCCAACTACCGTCACACAGGTTCGTAGTTTTCTTGGTCTTGCAGGATTTTATCGGCGCTTTGTGCGGGATTTCAGCACCATTGCAGCACCTCTACATGAGCTAACGAAGAAGGGAGTTCCATTTCGATGGGGCGAACAGCAGCAACAAGCTTTTGATGCTCTCAAATCAAAGCTTACACAAGCACCATTACTACAACTTCCTGATTTTGACAAGACCTTTGAGCTAGAATGCGATGCAAGCGGCATTGGTATTGGAGGCGTTCTCATACAAGGAGGTAAACCCGTTGCTTTCTTTAGTGAAAAACTTCATGGTCCTTCTCTGAATTACTCCACTTATGATAAGGAATTGTATGCCTTAGTCCGTGTATTACAAACTTGGCAACATTATCTTTGGTCTAAGGAGTTTGTCATACATTCCAATCATGAATCATTGAAGTATCTTAAGTGTCAAACCAATCTGAATAAACGACATGCTAAATGGATTGAGTTCATAGAGTCGTTTCCATACATCATTAAGCATAAGAAAGTGAAGGAAAATATCATTGCCGATGCATTATCTAGGCGTTATACCATGCTGTCCCAACTTGATCATAAAATCTTTGGTTTGGAAACAATTAAAGCATTATATCCTACTGATTTGGACTTCAAAGCTGCTTTTTAAAATTGTAGAGAAGGAAGAACTTGGAATAAATATGTGCTGCGAGAGGGTCTCCCCTATCGTGCTAACAAGCTATGCGTTCCAGCTAGCTCTGTTCGTCTATTGCTTTTGCAGGAAGCACATGGAGGAGGTTTGATGGGACATTTTGGAGTGAAGAAAACTGAAGACGTGCTGTCCACACACTTCTTTTGGCCAAATATGAGGCGTGATGTCGAGCGCTACGTGTCACGATGCACTACTTGCAACAAAGCTAAGTCTCGTCTTAACCCACATGGTCTTTATATGCCTCTTCCTGTTCCTAGTGTACCTTGGGAGGATATTTCTATGGACTTTGTTTTGGGATTGCCTAGGACTAAGAGGGGGAGGGATAGTATTTTTGTAGTTGTTGATCGTTTTTCCAAAATGGCACACTTTATACCTTGTCATAAGAATGATAATGCCTCACACATTGCTGATTTATTTATGACGGAAATTGTTCGTTTACATGGTGTGCCAAATACCATTGTTTCTGATCGTGATGCAAAATTTTTAAGTCATTTTTGGAGAACTTTGTGGTATAAATTGGGAACCAAGTTGCTGTTTTCAACTACATGTCACCCACAAACGGATGGACAGACCAAGGTAGTTAATCGTACTTTATCCACTATGTTACGGGCTGTCTTGAAAACAAATTTGAAGTTGTGGGAGGAGTGTTTACCACATATAGAATTTGCTTACAACAGATCCGTTCACTCCACGACAAAGGTAAGTCCATTCCAGGTAGTGTATGGTTTCAATCCCCGTGCTCCTATTGATTTACTACCTTTGCCTCCTTCTGAAACTATAAATTTGGATGCTACACAACGATCTGAATTCATTCTTAAGATGCATGAAACTACAAAGAAAATATTGAAATGATGAATGAGAAGTATAGGATTGCAGGTAGTAAAGGTAGAAAAGAAGTAAAACTTGAACCGGGCGATTTGGTGTGGTTACATTTGAGAAAAGAGCGATTTCCCGACTTGAGAAAATCTAAACTTATGCCACGAGCTGCTGGTCCTTTTAAGATCGTTGAAAAGATTAATGATAATGCATATAAGCTTGAATTGCCTCCCGATTTTGGGGTTAGTCCTACATTTAACATTTCAGATTTGCGACCGTACATGGAAGAAGAAGATGAACTTGAGTCGAGGACGACTCCAATTCAAGAGGGGGAGGATGATGAGGACATCACAACAGCAGAGACGCGCATTGAACTGCAAGGACCAATCACAAGAGCACGGGCACGGTTATTAAATCAGCAGGTGAATTCGTTCTTAACTTCTTTTGCACGTGAGTTTGAGAATAGATTGCTATGTGATGATTTAATTGTTATTAGGAATAATGGAAAAGATCATCAAGTGAAGGAAGGAGGCCTTGGGAGCGTGGAGAACCACCTGGGACGTCCACAAGTAGATGGAAACAGTTTACAACTCGGACTCGAGTTCAACTCGGAGTCCAGGAGCAGTCCACCTTAAAACAGACGCCTAGGAGGCATACGGACTCCGTTTTCGACGTTCTACATATGCACGGAAAGAGGAGAAGATAAACTTTCCAATGGTTCTGGTCCCACCTCAAAATTCCTCCGGAGTCATTGGGAATCGTCGAAACAAGTCGAGTCCAGATTTCTGTCCGGTGCTGCGCCACCGAATCGGGCCTTTGGGCCTTGTATCCCGTAAGAGTCCATTAGGGACGCGTCTAATCGTGTTTTGGTCGAACCCTAGCCTATAAATACTGCATCCGCCGGTCATATTTGGTGGGTTTTGCTTAGATCAATAAAATCGCCGTTCTACGGTTTGTGAGACCCCAATTTCGCGATTACCGATCGTGTCTTCTACGTTCTTGCTCGTGTTCTCGATTGCACTTGCATGGATTAGCCTTCTTGGCGAGTTCAAGCGTGTGCAGCACGGTTGATAACCAACGGAGCTGTGGTGTAGTGATTGCAGGGGTACTCGAACTGCTCGAGTGCCGCGGATCATCAACGTCGAGTTCTCCACACCAATCGACATACCTTTCGGAAGATCGGGCCTAAACCTACTAATCACGTACCCCTTCATTCCATAGTTTCGCCATATCTTCCATTAAAGGTTCCAAGAACACATCAATTTCGATGTCGGGTTGTTTCGGACCTTGGATAAGAATAGATAACAAGATATATTTCCTTTTGTGACACAACCACGTTGGTAGGTTGTACATCGTTAAGACCACGGGCCATGTGCTGTGTATGCTCCTTTTTTCACCAAACGGATTCATTCCGTCTGTACCCAAGGCAAACCTCACATTTTTTATTTCCTTTGCAAATTCTGGATACTGAATATCTAAATTAATCCACTGCGTTGCATCAGCAGGGTGTCGTATATGTTTTTCATTCTTCTTGCGTTGCTCGAAATGCCAACGCATAAGTTTAGCCTCCCTAGGTTTTGATAACAAACGCTTCAAGCGATCAATTACCGGAAGGTACCACATCACCAAGGCAGGAATTTTTCTCTTATTCTTCCTGTCTGCATCGCCAGAAGTATCGTCATCGTCACCTTCAGGACCAATCATAAACTTCTTATTCTTCTGAGACTTTTTCATGTTGGTAACATAATGGTGATTGTAGTCCTTCTTATCTCTACTGACACCACAAATGGGGCATCTAGTTGCGAGCTCATGCTCTTTGCGATACAGAATATAATGGTTCACACAAGCGTGTATTTTTGTCACACCTAGTGCCATCGGGCAAAGAAGTTTCTTCGCTTTATAAGTGATTTTGGGCAGTTTATTTGGATTTGGAAGAATTTCTTCCATAAGATTCAAAAGATCAGAGAAACTACAATCGGACCATCTGTGTGTAGCTTTCAACTTTAGTAGTTCTAAGACTGCACCCAATGTAGTAAACTCTTTATCACAACCGTTTGATTTATCATATAAAATCTCTGTCGCCGCATTCTTCAATGTCTCCATTTTACTTAAACCTTTGCTTGCTCCCATAGAAGTCAATACATATGGTTCAATGTGACGCAACATCTCCTCACAATCGAACTCATCATCATCATCACCATCTTGATTGTCACTACCATCATCGATATGAACATTATCATCATCTGAACCTCTCTCATCATCTTTATCCACATCATGTGTATCTAACTCACCATGCTTTGTCCATGTTGTGTAGTTTTTTTTAACCTCTTTTTACCAAATGAGATTGGATTACTATAGTATCCGTCCAAGCAATCTTATTTTCGCAGTCGATACATGGACATAATATGTCATCTATCTTTTGCAACTTCGTATGTCTCTTGGATGCTTCAATAAAATTTGCAACATTATGAATGTACATAGGATCGGATATTGGCATGTTATACATCCACGCTCGACGGTCCATGCTTCAATAATAGAATTTTTGTCAGATTTACAAAATTTGGCCACAAATATTCCCTAAAGGTATTCTATAAAATGAATTTATAGAGACATAACAAGTATGATTAGGGCGACTAATGTAGGTCTGTTCATTAGGGCAACTAGTCGACCCTATTCGATGGCTAATCGATGTCCAGTCGTCCTCAAGGTTTTTACGGTAATACCAAGTCGATACAGAGTTGTAGAGAGAGGTGGCACGTACGAGAGCGGCAGCAACGTCAAATAAGACTCTAAGATCAGCGACGAACAGAAAGCATGGCGGACGGGAGGCGGCGGCGTCGAGCGGAGTCTAGATGAGACGGGCGACGTCTTGAGGCGGACGGAGTCGAAGGCGTCGGGAGCAGCAAGCGGGGGTGAAGGATTGAAGTCGTGGGGCAAACAGGCCCAGTAGCATGGGCTAGGTCTGGGTAGGATCCGGTCCGTTATATCTTGACGTCGGATCCCATCCAACGATGGTAACTAAATGGGTGAGTTATAAAACCATCTCCCTAGAAAGCTAACTCTAATCACTCCTACAAAATATATGCAAGCAGGAGGTACGCACACACAAGTAACATATTGAAAAGGAAAACACATAAAACTACAATTACAAGTTCGGGTAAACTTCATGCATCTTATATATATTACAATATCATCTGTTAATTAAACGTCATATTCATGTCACAAAATAGGTACAAACTACAAAAGGACACAATCCATATACCAACACATATGAGTCCAATACCAATACCATATACCAACAAACTATTCATGTCATCAAATTATTGAGTCCAAACGCATATGTACACACATGCAAAAGGACACAGTCCATATACCAACACATATGAGTCCAATACCAATACCATATACAAACAAACTATTCATGTCACCAAATTATTGAGTCCAAACGCATATGTACACACATGCAAAAGGACACAATCCATATACCAACACACAAAACTAACAGCTTATCAAAATATAAAAAAGAAAAAGGTAGCATGCAATGCATAGTAAGCAAACTATGAGAATTTACTTAGGTACCTTGTGGCACGATGTGGGACTGGGTAGAGGCGTGCCTCCGCGGGGCTGGGCGGCGGCGCGGCAGTGCGGGCTGGGCGGCGGCGCGGTGGCGCGGCAGTGCGGGCTGAGCGGCGGCGCGACAGTGTAGGCTGGGCGGCGGCACGGCAGTGGGTAATTTCGGCAGCCTTGCATCGGTGGAAAATTCTCTAGGGTTGCATTTCGACTGTGGCAAGGGGTCTTTATATAGGCGTCAGTTTTTTACAGGCGGTTTTTAAATTTTTCACAGACGGTTGGAGATAATGCCCGAGGCTCTTCAGTTTCCTTATCTCTTGCTTCTTTTTATTTAGATTCTAATATAAATACTCAAACATGTTTAGATTCTGCAAATTGATGCCAAATTCGATGATTCTTTCTTCTATATTTGTATAAAATTAATATCTACCACCTAAACCAAATATTTTAAAACTTGTATAGCTGACATTATAATGTTTTGGTAAATATCAAATTAATTTCTACTCACATATTATTCACATTTGTGTATCTCATAAAAAAAGGGTCATTCACTTAAATTTGTTTGTATGAACATATTTGTATTATTTATACATGTATGAATTTTGTTAATTTTTTTAAAAGCATTCAAACATGTCAAACTTCAAATTATCCATCATTCTAACTAAATGCTCATATACATATGAGGCATTCATCAAATTATGAACACACATTGATTCAAAAAAAATTTAAAAATCTAAAAAAAATCATAGAGGTTGGTTTGATGAATAAAAATGACCACTGAAAAAATAAATAAAAAAGCATTATATTCATCAAGATAGAAAAATGAAAAATAGTAATTGTTATATGTTTTTTATGTTCTGACCAATTTCAAAGGATTTATGAATTGAAATTTAATGGTAACCTTTACTTATCAATAATATTACAAGAAAGTGGAATTTTTCCTTTTTAAAGGACCCACATTTAATCAAGAATATTAATTAAGAAGAAGTAAAGATCTTCACAGACGGTTGGTACTTAATAAAAGCCTGAGATGAAGATTATCTCAGGCGGGTTTTAATTACCAACCGTCTGATATAATTGTAGATACTGTTCTTCAGTTTCCTTATCCCTTGGTTCTTTTTTATTTAGATTCCAATATAAATACTTAAGCATGTTTAGATTCTACAAATTGAGTCCAAATTTGATGATTCTTTCTTTTATATTTGTATAAAATTAATATCTACCACCTGAACCAAATATTTTAAAACTTGTATAGTTGACATTGTAATGTTTTGGTAAATATCAAATTAATTTCTACTCACATATTATTCACATTTGTGTATCTCATAAAAAAAGGATCCTTCACTTAAATTTGTTTGTATGAACATATTTATATTATTTATACATGTATGAATTTTGTTAATTTTTTTAAAAGCATTCCAACATGTCAAACTTTAAATTATCCATCATTCTAACTAAATGCTCATATACATATGAGGCATTCATCAAATTATGAACACACATTGATTCAAAAAAAATTAAAAAAAATCTGAAAAAATTTAAAAAAATCTGAAAAAAATCATAGAGGTTGGTATGATGAATAAAAATGTCCATTGAAAAAATAAATGAAAAAATCATGATATTCATCAAGATAGAAAAATGAAAAATAGCAATTGTTATATGTTTTTTATGTCCTGACCAATTTCAAGGGATTTATGAAGTGAAATTTAATGGTAACCTTTACTTATCAATAATATTACAAGAAAGTGATTTTTTTCCTTTTTAAAGGATCCACATTTAATCAAGAATATTAATTAAGAAGAACTAAAGATCTTCACAGATGGTTGGTACTTAATAACCGCCTGAGAAGATGATTACCTCAGGCGGGTTTTAATTACTAACCGATGAGATAATTGTAGATACTGTTCTTCAGTTTCGTTATCTCTTGCTTCTTTTTTATTTAGATTTCAATATAAATACTCAAACATGTTTAGATTCTGCAAATTGAGTCCAAAATCGATGATTCTTTCTTCTATATTTGTATAAAATTAATATCTACCACCTGAACCAAATATTTTAAAACTTGTATAGCTGACATTGTAATGTTTTGGTAAATATCAAATTAATTTCTATTCACATATTATTCACATTTGTGTATCTCATAAAAAAGGATCCTTCACTTAAATTTGTTTGTATGAACATATTTGTATTATTTATACATGTATGAATTTTTTTAATTTTTTTAAAAGCATTCCAACATGTCAAACTTCAAATTATCTGTCATTCTAACTAAATGCTCATATACATATGAGGCATTCATCAAATTATGAACACACATTGATTCAAAAAAATTTAAAAAAATCTGAAAAAAATCATAGAGGTTGGTTTGATGAATAAAAATGTCCACTGAAAAAATAAATGAAAAAAATATTATATTCATCAAGTTAGAAAAATGAAAAATAGCAATTGTTATATGTTTTTTATGTTCTGACAAATTTCAAAGGATTTATGAATTTAAATTTAATGGTAACCGTTACTTATCAATAATATTACAAGAAAGTGGAATTTTTCCTTTTTAAAGGACCCACATTTAATCAAGAATATTAATTAAGAAGAAGTAAAGATCTTCACAGACGGTTGGTACTTAATAACCGCCTGAGAAGAAGATTATCTCGGGCGGGTTTTAATTACCAACCGCCTGAGATAATTGTATCTTCTCAGGCGGTTGGTAAGTAAAACCAGCCTGAGGTAATCATCTTCTCAGGCGGTCAGTACTTAAAATCCGCCTGAGAAAATAGGAGTCCATATATACCCCTCGGCAGCGTTGGAAATACCTAACCCGTGCGAAACACTTAGACGTCGTTAGGCTGCCAAAATTTCGTTTGCCGCCAAGTGTTTGTCGTCGTCGCCGCCGAGCTTCGCCGTCGCCACTTCCAGGTACGCCGAGCGAAGCCACTGCCATCGCCACCACGGTAAACCCTAAACCCTTCGACCTTCCATCCTCCGTCGCCGCGCCACCTCCCTCCCCGCCCTCGTCGCCGCCTTGCATATCCTTGGTTAGGGTTCAGGAATTCGAAAAGGGTAGGCTTCCTTTTGGTTAGGGTTCGGTGGAATTAAAAAACTGTCAAGTTGTGATGTAACTGTATTGAAATTGTATGAACAAGCATCTGAATTTTTTCCATAATTATCTGTAGAAAGCTCTTCTAGTCCATTGTGATACATTTTTGAAAGGGGAAGAGCTATTCTACAACTTTTCTATTCATTGTTACCTCAAATTTGGTTTAGAACTAATTAGAAACTGGAGTTGAAGTTAGTACCTGTGTACAGTGTTATCTGAAACAACTACAAAATTTCTGAACTTTGAACAGCCATAATTCTTAAATTAGAAAAGCGACCTATGCATATCTATACATGTCTGGAAAACTTAAAGAGTACTCTATCAATTTCCTATTCAATTCTAAGGCTAAAACTCACAATAACCAGGTCTAAATTGAATTACCGTTTAAGGTGTTGTAACAGTCCAGAATCTGGACAGTTATGTATTCAGTTGCTGTTTGGATCATAATTTCTAGTAGGATCATCAAAAGACTTTATAATTTACATTTATGGAATCCTGAGGATATGTATAACAAGTTTGCAATATATTGTTTCTGCAAATATCAATGTTCTGTATTTGAAAATTGTGGACAAAATCAGCATCATACAAAAGAAGCTCTGTCAAATTTCAGTTCAAAATCTGGGAACTTGGTGGTAACATGAGTGAATAGTAGCATCTTTACTGAAAATAGAGTGTAGCTGTCCCGCACTTCATCTCACAGGGTTGTGCTCCTTCGAGATTGGTGTCGTTATCCTTTTGCCAAACAAAGCAATGTGCTCGGATACGGCTATTGAACATTGCTTGTGCTCAGAAAACAGATACAAGTAACTGCCTATTTAGAATAAGAAGATAAAATTGCCATTGCTGGTGAGCAACTTTAACATGCTTGTCATCCTCGCAATGTATAGGAACCTTTTGGTCAGTCGCCTTAAACCCTAGAATGCCTTATCAAATCCTAGAATGCTTCCATCTTTTTCTTCATGCAACACTTCATGTAGAGTTAATATGCCATTAATTATATTTTTTTGTCTTATTAGTTCTAGCATGGAAAGCCCTAAGAAGACTGGTGCTGGTAGTAACAATAAAGAAGACAATATGGAGTTTACTGACTCTAGCAGTTCATGCTCCTTTCACAGTCCATCGGATCCTTTTCCTAATATAAAAACTAAAAAGACTTCAGAGGATCTCGACTCGGAATATGATCCTACCGACGAGGTATGGATCACGAATCTTAACTTCAGTAGTTCAAGTTAATGTTGGTTGTCAAGTATACGAAGTCTTATAATTCTTTTCTACCTAGATTAATCGCGAAGACAACGAGGTGACTTCGTCTCCTAAAACGGGAGAAGGTTCTCCAATGGATGAATCCTCAGCTTCACTAAAGCGGAAACGAGGGAAACGAGGTCCCAATAAGGGTCCATCGGACCGCATCATGTACATAACAAGGGTCGGTCCAGGTGGGCTTCCCCAAGAACCACTGGATTCAGTTACCAAGTACCGTAATTCATGCAGTTTTCTTGTTAGGGAGCTCGTGCCGATCATGACTGAGAATTGGAGGAAATTACCCGAGCAGACCAATAATGAGTTGTGGGGAAAGAATAAAGAAATAATTCAAGTTCCCGAAAGGCACGGAAGAAGCTGTAAAGAAAGCAGCATTGGTCTCTTGCGGCAAGAAATTTCGTGGCTGGAAGAGCGAAATGAATGCTTATGTTAAGGCCGATAAGGTCCCTAGCCCGAGGAAGATGGGAAAAATCACACAAGCTCAGAGGCAAGAGTTTGTTTCTCAAAAGACCACACCTGATGTTAAAGCTCTAAGTGCAACTAGGTCAGAGCTTGCAAAAAAACAAATACCATCATCGCTTGGGGTCTGTCGGATAAACCCCCAAAGTCCAAAAATGGAATAAGATATTAGACAAAATTACCAGTAAGGTCAATCCTCACCCATGAGAAGGCTGCGATGAGCGAACTCAGCGGTGGGTCTTTGCCCAATCAGGTCTGACCAGCGAGGGCAAACTTGAAAAGCCCGACTCTGTGAATGAAGTAGAGGAGAAAATGAAAGAAGTAATTGAAAAGAAATAGAAGTGTCTCTTCAAGCCGAAGAGGGAGAATGACCAACTTACTGCTATCTTAGGAAACCCTGAACACAGCGGACGGGTTCGAGCAGTCTCTTCTCAAATGTCTTGGCTAGATGGTTTTCCTAAAGATAAAGACACATATAGAAGACGTGAGAAGTTTAAGAAAACACTTGATGAAATGATTGCTCAAAAGGTCAAAGAAAATATACAAGAAATAATGGAACAACTTAGACAATCGGGACAATTAGTGGCACCGAGTACATCAATGGTTCCGGTGCAAAAAGAGCAATTAGTATCTCCAACTGCCTACCCTAGCGGCATTAGTTCTGTGCCAGGCTCATGGTCAACCCATAAGTTCCCTGTCGATGATATTGCTAACGACAAATCTTGTCGTCTTCTTGTCCCGATCGGCAGAGCAGGGAACAAAACCAAACAGGTTGCGACTGCTATGGCAAAACCTGATCGTGACTTCAACGGGGATCCACTTCCGTTGTATTATGTTGTGGTGCAAGTTCTTCATATCATTGATAATGATTATGAAGATTATGAAATAGACCACGTCATACCTGAGGGGATCACGACTCTGGGGCAGGCTATCAACCGATTAATCCTTTGGCACTGACACGATATCGTGTTGGACGATGAGCCAATTTCTAGCCCCGTCGCATCTCGAAATACTGCAACCCCATCTTCTATGGCGAAAGAGCATGAAGATCCACTCCCAGTCCAGGAAGATCCACTCCCCATATGTCTCAGCAAGGATGATAGTAACCTTGCTAGTAAAGATATCCAAGAGCAACAAGTTGGACAATAGCTTCAAGCAGTATCAGAGCAAGTTGTTGCTAGTAAAGAGCAACCAGTTGAGCAACAGCTTGAAGTAGTACTAGAGCCAGCTGCTGGGAGTAAAGAGCAATCAGTTGAACAACAGGTTCAACAAGCCAGTGTCCAACTTCCGATGACTACTCCTCGATCATTAGTGCCTATCAAAGTTAGCTCATACAAAAATAAGAAACCTTCATCAGAAGTGTCAAAGTATTTGGAAACTATGAAGGAAAATATTATAAAATCAAGTGCATCTTGTTCTTCTCATGAGCCAGAATTAGGATATATCGAGGAGTGGGAAGAAGACGATGTCATGTATAATGGGCAGACGGCTTTAGTTAAACCAGGAGTTCCAATATACAAGCTTCAGGATGTTCCTCCTGAATTTGAGAATGGGAAGCCGTTCATGACATCTGTACAACTTAGCAAACAACCCGTCCCGCTCAAAAGAATGCATGAGTGGTACATCCTTGCCAGCACAAGATATGGTCTAATTGCGTCACATTTCGTATTCCAAAACAAGCATTCTGGAGCACTGGAGAAGATAGATGAGTCATTTTATTTGAAAAGTTGCATCCCCTTTTCCATCGGGGCATGCTCGAAGTCAACCTGCTGCTCGTCTGGTGCTTGTAAGTGCCTCTAATATTTTGTATTTCCTTTTCTTACTACACGCATACACATTTCATGATATTATAACAATTCTGGACTTCTTCAATAAAATGCAATACATGGATAATGAAAAGTTGGAGTGTAAGACAGGTACCCTTGACCCTACTAGGATTGCAAAGGCGCTATTCGACGTTAAGGCGGATCCAGACTTAGCAAAGTTCAAGCACATAAAAAAAAGAATTTGAAAAAGAAATCGCAAAACTTAAGAAGGATAGAAGGATAGAAGTTGCAGCTTACATAGGACATGCGATGTTTAACTTTGTCAGAGACGGCAAGGACCTCGTAAAGGCTCCGTATAACTTCGAGTAAGTTCTACACATGACATTGAAATAGAAATTATTGGTAATTGTTAACACGTGTGTTTGTGTGTTTGCAGTGATCACTACATAATGATCTTCATCAAGCCAATGCAGGGAATGGCAACAGTCTTGGAGTCGGCCGATTTCCCACCAGATCGTTACAAAGATTTCCTTTCCATTTTGAAATTGTATGTTTATTCAATAATTTTAATTTACACACATTTAGAATGTGTTGACAAGTTTTATATGACATTTCTTGTATTACAGCGCTTGGCGGTTTTACGCGGAATGGCTTGGCGGTGAGAGACCTTCCAATACGAATGCATTGGACATTAAAACGTATTATGCTTGTCTGAAGCAGTCTGCTGGGAGTGTATTATGCGGGTATTATGTATGCGAGCATCTTCGGACCGCCGGCGTATATAGAGTGAATCGTGAGGATGTAAGTTATCCTTAATGTCGATACCTTATTTTCATACTTTTGAGTTTCATCTTCATTGTAACTAGCATAGTTTAATACTTATATTCTCTGCTGTTCAATATTACCAGAAACATTATTTTCATATTTTGATTCCAACTTCAAAATTCAATTGTTCATAGTACAACTCCTCCAAAAATACCAACTAAATTCCTGCATACTCTCAATTTGATCTATACTTTGATATTGTTCAAACCAACACATTCTAAACCTTGTTATGTGTTATATTGCAACACACGAAGAATCTGAACGAAAAATGGTCGGTTTGTAGAAGTATTCCTGATGAAGAGCCGACAAGATTGCTGTTGAACTCTATCAATTCATTCGTCGTGAAATTTTGCACAAAAGAGGGGAGTTTTTTGATGAGAATGGTGCAATAGCTGATGTGCCAGAACTTTGCGACTATGCTAATTGTTGACGGCTGTTATATACCAATTTCATCCGTCAATTTAACTTAATTATGTGAAGGATTTGTCATTTCTTGCACACATCACCTTTCTATCTAACACAATTCCACTTGGACTTGGAGAAATATGTGTATGCAGCATTTTATGCAGGAAATGAAGAAATGTAGAGGGACCAATCCTATAAAATATCATCCCAGCCAATCAGGCGACGACACGTGGCATCGCATGGATCAAATGGCCCACAAACAGAAGTATCCGAGGAGATCCAATGGTGTATCACCCATATACATCAATGGGACCCACCTGGCAGCCACCTGGAGAAAGCACACGAGAAACGATGCAATGACCAGTCGGTTGAACCAGAGGGTCGACTGACCTGGTCTTTGCACCAAACTCGGTCAGCCTCCACGTGTTGGCTCCTCTCGGCTCCCTGGAGTCAATGGTGGCTGATTCGCGTGCTTTTGGTGGTGGGAACCGACCTCAACACTAGTATAAATAGGACCCCCTACCCCTCACTTCAACACACACTACTTGGGCATCATTCTATTGTATACAATATCTTCCATAGTCCTTAGAGGAGTTAGGATGTAGAGAGGAGAGCCTCTAGTCCTAAGTCCAAATTGGGAAAGGAGTAGAAAGAGTCTCTCTTCCCAATTCCACATTGGGAAAGGTATGACTTATGTATTCCTTCTTGTATTTGTGATTTTGTGCTCAATAAAGATAGTATCTTTAGTCTTCTTTTATACGTATACTTGGACAAAGCGTTTCTTGTTTGATTGTGGAGTCCATGTATGTGGAAGGTATAGTCTTTATGATTTCACTCTCATGATCACATCTTATGGTCATAAACACTATAGACCCTCACTATAGTCTATGTAGTAATGATATGATTATGTTAATATGAATGACTATGCTATGCAATCAACATTGGTTCAACGATGTTTATGTTAGTCATTGCCATAGGATGGCTTGTGCCATGGCTCCTAAGGTATTTGCTTAGTATGCTAGCATGGTGCTAGGGTATTTAAGTAGCGTTGGATGTCCTGTAGACCCACGGATTGAAGAGGTAGGCAGTAGGTGGTGACAGTCCTATCTGTCCTTTGTAATCCTCCACATTCGGCTATGCCACATGATCTTGGCTGGAGTCGCCCTAGTATTGCTAGGGGTAAGCCCGTGCCCGATGTGTTGAATAGCACTGCATAGGATTTCATCATTGACATGACCATTAGTATCTACCTTAGGCTATGTATATGTATTAGGAGCATTGTAGGAGCAACTCTCTAACTCTTAATACAATCTCCCTCTAGGACCCATTTACCCTTTAGAATAGATTGCCTAGGTGTGTTTCACACTACCCCTACACTGTCCGGATAATTGATTAGTATCCCATAGCTTGACCATAAGAGTAGTATATACTTTACTTCATTGCCTTCCTTTGGGATAAATACGATACCCTTGGGAATACTCATGGGTGAAATGCTACAACGGTATCTTCCGTGCACTTGCGGATCTCATCTCTTTACCGGAGATGATCTGTGGTGTTAAGAAATACCAACAAGCATTTCTGGCGCCGTTGGCGGGGATGATTTGTTAGTATATCTTAGGAGTCGTCAACAAGCATTTATGGTGCCGTTGCCGGGGAAGGCGAAGGAAGGGAAGGATAGCTATCACTTGTGATTAAGCTATAGGTACTAATTGTTATTAGACAGGATTACCCTTGTTTGTTTCCTCCTTTGTGCGAAAACAGGATAGTGTTGGCCAACTCATTGTATGGGATGGCCAACGAGGACGCAAGTGCTAAACTGCAAGATGATTTAAGGTGTACCTCAACAATTGTCCGCTAGGCAACACCATTGCCTTTTTGCGGGATAATTTCAGCTTTTAGTAGGAGCCAAAGTCATCCATACCCAAGCTTGGGGAAGGCTCCAAGAAGTTCTTCTTGGTTTGCCTCCACCATGGGGTGGATAGCTGGCTCTTCATCCAACACTCGTGTCATGGGTTGGCTCCACCAATCCATGACCACATTCTTGCTGGAGCTGAAGGAGTCCTATTCTCATTCATCATGGATGAGAAGAAGGTCTCCACTCAAGGGGTGGATTAAAGAATGCTCGAGTTCCCATAGCTTGTCATGCACACCACTTCACAAGGTGGATATGCTAGTTATGGAACTACACCTCCCATTGAAGTATCATGAATACCAAGTCAATGGAGATTCGTTTGGATAATCCAAGTCATGGATATTCACATGATTTGTGAAAATCCATGTCAACATGGGATGCCTGGGAATTATTTACCTAAGACCTATGAGGACCTTTTTCAAACAACAACTCCAATGGCTACCATTCACAAGGAGATCAAGGGTGGAATTAACATCACCCTTGTATTCAAGGAGGCTATGGCTCTCCAAGGGATTTAAGTTTAACTAGCCTACCTTGAAGTATCTTGGCCAAGCAGAAATCAAGACAACATTCACATGAAGATCTTGGCCAAGGACAAGAACTCAAGGAGCATTCAAAGTCCAAGATATCCCACATCACTTGTTGGGATTCCCACACTTCGACCAAACCCATTCAACCTAGGGCAAGTGACATTGTGGATGAAGCGTTTCTTGTTTGATTGTGGAGTCCACATGTCATCATGCCCAAGGAAGCCTTTGATCCATGATCAACGTATGGGTTGATTCAATGTAATATCAATATGGTCAGAGTGGCACCCCTAAGAAGGACAAAGCCTCACCATGCTCATGAAGGAATACATTCAAGAGGGAGAACCCGTCGCTACAACAACATGTCTATATCAATACAACAGGGAGAGGCTAGGGCCACCATGTGGCCCACATGTCCAAATGACAGCCAAATGAGTTTGGCATGTCAAAACAGAAGAAATCGTCCACATCTTCAACTCCGGGATTGGACAACAAATCATCGTGCTGAACAGAACAGAAGTAAGTCCTACTCATCGAACTTCAAAAATTTGGTGAGTCCTCGCCAATAGGTTAATTGGTAGTTATCTCATATTTGTTTTCCAAATTGCATCAACCCTTGCATTTGCATGTTTGAAATTCCACACTTGCATGTTGGAAAGTAAAATTTCCAACCATCATAAAACTAAAAATTTGAATTAGGGGATAAATTTAATTGGATATGAACTACGTGCATGACCACTTGAATTTATCTTCCTAGTTCAAACCAAAAAGATTTGCTTTGACCCTCATTGCATTTACAAGTTATTTCAAGCTAGGCAAGACAATTTGAAAATTGGGTTCAATTTGATTTTGGCTAACGTAACCCGTTTTCGAGTTGTTTTGTGTGTTCTTGATTAAAGTGCAGCTAGGTCAAAATTGTGAAGAGGTGGTATGGCAAGAAAGTGGAAGGTTTCATCAAACTCAAGTCACCATTGGGAGGATTTGAGAACACTTCTCTCCTTCAAACTCATTTTGAGTTTGAGGAAGAGAAATGTTCAAGAGGAGTACCTAATGGAAGAGCCAGAACCAAATCCATCGCCAAATCCAACCCCAACTTGGCATTTGAAATCAACCATCAAGCCTACGCCAAAAATCAAGGTTGTGAGTTTCTCACACAAAGATCTTCGTCACCAACTGCTCTTCAAATGAGGTATGAGTTTAGAATTTTTCATTGTTTGGTTTGCCATAGAATTGAATGTATTTGTTTGCATTTGTGAGAAAGGTTGACACTTTCTCATAATTCAATTCTCAAGCATCCTCACAAGAGTAAGTGTGGGTATTAACTTTTGGATCTCCAAAAAAAATCCCACCTTACTTGGAAAAATATCAAACAAGTACCTAGAATCCTTTAAGAATTGTTTTGTAAACTTAGTCATTTTTGTCTAGGTTTAGAAAATAGAACTTTTGGGCATGACTTAATAGGTGAATTGGCATATAGGAACTTGGGCATAGTGACAGTCATAATTTTTAATTGAGCTTCATGCATAGATGGTGTCACTAGATTTCAAACTCCTAGGAATAAGTGATATCCTTGCTCTGAAATTGAATTGCATTTTTAGGAGGAGTCACTAAATTTGAAATTCCTAGTGAGGTTCAGGAGCATAAAATTGAGAATCTTGTTTGTCATGGTCTAAATGATAAAAATTTGCTCTTGAAAGCTAAGATGGTTAGAAACTTTAAAAGGTGTAGGGATCCATATAGTGTATTTCTATCACATGCATTGCTATGAGTAGGAGCTTTAGAAAATATGCAACATAAATTATCCATAAAGCTCCACTCTTATCAATTAATAGCACATTGATCATAGATACACTTGACATTGGATCCAATGCATATTTGATTTTGTTCTTCCGCGTATGTACAAATGAAAGTTCGGTTACCTAACTCGAACGTTCATTTGTACAAGTCTCGAGAGCTAACCATCCCTCTCCATTCAAGAGAGGAAGTTTGCAGGAGTAATATTACTATGCAGGCATTCATGAAGCTGATTGTTGGGATCAATAGAGGATTCCACTTCAACATCTCTTGGCCAAGGAGTAAATTAGGATGGTTGTTATCTATCGGAAATTATGGCCGAAGGTCAATCATAACTATACGAGGCTAGAGATTTGAAATGGGAACCCTCCATGAGCAACCAATGAGCTGCCACGAATGGGTGAGAGCATTATCCTCTCAACTATTTTAAGCACTCATTCAAGCTCAAGGGATTTGCCACCATCATTGGGTACAAGTTATTCCTATGTGGCTAAGAGTTATGATGTACCATGACCAAGGAATGACAAGATCACACCCAATTTACATTGGGTGCAAGTTGTTCCTATGTGGCTAGAAGGTATGTCATGCCTTAGCCAAAGAACAACAGATCTCACTCAACCCATGTTGAGTGCATATCATTCCTTTGTGGTTCTAGGTATGTTGTACCTTACCCAAGGAACAACTGATCATACCCAATGCATGTTGGGCACATGTCACTCCCTTATAGAAAAAAAGATATGATACACCTTAGCCAAAGAATGATGAACATACTCAATGTATGTTGAGTGCACATTATTCCTTTGGATCTAAAGGTTATCATTATCTTAGCCAAGGAATGACAAATCACACCCAACACATGGAGAGCCTGATGTGCGGACGATCAACATCGAAAACACTCTCTTCAACCACACTCATGGTGTCAATGGGAGGCAACACAACAATCAACACTCAACCCTCCATTGTCAAAGTCATGCTGCAACAAGGATAGGCCAACTCATCGCCTACCTCCGTTGTTAGGGTTTCAACCCCTATCATGGACCTTGATCAAGAATAAGCTTGGGGGAGGACCCCCACTTGAGGTAATTTGTATCACACCCACTACATTTTTATTTCAAATCATCCATTGCATATTTATTTTCCATCCATCCATCATCCACCTTGCATTTATATATATATATATATATATATATATATATATATATATATATATATATATATATATATATATATGTGTGTGTGTGTGTGTGTGTGTGTGTGTGTGTGTGTGTGTGTGTGTGTGTGTGTGTGTGTGTGTGTGTGTGTGTGTGTGTGTGTGTTAGATTTGCTTTCATCAAATAAAGATGTGCGGTAAGAATGATTTAAAATTCACATAGATGAAATGATGAATAGTTGCTCTGTTTTATTTTCCTAAGTCTCTAGTTTACAACTTGCTACTCTCTGAATATTGCTTTCATTGGTTTGGAATACTTTTACCTTAATTTGGAAGTTGTGGGTAGCAAAAGCTTAATCTAATTCTAGGTTGTTGCAAGACTAGAATTGGTAATAGGGCTGCTAGTCCTAGTTTGAAAGTAAAACTTAGACTTCCAGAGAAATTCTAAAAAGATTTAAGTTTCCTCAATTGATTGGAAATACCTACCAAAGCCATATGATGTCCATACATAGACAAAACCTTATGCATATGCTATTTGCTTTCACACTGAGCTTAGTCAAACTAGTATAGACCTATGTGAAAAATCATTCAACTCTTTTTGAATTCAAGACTTCACTTGCACATGCTATACTTCTACACTAGAAGTAAGCAAAACGTCCATCATATCCACCATACCACAACAAAAAGAGAAACTCCATGTTATTCATGTTTAGCACTCTCTTCAAAATTCATTGCAAAGAAAGGGAGTAGAAGACATGGCTATAAAAAAAAGACATGCTTACATCATAAGCATGAGAGAAAAAAAAAGAGAGAAAAGAAAAGTATCCATGTTTCATCCCTGCAAAAAGAAAGAGAGATTATACCAAAAAGGAGTTATCTCAAGTATCCACATCCACTTCCACTCCATCACACATGCACTAGTCTTGAATCAAAAAGTTTTGAATTGAATTCTCCTAAGGCTTACTCTTTTGACTTAGCAATATATGTGATGCAAATATGCCTACTTACTTTCCTTACCAAGCTCCACATACAAGCCATATTCAATGAGTAGGAATAGTAGAGGCACAATGCTTTAGTGAGGAAATATTTCCACTATCCACAAAGGAGTGACTGAGAGAATCAAATTGAGGTACTTAATATATAAATTGAATTCTCCAGGGTTTAAGTGGAACTTGATTTCTAGGCTATGTTTGCTCCATTTGCTATTCTACCTTTCAACTACTCATGAATATGAAAAAGCATAAGCCCCATGATAACTTAATAAAGGTAGGGTATCATAGCCAATTTCTGCAATACTAGGTAGAGTATCTTGTTGTGTATTAGATACTTTTGAAAATAAGATATTGTAGCAACTCCTGATCATCAACCTAAAGTCTTGACTTTGCTCGGGACGAGCAAAGGATAAGCTTGGGGAGTTTGTTGACGGTTGTTATATACCAATTTCATCCGTCAATTTAACTCAATTATGTGAAGGATTTGTCATTTCTTGCACACATCACATTTCTATCTAACACAATTCCACTTGGACTTGGAGAAATATGTGTATGCAGCATTTTATGCAGGAAATGAGGAAATGTAGAGAGACCAATCCTATAAAATATCATCCCAGCCAATCAGGCAACGACACGTGGCATCCCATGGATCAAATGGCCCACAAAAAGAAGTATCCGAGGAGATCCAATGGTGTATCACCCATATACATCAATGGGACCCACCTGGCAGCAACCTGGAGAAAGCACACGAGAAACAGTGCAATGACCAGGTCGACCGAACCAGGGGGTCGGCCGACCTGGTCTTTGCACCAAACTCGGTCAACCTCCACGTGTTGGCTCCTCCCGGATCCCTGGAGTCAATGGTGACTGATTCGCGCGCTTTTGGTGGCGGGAACCGACCTCAACACTAGTATAAATAGGACCCCCTACCCCTCACTTCAACACACACCACTTGGGCATCATTCTATTGTATACACCATCTTCCATAGTCCTTAGAGGAGTTAGGATGTAGAGAGGAGAGCCTCTAGTCCCAAGTCCAAATTGGGAAAGGAGTAGAAGGAGTCTCTCTTCCCAATTCCACATTGGGAAAGGTATGACTTATGTATTCCTTCTTGTATTTGTGACTTTGTGCTTAATAAAGATATTATCTTTAGTCTTATTTTATACGTATACTTGGACAAAGCGTTTCTTGTTTGATTGTGGAGTCTATGTATGTGGAAGGTATAGTCTTTATGATTTCACTCTCATGATCACATCTTATGGTCATAAACACTATAGACCAGCACTATAGTCTATGTAGTTATGATATGATTATGTTAATATGAATGACTATGCTATGCAATCAACATTGGTTCAATGATGTTTAGGTTAGTCATTGCCTTAGGATGGCTTGTGACATGGCTCCTAAGATATTTGCTTAGTATGCTAGCATGGTGCTAGGGTATTTAAGTAGCGTTGGATGTCTCGTAGACCCACGGATTGAAGAGGTAGGCAGTAGGTGGTGACAGCTCTATCTGTCCTTTGTAATCCTCCACGTTCGGCTATGCCATAGGCTCTTGGCGGGAGCTGCTCTAGTATTGCTAGGAGTAAGCCCGTGTCCGATGTGTTGAATAGCATTGCATTGGATTTCATCATTGACATGACCATTAGTATCTACCTTAGGCTATGTATATGTATTAGGAGCATTGTAGGAGCAACTCTCTAACTCTTAATCCAATCTCCCTCTAGGACCCATTTACCCTTAGAATAGATTGCCTAGGTGTGTGTCACACTACCCCTGTTATCAACTTACACCCTGTCCGGATAATTGATTAGTATCCCATAGCTTGACCATAAGAGTAGTATATACTTTATTCCATTGCCTTCCTTTGGGATAAATATAATACCCTTGGGAATACTCATAGGTGAAATGCTACAACGGTATCTTCTGTGTGCTTGCGGATCTCATCTCTTTACCGGAGATGATATGTGGTGTTAAGAAATACCAACAAGCATTTCTGACGCCGTTGCCGGGGATGATTTGTTAGTATATCTTAGGAGCTGTCAACACCAATAGAAAGAGTTTTTAGTGAAAACTTGTAAACTATGAGATGAATTGTATATGTAACTTGTACATATGTATATTGTTTTAATGAAATTGACTTGTATGAGATGACTTCTGTGATGATAATATTGTTGACTTCTGTTCTATGATGATATTGTTGACTTCTGTTCTGTAATTATATTGAATTGACCTGGAAATTAGAAATTACAGCAGTAGTACTGCATAGGTTATACCTTATCACAGATGGTTATTTACCAATAGCTAGGCATGCCTGTGAAAAACAATTATCATAGGCGGCTAGATATAGGTAAAGAACCATCTGTGATAACCTAATTATCACAGGTGGTTACCGTTATGGTAGAAACCAGCTGCGGTAAAAAGTCTTCACAGGCGGCTTGATGTAGGTCAACATTCGTCTGTGATAACACCATTATCACAGGCGGTTAGATATGCTGCAAGACCCGCCTGTGATAAGACAATTATCACAAACGGGTATATATGTTGTACTACCCGCCTGTGATAACTTATCTTCACAGGCGGCTAGCATAAGTAAAAATCGTCTGTGATAATGTTTCTTCACAGGCGGTATCACTTCTCCGCCTGTGAAATTGCGGATTATCACAGTCTCTTCGTTTCAGGCGGTTTTAAAAACCGCGCGTGATAATAGGTTTGGAGCCGTCTGCAATAAGGCTTATTGTAGTAGTGATGGCAGGATTCGGCTAGCGGGAAATCCAGCACAAGATCAGCATATAGAGAGCAATTTGCGGGATCCATTGAATTCCCCTACACGAAATACATATGGAAAGTCTGGGCCCTTCTCGTTGTCGCATATTCATTTGGCTACAACTACTACTACAGTGCTGTGCAGGATATGGACGGCTAACGGTCTCCAAAGGCGAGGTTGGACAAATTTCTACTTCTGCCAGTTGTGCTTCAGAAACCTGGAAACAATCGATCATTTATTCAGGGGATGTCCTCAAGTGTGGAGCAGCATGGCAGACTGATTGATCTCCCCGACGTTGCGGCCGGAGCTATGGAATAGCAGTGACGATCTTCTTACTTGGTACAAAGGCCTCGCTGCTCGACCTCCCGAAAAGAAGAAAGGACTGAGATCTCTAGCCATGCTGATATGCTGGAGATCTCGAAAGAACGCAACGCGAGGATCTTCGATAGAGCAGAGAAAACAGCAGTGATTCTGATCGCTCGGATAAAAGAACAGGCTCTCTGCTGGTCATCTGCTGGAGCACGAGCCCTGAAACAAATTCTCCCGGTCTCCTCCGAACAAGAGGCTTAGTCAACCCTAGAGGTGTAATCATCAGTTTCTCAGCGTTGTAGTTTTTTTGTTTCCTTGTTTCGTCTGGCGATATCTTATCGCAAACCCCTTTGTAAATGTATCTTTTTCTACTTAATATAATACAGAATGATTCAAAAAAAGAAAGCTGAGGAATGGGAAATTTCCTTGATCTTCAATTGTGGTCAATATATTTATTTGAAGATGGAAGGAGTTTATCAGATCCAAATGAAATTTAAGATATACCAATTAAAAAAATAAAAAGGGGAACTGATTGAACTGGACAAACGAAGTCCATCATGTGCATTAACCTTGTTCAAAGCCGTATCTGCCGCTTGCGCCGCACAACTGTGACAGATTTGCAGCGTTGTCGTTTACAAATGAAACCAATGACAATGACAATTGACACGGCATCGGCATCAAGGAAGCCAAAGCTAAACTTAAAGATCGATATATATTTCTCTTCTCGTCCATATGAATGTTTTTATGATTTCCATCACACTGATCACATAAACCAGTATTGATATCTAAGCAGATAGGGAGGGAAATTAAAGTAGTTACAACCAGAAACACACTCACTGACGCCGTCAAGTGTCAGTGCTTGGAACAGGTTCTTTGAAGCAATCGACATTGCACAGCCCCATTGACTTGATCTTCTCTCCGATCCTGCAAAAAGGATTAATAGAGATTGTCAATTCGAAGCAATGTGCATCGCTCTTCAACTGTCATAAATTATCAAGATGGGGGGAGAGAGAGAGAACTGACCTGTCGAAGCTTTTCCTTGGTTTCTCCAACTGCTCGTCCTTCTTGATCCTCTCAATCGAGTCGACGCTTCTCCTTGACCTTTCTCTCTTGTCAGTAAGGGTTCTCACCTTTTCTCTGTGACCCGTGCTTCGCCTGTGTTTATCAACATGTTCAGTGCTCTTCGTCCTTGACGTTCCCAACCTTTGTGAGACCATTTGAGGAGCCCCCGGAAGAGCTACACTATCAGATGGTGCTGCTTTGCTTTCAGCTGGCGGCTTCTCGGTGTCAGCAGATGCTCCATTTCCGGCTGCCGGTTTTCTAATGGCAGATAGAAACTTTTTCAAGTGCCTTATGAACACTGGGAAGTGCTCTAAGTTAGAGTGGTCTCCTCCCTCAATCCAAAGGGGTTCGTACTTATGCTGGCTTAGCTCCCAGAGCCGCTTTCCATGGGAGCAATCCACGACATCGTCATTTGTGCCCTGAAAATAGGGGGTATGTTCTGTTCATAATGATACTATTCCTTCCTGATTCAAAATATTTGTCACCAGTTAATTTATTTTTAAACTAACCGGTGATAAATATATCGAACTAGGAGGAAATATATGTATTTTTGGAGGATATTAAAATATAAGAACTTACATGAATCACCAGGACCGGACATTTAACAAGAGGGATTTTTTCGATGTTCTGCAAGATGTAAGTGTTAGGATGTATGAACGAAAAGTAGTTTATTCTTTGATACATCAGGCGAAGAAGCAAACCTTGTATATGTCAAACCAGTATGTTTTCTTCACGGAATACATCACACGTAAGCCAGACAATATGGCACTGTGTAGAATAACAGCTCTTACGGTATGCAAACGCGCAGCTAAATCGAGCGTGGGTCCACTACCGACTGACTGACCATACAGAACAATGTCTTCTTCCCTAGTCCCATAAACATCCACAAGGCACTTGTATGCAGCCTCTATATCAGCAATGGTATTAGCTTCGCTTGGCTGAAGAATGGTGTTTTAAAACAATTGAGTCAGTAGCGTTTTTATGAAAGGAAAAAAGGTGCAACAATAAAATATATCTAGCAAATTCAAAACCAAAATATCCTCTGAACACTTGAGTGGGAACCAATTCCATGGTTTTATAAAGTTAAGTGCTGCCCTTCTATTGAGTGTTGCATAAAAGAGCATTAGTTCGGAAATAGAGAGATGAAATACCTTGCCTGATGAGTGTCCATAGCCAGAATAATCATACCTGCAAATATAATTTAAAAGTTCTTAAGATAGGCAAGTGAGGTTTAAATCACCATTTATTAGTATATTATGAGCACCAAAATAATTTTTCAAAAAAAACATGGAATTGCATCAAATGAAGGATAGACAAGTGAGATTTTTTATTTTATTGAACAAATGTAAGGATGACAACGGTGCAAGCAGGTTGCAAATCGGATACATGGTTTAGAAAATATTATTGTTTGAATGTTATTAAATATCGTATTTCTTACGTTCACACTGTCGTGCATGAACTTTTGATATAACGGAAATTAAAACTATGGACTATCTACGAACCAAAAGAAAACTCATTATCGAAAAAAAAAAAGAAGACAAACCAAAAAAAAGTGTATGCATTTCCATCCTTAGTTCGGTGCGTGCTGGCTTTCCAAAAACTAGGTGGCCTTGCAGGACGCTTAACACATGGCCGGCCCGTTGTTACTTCAGTAGAAACAGTAGAACTAAATAAAAATATATAATGTTTATACGTCAGCAATCAAGGCATGGTTAGGGCAGGAGTTTTTCTTTCGAAATAAAATCCAATCTGATATTCTTTCAACTGAATTATAGGCTGATCTTACGAAACAGTTTCTCAAGAATATACTTACTCTGTTTGCTATAGAGCGTCATCCAGTAACCATAGCAACAATCTTGCTTGACCAACGAAGTCAAAATGAATCGAGCACGTTCACTGACTTACCCCATGAGGTTGATGCGGAGGGCGGCGCTGAGCTGGACGAACATTCCGTACATCTTGCCGATGTCGGCGGCGTTGCCGTGCGAGAAGAGCACGGTGATGGTCGCCTCGGGGCACCGCACGTACACGGCGATGATCTCCGTGTCCCGCCGCGTCGGCACCCGCCTGGCCTCCACGCCGGGCCTCCATGGCACCCCGGCTATCACCACCCTCCTCGCAGTCATCTTCACCTTGCCGTCCGGATCGTCCCCTGCCGCGGCGGTTGTCCCCGGAGCGGCATCCGCCTCTTCCTCCTCGTCGACCACGCTGTAAGACGGCGGGTTGGGAGGGAAGAAGGCGAGCTTGGAGGCCACCGAGGACGTCACTCCGCCCATCTCCGGTGACGGCCTCAGGACTCCGGCCGCAGCGGCATTGGCTCTCTCTCTCTCCGGCGCGGGGAGGGAGACAGGTCTCTCGGATGGGCTTCAACTTCAAAGCCGGGATTTTTTCCGGGGCTTTAGTTGGAATGTTTTGCTGGGACGGGTTGCTCCGGCTCCAGCATCGGGGATAGGATGGAGTAATTGGCGCGCAATTAGGGGAGATGCCGGGAGGATTAAAGGAAAGGTTGTCGCGTGAAGGTCTGAGATCGTGGGTTATTGCTATAATAATGATGCTCGTGGCTAAATATGGCGCAAAAATAATATCCTCAATAATTTGCTCCTACTTCACTATCGTTGAAATTGAAGCTAAATTATGTGACTTATATCAGTAGCTCCATTACGTGCTGCGTATTTTCAGGTCCATCCGACGGTGCCAGGAACCACGGGGAGTTATCTGGTGGCCGTCGTCAACCAACTCGGCCGTTGACAGAACTTAAATAGTACTTCCTCCGTTTTAAAAATTTTATCGCTTAAACTACAAAACAATATTTTTTTTAGACGGGAGGAGTACAAAATAAATGTAGTTTCGTACAGGTATTTTAAGCTCTGAACTATTGTACCACGGTTCACTGGAATGTTTTGTAGATATTAGAATCAAGGTTTTATGGCTTCTGCCTGAAGCACCGAGCCTTCAACTGTTTACAAGTTCAGCACGCAGACTCTATCCTCAACACAGTTGACGGATCAAAAAACAACAGACAACAACCACAGTTTTCAGATAGAATGACATTATTAAGAGCAAACATTTCTACTGGAATGTTAAGGTTTTTTAATTGTTCCTTCCATTTTTTTTTTTTGGTTCTGAAACATGGAATGCATGTCCTAACCTCTTTTTTTTTGCATACATGGTCCAAACAAACCCGGCTTTTCATAATCATCCCCTTGCTTGTCCGAGTCCAGCTGCTTCAGATCCAGTGTAAGCTGTGACGGCGACATGAATTGGAGTTGGTTGGCAATTGGCATGGGCACTCTTATCTGCCACTGGGTCCCTCCACTCTTCCAGGCATGTATGTATCCCATATACCTGCTCACTTCTTTTTCGGTGGAACTGGAATGCCAGCTCCTCTTTACAGAAACAGCACGAGCATGACACAATGCTTATGCTAGCCAACAACACAGTATATAGACTTGCTAATGTCCATCCACGTCGCGATCAAATCCACTTAGCCAACCCATGTCAGTGGACGCAATTATCAGAGCATGCTTATGTTGTGATGTGGCCAAGAGGCAACCATAACAATTCGGGTTGAGGCCTATTGGATATTTGATCCATAAGCAATTAGGGTACTAATGGGCCTGCGACCTAAAAGCCCATTAGTACGGCTATAAATATGAGGGGTAGGGTTAAGGGCTAATGACTCTACCACGTGACAGCCCTAGCCGCCACCCCTAGAAGGCCTCACGCCGAGACCCTTGCCGCGCGCGCGGTGCTAGCACACTAGCGCACGGTATTCCTCTCCGTACGTGTGGACTCCGTGGAGGCACTGCTGCTACTGCTGCGCTGATCGGCTATGACGACCGTGATCGTCTACCTGCTGCTGTGACGAGGACGAGGAGGAGACGAACGAGATCGTCTACTTCCCCTACACCGACGCGCATCTACTTTCCGCTGCGCTGCGTATCTAGTGGTAACGATCCATGACCTCTGTACTCGCATGTTTCCTGAGTGACGCGGTAGAGTTGCTAGAGTAGCGTACCGCAGATCCCCAACAGTGGTATCAGAGCCGACTTGCGTAGTTTCTGGTCTGGATCTTGTTAGTAGATGGGATCTACTGCAGACATATTCATACGATGAATTTTATCGCACGGTTTTTTGGGTTTGGAATTGGTTAGAGTAGATTGTGATTGTATATGACTAAAGGGTCAGTTCGTGCTCCTTCTCTGTTGTGTGCGCAACCTGTCCCTACCGGCTGGAATCACCATTGGGACTAATCGTGTACATAGCTAACAGATTGAGCCAACAGACCACGGTCATGAGTCACGATCTACTCATGAATAACCAACTGGTCACATTGAAAATTGAGGCATTCTGGATGGCTCGGATTCGGGTTGATTTGATCAATCCGATGAGATTTTCATAGTGATTTCATAGATGCGATCTATGTAATTCCGTTTGGTTAATCCGCCGTTTTGCTGTCTGCTATAGCGATTACATAATATAGTTTCGCGCTAGAAATTGTTCTACGCTTAACTCGTTTTTGCAGGGAATGATGTGAATGGTATGGCCTTAATGTGATGTGATGATCTTTGTGTAAATTCGTGCAGTCTACGTGTTGCAAATTTAACACAACCGGGTTGAGGTTGTCACATAATTGTATAACGACCTGCGTGTCGACCTGTGATGTTTGATCTCTCATATAATTTATTTGGTAGCTATTAGTTGTATTAGCTTCTTTTATTATCATGAAGATGTCTTCAAGCTCAGATCTTAATGGAATCATAGCGATGGAGACCATTATGATTCTAAAGGCCATACTATTCACAATGTGATATGATCATATGCCTGTGATGCTTATTACTATTCTTTTCATGCTTTTCATATGGTGGATGTTTTGTCATGATAGAATAGCTTCCCTCACAAAAGTTGAGCATTTGATGCTATTTACCAATAGCTGCACTTATGATATTTTGATCGTTGTGTGGTAGGTTTGCCAAAGCAAAGTACCATCATCTATCATAATTCATAGGGTGAATGTTGGACATTTACATGCATAGTGTTGATTTACTCAACAAAGCTATCAAAACGGTTTTGAGCTTTATGGCATAGAGTTAGGAGCCGGGGCATTGGATGTCACCCAACAAACAAGAGTCATATAGAGATATGATTAACAATGGTTGTTTACCTATATCACTAATTTCCTAGCAGTGAAGCCAAAGCTCACTAGGAATTAGTGAATATGGATCTTGAACCACTATATTTCGTTAGAGGGAAGACGATGATCATATAGTGGTGATATCTTTTATTAAACAGTTAATAGAAGATTGGTACATAACATAGTGCTAAACCTTGCATATTTATTTTCTATTGTAGATAATGTCTGCTAGTAACAATTCTGGTTTCAATTTGCGATCGTGCTTGAGAAGGAAAAACTCAATGGAACTAACTTTATAGATTGGTACCGCAACCTGAGAATCGTTCTTAGGCAAGAGAAAACCGAGTACGTTCTTCTGCAGCCTTACCCTGATGACCTCCCACCTGATGCAACTAATGCAGCATGTAGAGCTTATACGAAGCACTGCGATGATGCGCTTAATGTAAGCTGCCTCATGCTCGCCACTATGTCCCCTGATCTGCAAAAACAGTATGAGCATACAAATGCTTATTCTATGATTGAGGGACTGCGTTGAATGTTTGAGAATCAAACAAGGGCTGAGAGATACAACATCTCAAAGTCCTTGTTCTCATGCAAGCTGGCGGAGGGTAGCCTGGTCAGCCCTCATGTAATCAAAATAATTGGTTACATTGAAACCTTGGGCAAACTTGGTTCTGAACTCAAGGATGATCTGGCTATTGACGTGGTTTTCCAGTCGCTCCCACTGAGCTACGAGCCATTCATATTGAATTTTCAAATGAATGGCATGGAGAAAACTTTGGCTGAATTGCATGGGATGCTCAAAACAGCCGAAGAAAGCATTAAGAAAAATGCCACTCATATGATGATGGTACAAAAGGAGAATAAAAATAGGAAGCGTGTGACGCATCCTAAAGGCAAAGGCAAGGGGAAGGTTCCTGATGAGCCCTCAAGCTCAAAGTCTAAGCCAAAGGGCAAATCTGGCCCTTCTCCTGATGATGAATGCTTTCACTGTCATAGTAAGGGACACTGGTCTAGGAACTGCAAGAAGTACTTGGAGGATATCAAGAAGAAGAAGGGAAGTGAGACTTCCGCTTCAGGTATAAATGTTATAGAAATTAACATTGCATTATCTTCTAGTGAATCATGGGTATTTGATACCGGATCGATGATTCACACTTGCAAATCATTGCAGGGTCTAAGTGAGACTAGAAGACTTGCAAAAGGCGAGTTGGATGTTCGTGTCGGCAATGGAGCAAAGGTTGCGGTCATAGCTGTCGGAACTTATCACTTGTCATTACCCTCAGGAATAGTTTTGGAATTGAATAATTGTTATTGCATTCCTATTTTGAGCAAGAACATTATCTCTTCTTCGTGTTTAGAAGAAGTTGATGGTTATGAGATTATAATAGAGAACAAATGTTGTTCTATTTATTACAATAGTATTTTCTATGCTCAATGTCCATTGATGGATGGATTATATGTTCTTGATCTTGAGGATAAAATTGTCTGTAACATTAATACCAAAAGGGCTCGTCATAATGATCTAAATCCCACTTTTATTTGGCATTGGTGCTTAGGTCATATAAATGAGAAATGCATTGAAAAACTCCATAAAGATAGTTTACTAAGCTCATTTGATTTTGAATCACTTGACACATGCGAATCTTGTTTGCTTGGGAAGATGACCAAAGCACCCTTCACTGGTCAAAGTGAGAGGGCGACTGACTTGTTGGGACTTATACACACAGATGTATGTGGACCAACGAGTTCAATTTCCAGAGGTGGTTTTCAGTACTTCATCACATTTACCGATGACTTTAGTAGATATGATTATATCTACCTAATGAGGCACAAGTCTGAATCCTTTGAAAAGTTCAAAGAATTTCAGAATGAAGTACAAAATCAATTGGGCAAGACAATTAAACTTCTAAAATCTGATCGTGGGGGTGAATATTTGAGCCATGAATTTTATGATCATTTAAAACAATGTGGAATTGTCCACAGTTGACTCCACCTGGAACGCCTCAATGGAATGGGGTGTCCGAGTGGAGGAACTGAACCTTGTTGGACATGGTTAGGTCGATGATGAGCCAAGCAGATCTTCCACTATCCTTTTGGGATTATGCTCTTGAAACTGCTGCGTTTACACTAAATAGAGTCCCAACTAAGTCTGTTGAAAAGACACCATATGAGATGTGGACCGGGAAACGTCTCGGATTGTCTTTCCTCAAAGTTTGGGGATGTGATGTTTATGTCAAACGTTTGACGTCAGACAAACTCACTCCAAAATCAGACAAATGCTTCTTTGTGGGATATCCTAGGGAAACCAAAGGATATTATTTTTATAATAAAATAGAGAGTAAAGTGTTTACCGCTTGCAATGGTGTCTTCTTGGAGAAAGAGTTTCTCTCAAAAGGAGTTAGTGAAAGCAAGGTGCATCTTGAAGAAATTCAAGAAATACCTGAAAATGTTTCGGCATCCACTAATCCTATACAGGATGTACAAGATGTTGTACAACCAGTTGATGAAACACCAGCCCCACGAAGGTCTACAAGGGTACGTCGTGCGACTGAAAAGTTAACGCTTCTAACCACGGAGCAGCATGACATGGTATTGTTGGACAATAATGAGCTCACGACCTATACTGAAGCAATGACGGGACCTAACTCTGAGAAGTGGCTTGGAGCCATGGAATCCGAAATTGAATCCATGCATCAAAATCAAGTTTGGAACTTGGTTGATCCAATCGAAGGTGTGAGACCTATCGATTGTAAATGGATTTTCAAGAAAAAGACTGATATAGATGGAAATGTTCACATCTATAAAGCGCGATTGGTGGCGAAAGGTTTCAAACAAATTCAAGGTGTTGATTATGATGAAACTTTCTCACCTGTTGCAATGCTTAAGTCTGTTCGGATTCTTCTAGCAATTGCTGCATATTTTGATTATGAAATATGGCAGATGGATGTCGAAACAACCTTTCTTAATGGAAGTCTGACTGAGGATGTGTACATGACACAACCTAAGGGTTTTGTCGATCCTAAAAATGCTAGTAAAATATGCAAGCTTCAAAAGTCCATCTATGGACTGAAACGAGCATCTCGGAGTTGGAATCTGCGTTTTGATGAAGTAATCAAAGGGTTTGGTTTCATCAAGAACATAGAAGAACCTTGTATTTACAAGAAGTTTAGTGGGAGCGCACATGTATTTCTGGTCCTATATGTAGATGACATATTATTGATCGGAAATGACATTCCAATGCTTGATGATGTTAAGTCCTCATTATGAAAAGTTTATCAATGAAGGATTTAGGAGAGGCAGCGTATATTTTGGGCATAAAGATCTATAGAGATAGATCTAAAAGGCTAATTGAATTAAGCCAAGATACATATATTGATAAGATATTAAATCGGTTCAATATGCAAGATTCCTAGAAAGGTTTCTTGCCAATGTCACATGGCATTACTCTAAGCAAGAGTCAGTGTCCTTCGACGCCTGATGAGCAAAAGAGGATGAGAGCGATTCCTTATGCTTCGGCTATTGGATCCATCATGTATGCCATGCTATGTACACGCCCAGATATATCTTATGCTTTTAGTATCACGAGCAGATATCAATCAGATTTTGGTGAGGCTCATTGGACCGTTGTCAAAAACATCCTTAAGTACTTAAGAAGAACTAAGGATGCATTCTTAGTGTTTGGAGGTTAAGAAGAGCTCGTTGTAAAAGGTTACACCGATGCCAGCTTCCAAACTGATAAGGATGATTCTAGATCGCAATCCGGATTTGTGTTCTGCCTCAATGGAGGGGCAGTGAGCTGGAAAAGTTCCAAGCAAGATACAGTAGCAGATTCAACCACAGAGGCGGAGTACATTGCAGCTTCTGAAACTTCAAAGGAAGCTGTTTGGATCAGAAAATTTGTTTCTGAGTTGGGTGTTGTTCCTAGCGCGTCCAATCCTGTGGATCTCTACTGTGACAATAGTGGAGCCATCGCACAGGCAAAGGAGCCTAGATCACACAAACGATCCAAACACATACTACGACGCTATCACCTCATTCGAGAGATCATCGACCGAGGTGATGTGAAGATATGCAAGGTGCACACGGATTTGAATGTTGCAGATCCATTGACAAAGCCTCTTCCACAATCAAAGCATGAGGCACACACGAGATCTATGAGTATTAGATACTTACATCAGTGATCATAGTGTGTAGTGGGTGACTTGTGTCACAACTATGTTTATGTACTATTAAATAAATTGTTATGTGAGTAATCATTATTTACATTGATCATCAAGTATGTGACTTGTTCGTGAAACTCTTTGTTAAAAGTAATGTTACTCTAGATGATCCCTAGTCTATATCATTATATGAGATAATGATTGCATACAGACTAGCACATGTATTAATTGATGATCACGTTTCACGGATCATAGATATGGAGATATCGAATTAATAATGTGAACACATGTTAGTGAACATGGTGTTGGATTGACCCACTCCAAGACACTGCTGGGATTGTTATTTCCATATGTGCCATCAGTTGGTCTTGAGTGATACACCTGCTAGATTCTTAGACCTGAGATCGCTATTGTTTCTCACTATGCATAGTTGTGTACTTTTAGACTACCAAACGCTACTCTATAACTAGGTAGTCATAAAAATAGTCTTCGGGTATATAATGAAACATAGAATGGGATGTGCGCGGATCAAGATAGGATTTGCCCCTCCTTAATAACAGGAGAGATATCTCTAGGCCCCTCGAGATAGTTGGATTTGAAAGTGCATGGTCATGCCAAGGTTATTAAAAGTTAATCACAGTGACTAAAAGTTAGTCACGGAATGAATCCACTATATGATTGAGTGAATGGTCGAGCTATCACAAGGGTGGCACGCATCTCGCCTTGAGCTTGACTGGTATCGTGTGGCAAAGGGATTAGCATGTTGAATGTATCTAGATTCGACAGATATGATCTTTATGTACATTCGGGAGTCAGTATGTCCTGCTAGGTACCTCTACTGACTTGTGGTTGGAAATGGGAATTCACAACCGACTGCACATGAACCTAACAGGTCACACACTTAAGGAGTTGGAATATCATAAAAAATCTTGGCCAGATGATTGTCTCTAGTGCAAGTGGAAGATTGTTGGTGATGTGCCCAAGAGGCAATCATAACAATTCGGGTTGAGGCCTATTAGATATTTGATCCATAAGCAATTAGGGTACTAATGGACCTGCGACCTAAAAGCCCATTAGTACGCCTATAAATATGAGGGGTAGGGTTAGGGGCTAATGACCCTACCACGTGACAGCCATAGCCGCCACCCCTCGAAGGCCTCACGTCGAAACCCTTGCCGCGCGCGCAGTGCTAGCACACCGGCGCACGGTGTTCCTCTCCGTACATGTGGACTCCGTGGAGGCGCTGCTGCTACTGCTGCGCTGATCGGCTACGACGATCGTGATCGTCTACCTGCTGCTGTGACGAGGACGAGGAGGAGACGAACGAGATCGTCTACTTCCCCTACGCCGACGCGCATCTACGTTCCGTTGCGCTGCGCGTCTAGTGGTAACGATCTATAATCTCTGTACTCGCATGTTTCCTGAGTGACGTGGTAGAGTTGCTAGAGTAGCGTACCGCAGATTCCCAACAGCTTGTATGCCAGCATATGCAGCAAAATGTGGCTGAGTAAACAAACTGGCATGTATGTCATTAGCCTTTTCTTAGAAGAACAAGATACTCTTCTGATCCTTTTTTAATTGTCATATTGAAAAAACAGTTAAAGTAGTAGCGCTTAGCGGGCGCGAAGGATCTTAACCAACTAGTGTATGCAAATAGTGTTAGTGTAGGTGGGATTGACGCACTGTATCTTCTAGGGTGTTCATCTTTGTAATGTACCACTGGTATATCGAACGTATTTTCATCTTCTCTTATAATTAATCGCCGTACAGCCTTTCAAAAAATAACTCTCGCTGGAAGAACTAGATTAGTTCTTTCGACGACGATTAAAAAGAGATAGGGAGAGTAATTTCTCTAGATCTGTTTTGGTTGTAACTAAACTCGCTTTTAGAGCTCCCAAGCCCAAGATGAACGGAACACCCGCAAATTGCCACTACGTAGCAAGAAAGGGACACTTTCCTGTTAGCCTTTATTTAGTTTACTAGTATTCCCGAATCTGTCACCCTGTTTATTTTTTAAATTTTAACCTCTTTTGCCAATAGCAATGATGGTGAATTTTCCAAGCTTCCAGCTAGGCGATGAAAATGCCTTTTACGGTGAAAAGGGCGATCAAATCAACGCGCATGCTCACCCGTCACTGCCGTTCTCCTTTACTTGGCTGTCAGATTGCAAAAGCTCGTGTGTTCTCCGAAAGAACGCAGAGCAGCATGGCTGGGGTAGACATGCATGCCTGCCTGCCGGTTGGGAGGTCGATCATTAGCTGACCTGCACTCTTCCCTACTGTTCGGTGACCCGTGAAATCTGTCTGAAGAACAGCGCCACCAAAATGCTGCCCTGGCATTTCGCTGAACAGACCTGGACAGTTTTAAGTGATGCGGTTTCGTAGTAGCTCAGCTGCGTAACAGCAGAAACTTATGAAACACTTTATTTGAGGAATTACTTCCTCATCAGATAATCTCGGCTCCCGCGTTTGCAGGTGCAGGGCCCCGGCAGCGGCAGGTGACGGTGACGGGGATTGCGCTAAAGGAATTGGAGGGTGAGCAGGCCCGGGTTGGGCTCATACGAACTGGATCGATCAAGTTATGGGCTCCGATGACGTCAACGTAACGAAAAGAAGCCCATGGTCTAATGCCATGTGGCCCAACAACCAGAGTGCCAAGTGGCGGTTCACAGCTGACCGCTAATGGTCCGGTCAGCTGCCGTGGGTCTCTCGCCGGAGCCCGGAGCAAGGAGGCAAGGACCTGCTGCTGTGCTGCACCAGGCAACGCGGCGCGCTAGGGTTCACCAAAATCAATATCTTGAAGGTTCAGAGACTTGCACTATTCGGCGACCACCGCGAGCATGCGGACAAGCTCATCCAAGTCCCTGTGCGAGCTCCCGCCCTCTGCTACCGCCGCCATCGCCTTCCTTCCGAGATCCACCGCACGCTCCCTCACAGGCTTCCCCTCCTCTCCGATAGCAGCGGCAATCGCCTTCGCCATTTGTCCTGCGTCGGGCACGGCGTCAGCGCCCTCGGCCACCGGCACGGCCACGCCAGCCTCCACGAGCAACCACGCGTTCGTGAACTGGTCGGCGCCCATCGGCCACGTGAGCATCGCCACGCCCGCTGCCGCCGCCTCGAGCGCCGAGTTCCAGCCGCAGTGCGTCAGGAACCACCCCACGGCGCGGTGGCGCAGGATGTCCACCTGGGGTGCCCACCCGAGGATAACCATGCCCCGCGAGGCGGCCCTCGCCGCCGCCTCGAAGCCATCCGGCACGACGGTGCCGCTCCTCACCGCCCAGACGAACGGCGCCGAGCTTCGCGCCAGCGCGTCCGCCACGCGCGCCGCCTGCGCCGGTGACAGCGCGTGCTGCGTCCCGAAGCTGACGTACACGACGGTGCCGTCGGCGAACGCGTCCAGCCACGCGGCCACGGTCGCCGGCGGCACCGCGGGTTTCCCGCCACGGTCGCCGCAGGGACCCACAGCGTCCGCCAGCGGGCCCACCGCGAACACTGGCCGCTCCATCAGGTCGGGGAGGGGGCGCTCCACGTACGCGGCTTCCAGCGCCGCGAACGAGTTGACGACGAAGCACGTGCTTTCTAGGTTCCAGAGGAAGAGCTGGCGGATCGTCTCGGACACCTCGTCACCGGCCACGTGCCGCTGGAACAGCCACGACAGCTGGCTCCACGGGAAGCTAGGCGAGCCGGGAATCTCCGCGAACGTGATGACCACCTCGTCTCCGGTGCCGTCGTCCGGGCTGCGCCGGCTAGAGGGAAGGCAGCGCCAGAGGCAGTTCGACATGGCGAGGTGCAGCACGCAGGACGGCGAGAACGTGACGTGCGGAACGGCGAGATCCGCCGCGAGTGGCCGCGTCCACCCCGTGAAGAGGTCGGAGACGACCGCCGTGACGCGGCGGCTGCGGCCCAGGCCCTGGCACCAGGCGAGGAGCGGTGCGCGGAGGGCGGCGAGGGACGCCATGAAAGGCCGGAACAGGTGGCGTGGTAAATCCTTGGTGTTCTCTCCGCAGAACCCATCCAGGAACAGCTGCGACGGGAACGGCAGCGTGACGGTCCCGACGGACGGGCACGCGGCGGCCAGCGGCGCGAGGAGCGGGGCGTTGCCGGCCGTGACGGCGACGGTGACCGCTAGCCCGCGTGCGGCGAGCAGCGCGGCGAGGTCGAGGAGCGGGAGCATGTGGCCCTGCGCCGGGTACGGCACGACGAGGACGTGAGCCTTTCCTCCAGCGCCGTTTCCGGCGCAGGTGTCCATGGACAAGGACGGCGAGCTGGCGACGGACACTTCGATGGACGGTTCTCTAAGGCAAGAACAGAAGTGTACTGCAAGCTAAATGGACCGATACAGTCACGAGGTCTACTTAATGGTGATCTAGTTTCATGGTGATTTGACACGGTACCTCGGGACTGAAACAGAAAAAAGGAGGTCCCATGACGATCACAAGACAAATATGTCACCATTACCAGATAATAACCGAAGATCTAGTGCACACCACTCACATTAGCCTCGTGACGCTGCCAGTCCGAAGACCACATGCAGCCTAGGAAAATTCTGGAAGGGGAGGAAGCGACGTGTAACATACTAACATGTCGAATCATGATGACATGTTAATGAGCATTATCTAGCATCACGCGCATCATTTATGCACTCTCACTGCACAAACAAATGCACCTATAATTCGAATTCAAATTCCAAATTTGCCCAAGCACGTAAGAAACTCCCAATATTTGCATTCAACTTAATACCAAACATGTATTATTTCACAAAGTGCGCTTCGTAATTTCACCAAATTTTTAGGTGGTGCTTTGATGCCCTAAAAATTCAAGAAAATCTTAAAAGCTATCAAACCTGAAATAAAGAAAAATAATTCCAAATCCACGGCTCCGTTTCATGTGCATCCAATCAAAAGATTCCTCCTTTGATATTTATATGACCATAAAAGTCGGCATAGAATTCGGAAGCCCAGAAGTTGGCTGAATTCTTAGTCAATGTTAAGGGTAACTGTTTGATGGAAACTTGGAAACGGTTTAGCCTGTTCGCACTGAGACCTCTATATGCACCTCGACGCCAAAATAGAGGTGACGGAGGACCAAATCTGTCTGCACCGGGAGACTCTATACCGCCCGCTATAGTCGAGACTGCTACAGGTCATCGCCAAACCAAGCGGTCCGCTGTAGTGACCTTGAAGGCGACGGCAGCTGGTTTTGCACCACGGAACCCGCCCGATGAGTTCGTCGGGGCCTCGGGCGGACAACTCGACTCGGTGGCGAGCGGCGCAGGGGCGAGCGCGGCGACGTGATGCGCTGGCGAGGTCCGAAGCGGAAAGAGGCAAGGTCCAAGGAGGAGACTGGACGGCGGCGGAGGCCGAGGATGGAGAAGCTGGAGAGCGCGGCGACGCCGACGAGTGACATACCGGCGCGGGGAGGAACAGCGGCGCAACACAGCGCGACGTGGGGAGGAACGATGACGGAGCGCAGCGCGGCGCGGTGCAGAGAGGAACGGCAGCGCAGCACGGGGATAGGCCTAGGCCGGAGAGGAGGGGCGGTTCCCGATCGGCGAGGAAGATAGAAGAGGAGGTGCGCTCGGGGAGAGAGATCGAGATAAGACGTGTGCTCGGTGAGGAAAGATCGAGAGGTCAGGGAGAGAAAGATCGTGAGACACAGCCTGGGAATGTTCTAGAAACAGGATGGGGAGAAGGAAAAAAAGAAACAAAAAGAGAACGAATTTAATATAGACGTTAGTTGATATAGAGGTTCGATATAGAGGTGAATGAGTGTAGAGAATAAAATTGTAAAGGTGGGAATCTTTTAGAGATGACTGGAGGTAGATTTTAGAGTTGGATGAGTGCAAACGGTCTTATATCACGGAAGCCCGAACGTACTTGCCGATGGGCACGTGTGAAAAAAAGATGATCAGTGTTCTGTTATACCCATAGGAACGGCATTCGTCACCTCCTTTCTTTTCCATTCATCTTCGAATTAAATCATATTTGATCAGATCGCTTTCAACAGGGACCAAACATAAAAAACGTTAAAAGAACCTTAACTTATTTGAGTGGAATCTTGATCTGCCGTAGAAACTTGTGAAAGCTTTTGTACGGTTAGTCTTTCAGCAGTCTGGAGTCTTCGCCGCGCATTGATGGACGGTCAAAAAGAAAATGCACGTTCCTTTCCATGAGACGGCGTGGGACGGTGCGACCCCCACCACCGACTGGTGCGTTCGGTAAAAGCTGTCGGCAACTCGAGATCACACCAGTTACAACACTGCAGCTTCAAACTTAGTGTTAAGCTGAAAAAGTTGCTGAAAAATTTAGAATATATATATGGAGTGTATTTAGAGGAAGTTATATATTTTTCTATTTCAAAAAGTATGTTGTTTTGGTGTTCATTTTTGAACTATAAGTTCTTAAGACGGAGAGAGTATAATATAAGGTGTGTTTAGTTTGAGAGATATAATAAGACGGGATAGTACGATTCTACTTTTCTATTGTTTGGTTTGGAGACATATGAGATGAAGTCATCTTTCAAAAGAGAATATTTCACCCAGATGCTGGATGGAACAATCACATCGAAAACATAAGGACAAAAACATAAGGATAGATCCGTCCCACCTCCGTGGAGGCAGGCGCACGCCCCTCCGAAAGTACTCATACTCACAGGTTCATGTCCCATCCTTTCATTCAAACAGAAGAAAGGATCATTCCGTCACACATCATTCCACAAAACAAACAAGAAACAGAGATCGTTGCATCCCTCTAAACAAACAGAAAACGAGATCATCCCATCTCTAAAAATTGGAATGGATCCATCACATCCCATTTTGACTCCCAACCAAACACATCCATAGAGTATGATTATACTTTAAATTAAGATATAGAGCTTCACTTCAGCCTTCCAGCAGCTCGACAGCGAGTTAACGTGCCTCGCCCGGCCTCCGGCGGCCGCCCATCGCCATCACGCGTACGACGACCAGCAGTGTTGCCCTGCCTCGCCGCTCCATCCGTGCCCATCACATCAGTGCTCACCGGTAACCACTCTGACGTGATGCTCCCTTGTTACCTATCGATGCCGGAGTTGTCGTGTCCGGTCTGGCCAACTTTTGAGAAGGGGAAGAGATGGCCGTCAGTTCACGCCATGTTTGGTAGGAGCAATCTAGCAAATAAGGATAACATTCACTTCGACAGAGAGGAACCGAACGCGTCGTAACATCATACGACGATGGTGCTTGGAAGAAACTAGAACGTGGCTGGCGGGCGGTGATAAGGAGGTTTAGGCCCGATCTTCTAAAAGGTAATGATAAGTCGATTGAGGTGGAAAACTCGACGTTGATGATCTGCGACACTCGAGCAGCTCGAATACCCCTACAATCCCTACACCACTGCTCTGTTGGTTATTAATCGTGCTGCACACGCTTGACCTCGCTAAGAAGGCTAATTCCTATAAGTGCAACCGAGAACAAAAGCAAGAACAAGCTAGAAGCAATCTAAATTGCTAAGTTGAGGTCTCACAAACTGATGAACGTCGAAACTGTGTATAACAGATTAATCTAAGTAAAACTCAATTGTTTATGGCAGCTATTATGGAGTATATATAGGTGGGAGGACGTCCAAGGGGGTGTTAGAGTTGGGACCTAATCCTAAGACACGAAAATAAGAGATATAAACTTGATACAAGGACCAATGGCCCAATACGGTGGCACATCACTTTGACAGATTCTGAACTCAATTTTGTTTCGACGATTCCTGTCGATTCTGTCTGAATTTTGACATGATACCAGCGGCATTGGAAAGGTTATCCTCTCCCCTTTCCGTGCATATGTAGAACGTCCAAAACGGAGATATGCGCCCTCGGCGTCTGTTTTAGTGCGAACTGCTCCTAGACTCTGAGTTGGACACGATTTTGAGTTGGGCTCGGTTTCCATCTTCTTTGAACATATTCTCTGGTCCTCCACGTCCCTAAGACTTCCTCCAAGTACATCTTGAACCTTTCCATGAATTCTAATCATAATTAAATCATTAGGTAGCAATCTATTCTCAAAAACATATAAGGAAATACATAAGAACGAGCTCACTTCTGAAATTAATTGTTGTGTGTGAACTCTATTGATTGCATCTTGTATGGTCAATGGAATGTTGTTTGTATCCATAGAAGTGATGTCCTCATCATCCTCCCCTTCCTGAATTGGAGTCGTCCTCGACTCAAGTTCATCTTCTCTCATATGTTGGTCCAAATGTGCAACGCTAACAAATCTTCTTGTATGCATGAAAGGAGGAGGCCAAGGTGGAGGACGACATAGTGCACCATCACCATGTTCTTCATCAAATGCGCATGCACATTTCTCGAGCCAGTATCCCAAACAAATAAACATCGTGCCATGCTTGTATGTGCAATGACAATGTGCTTGATCTCATCATTCTCCCCTTCTTGATGATAAGCCGTTCTTGGCTTGCCTGTATGTCCAGCAAAGAGGCTTCTGGGGATAGAATAAGTGTTGTCCATATTGCACAACAACAACGAACAATATTTCTCTTTTATTTGTTATCCCTAGAAAAACCGTAAGGAAAAAATACTAGAAAAACTTGACAAGACATTATTAGTGTTAAGGCATTCATTTACTTTACCAGGTTGTTGTAGCACAAAAGGAACTTGCACATTTGAACATATGTAAACTTTATGCACTATAAACATACCACTATGTTCATATTTGTCTATAGCATGAAAACTTTATGCACAACCGCAAGGAAAAATACTAAAAAAACTTGGCAAGGCATGATTAGCATTAGAATTCATTTACTTTACTATATTGTTGTAGCACAAAAGGAACTTGCACATTTGAACATATGTAAACTTTATGCACTATAAACATACCACTATGTTCATATTTGCCTATAGCACAAAAACTATTTTTTTCCAACAAAGGTAATTCAGTTTTAGAAAATATTCTTCTCTCTACAATATCTAGATCACAAAGAGTGTCAATTTCAACATAACCCAAAGTATTTAGAGAAGACAACAATTTCAGCTCATCCCTTTCACATGTAATTGGAATCAAATGCTTAATTTCAGCACAAGTGAGTGATAAAGTATCAAATTCATTTGGTTGTTCTAGCATAGGTACAATATAATTATCAGCACACAACTCATTTTTGTTGTAAGAATCAGTAGAAAAATCAACTAGTGGTAAAGGTGTATTATGAAAAGGTTCATATTGTTGCTGCTCATCGATAGCATGATTGGTAGCAAAATTCAACACATCTGAAAATGTCATACTTTGGTTAAATGTAGAGCATTGTTCATTAACATTACTTTCATTTTCAGTAAGAAGTTCAAATGTATTATGGGTTGATTCATCAAAAAATTTAGAAGAGTTGTTCAACACCTCATTCTCATTTGCATCTACATTTATTTTTTCATGTTCCTGCAAAAGGTTAGACATAGAAGGAGGTACAACGAGAAAATTCTTCTCAAGTTCATGTATTTCATCTTTGCAATTAGATACATTAGCAAAAGTTTCTCGCATAAGAATTTTCATATCTTTCCATGTTCGAGGTTTTTCTAAATCGCTTAAGTTGTCCCACCATGTTAATGCACAATCAACTAATGCACTAGTAATATTTCTAATCTTTCTCCGCTCACACATATGCCATTGTCTAAAATTTTTATCCAACTCTATTTCCCAAGCAATATATTCATCGTAACCAAAACCATCATAAGAAGGAAGAGATGGTAGAATGTAATTACTTCTTGTGGAAGGTGTTGTAAAGGTGGTCTGAATGTCGTGTGAAGCCTTGGTTGATGTTTGATTTTTAGTGAGCAACTCCATCGCCCTCTTCATCATGTCAATCATCTCGGCATATAATGCATGATTCTTGCTTTTACCTAACATTGTTAGTAGCAAACAAAAGACAACAAAAAATATGTTATCCCTATCAACTACAAAGGATAATGGCAAAGTGTAAGTGAAATCACACACTCTCAAGCGTCTTATCACGCTCTTACAAGTGTTCTTACCCACACTGTAGGTGGCAAACGGTGGACGGTATGAAGAAACCAATGAAGCGTGGGATGATTGCAAAAGTGTATCTATTCTGCTCAAGAGTAAGGTGTAGCTTGGATGGCATTTTATATGTAGCAAGGATTAGCAACAATGAAATCAGATAGTAAAGTTAAATAAGTGTCAAAAGTACTTGTCAAACTTGGTGGCCTAAATGTGTTTCTAGTAGTTCAAGCTAGCAAGACATGAGACAAAACTAGATGACACAAAGGATTCAAGCACTTCTGTTTTTATCTTTATCCTCTTTTTTTATGCAACTTTTTTATCTTGTTCTGCACTTGACTTTAATTTTGTCCTTTTTTTCTTCAGAATGTGATGCAAAAGAAGAACACAATGAAAAACAATCAAAGATATCTCGTGGGTCTGTCACATATTTTCTGCTCAATCTACCAAGGACAAATAGACACACTTAGAGGCTCAAAATAGAAAAAAACTACAATAGCAAGATTGTAAATATATCTTTCCTCTTTAATTTCAATATATAGAATACCTATTTTGGACAATAACAATAGGAGATATTGCCCTAAAACACAGACTGTTCAGAAATTCTAGGTGGAGAACAGATTCAGATATAATGCAGTTTTGACCATGATATTCTGTTTTCTAGGAAACCTATGAATACTAAAGTTGTAGAAAACTTCTTAATCTTTCCAGAAAGTACAATAACTCCAAAATCCGAATTCCTATGAGTTAGATATGACAAAAATACCGAACTGGATAAATATGAATCTAATCTGGACGTGATGACGTGATTCAAAAGGATGAATCAACACAATACAAAACTCAAACTAAGACCAAAAACACTTTCTAAACCAGCAATATGACTCAACCAAGGACATAAATTCAACAAAACCAAACTGAAAACAGAAGTTGCAAAGGCTCAATATGGTTTGGACAAAGTAATGAACAGATCTACTGAACTGCAAGTTTTTTTGTGGGTTTTTTTTGTGAACTCTAGGTATGAAAAAAAACTAATGTAATGGATAGATAAATTACCTAACGGGCAACCTGACTCTGATACCAATTTATAAGGAGGTTTAGGCCTGATCTTCCGAAAGGTAATGATAAGTCGATTGAGGTGGAGAACTCGACGTTGATGATCCGCGACACTCGGGCAGTTCGAATACCCCTGCAATCACTATACCACCGCCCCATTGGTTATCAATCATGCTGCACACGTTTGACCTTACCAAGAAGGCTAATCCCTGCAAGTGCAACCGAGAACACAAGCAAGAACAAGGTAGAAGCAATCTGGATTGCTAAGTTGGGGTCTCACAAACTGATGAACGGCGAAACTGTATATAACAGATTAATATAAGCAAAAACCAATTGTTCATGATAGCTACTATGGAGTATATATAGGTGGGAGGACGTCCAAGGGGGTGTTGGAGTTGTGACCTAACCCTAAGACACGAAAATAAGAAATGTAGACTTGATACAGGACCCAATGGCCCAATACGGTGGCGCATCACCCTGACAGATTATGAACTCGATTTTGTTTCGACAACTCCTGTTCTCATCGACTCTGTCAGAATTTTGATATGGGACCAGTGACATTGGAAATGTTATCCTCTCCCCTTTCCGTGCATATGTAGAGCGTCCAAAACGGAGATTGTATGGGCCCTGGGCGTCCGTTTTAGTGCGAACTGCTACTGGACTCCGAGTTGGACACGATTATGAGTTGGGCTCGATTTCCATCTTCTTTGAACGTATTCTCTGGTCCTCCACGTCCCTAAGACAGTACTCCTTGAACCTCTCCATGAGTCATAATCACAATTAAATCATTAGGTAGCAATCTATTCTCAAAAACATATAAGAAAATATATAAGAACGAGCTCATCTCTGAAATTAATTGTTGTGTGTGAATTCTATTGATTGCATCTTGTATGTTCAATGGAATGTTGTTTGTATCCATAGAAGTGATGTCCTCATCGGGCGGTGCACCATGTTTGGTTGATCTCCGGTCCAACCTAAAAAAATAAGAAGAAAATATTAAATAAATAAAGAAAATAAAAAAGACTCAGTAACCGACGTTACCGGGAGTTTCCTAAGGAACTGCCTCGACCGAGGGCACCCGTTACCAACAAGGCCCGGTCCCCTACTGTACACACTATAAAAATGGACAAGGGACTAATGACGTGATTAACACGCTAATCACCTCTAAATCCCAAATGGCAGAATCGATCCAAATGAAGTGTGATGCAGTGGGAAGGACCGACGCCCCCAGATCTATGTCTAAGAAGATGATGCCGACGAATGGAAAGTGAAATTACAAGTAAGTGTGATAATCCTCCTCTAATCATGTTCATTAGGTGCATAATTGGTGATTAGGATTATGTTGAATGTGTAACTCAAAAGTGATTAAGATCTAACAATGGTATCAGAGTGAAACATAATCATCTTTATGCCTTTATCATGTTGGATTAGTGATTAAGATTAGGGAAAGTTGAATCCAAATGTGCATCCCCAAATTCCCTGAAACCAAACCCTATCATGTTTTTACTGAAATGAATACTACTGATTTGAAGCAAGATTCAAGGCAGTCAAAAGAAATGTTTCGAATCGATTAAGATGATAACAAGGATGCAAACGGGCTTATTTGATGACGGGATTAATCGTTGCTTCACGGGACTCCATCGCCGCAACCCACCATCTCACCATGAGACGGATCGGGGAAAGACAAGCATCCTGGGCTCTGCTCGCGTAAGGTTCAACACCTTGTCCGAATGAGTCGCGCATCATGCGTGTACGATCCGGCGCCGAACGCCATCACCATGACTTGTGAGCTTGCAACTCGCTAGCCGCGCACGACGGCCGTGCTCCGAACCCCATCACACGTCGAGCGCCTGCCGCGTGCAAGCCGACGGTCATGCCGCGCAGGCCACCCGGTAGCCCGCGCGTGCGTTGCGCCGCCGGGAGCTCCGCTCCCCTATTGGATTTTTTCCGGGGGTGGGAGGAGCGAAAATGGCCTAGGGTTTTAGGGTGCCCGCCGCCGGACTTTTCTCCATCACAGGTGCATCTAGATCATCGATTTCTAATGGACGACTCAGATGAGGCGGCGACAGTTATGGGCTAATGGGTTGTGCAAAGGGGAAGGGTGGGAGCTCTTAAGGGGCCAATTTCGGCTGCGAGCTTCGACCCAGGTTTTGTTGACTCAAAATTTTCTGTTTATTAGTATCAGTATATGGGCCATTTTCTGATTCGGGCCTCGGCCCAAGTTGTTTAGGCTGTAGACTTTTAATTTAATTATGCTGATGGATTGGGCTATTTTTATCTTTGTCGGGGATTTGGGCCCACTAATGTTAGGTATTTTATCTATTTTTCAGTGCACAATTATATTTAATTTAGTTATGTTTTATGGTTTTTGGCACTGATTTAAATAGATAAAATTAAGTTGATGGATTTATGTCTCGACATATTATTTATCTGAATAAAATTTGAAACAACGGGGTAATTTTAATTGGATAAGTTAATATGTGTATGATTGTCGAAGTGTGCACTAAGACACTTCCCCCGGTATGACGAAGGAGTAGTCCGCAAAGGTTTGTACTCGGTTGGGTCGCAAAGTTAAATCAAGCACAAGATTGTGACACGAGAGATTTTATGTGGTTTGGGCCGCCTGAGCGTAATACCCTACTCCACGAGATGTGTGTTGATTGTATGAGCAAGTATGAGCTTGTGTGCATGTGTGGTCAGTTGAGATTGGATCCTTTCTACCGAGTAGCGCAACCCTTTTATATGCTAAGGACTGGCCGTTACAGTTCGAACCCAGCCCAACAAGTAGCCCTGGCTGTATTAACTACCCTGTACATGATCTACAGTGTAATGATGGGTTAATTGACTGGTAACGTGCCTTGACAGCAGCGTTACCAGTCTTGACATTCCTTGGATCGTGTGGCATTAATATGGCATTAATGATGTGTTAACCAGGTCTTGTAACGGCTAATTGATAGCTCTTAAATGTCCACGCCTTTGAAGATTCCGATATCCTCCCATTGCTGACGTAGGTCCGAGCGTTGATACGTGGAAGCTCTAGAGCTTCCCTCTACTGGGGGATAGGTCCAGTGCTATTGGACACATGGCAGTGTTGAAGCTTCCCTGAGGAGAAAGGCATGTCCGAGTCTACAAGACACATGGCAGCACTGGATCTATCCTAACGAGGGAGGCAGGTCCGACTCTTCTAGACACGTGGCTCTACTCGAGCTACGCTAAGGAGGTAGGTAGGTCCGGTTACGCGGGATGCGTGTCCTATTCGAACGTCTGCCACTTGGACATAGGAACTACTCGACCTTGCTTGCGTTGTAAGGGGGTACCAGATATGCAAGGTACCGACAGTGGCCCCCGGGCCCACCTCAAGAGATTTCCTCAGGTAAAGGTTATGCTACTGAAGGTGGGGCCATCATCGATTCCTGTGTTGTGGCTTCAAAGTTTTTCCTTGGCAGTTGGGATGACAGTATGCAGTTATGCCATTGCCGCGTGACCCTTCTTGATATGGTGAGTGAGATTCTGGCGCGCAGATCTCACATAATTGAAGGCCGTCGGTTCCCAATACAAAATTTGTATCGATCCCCAGCGTAATCTTTGTAGTCCTGTCAGGATGCCGCCCTCGGGCTTCCAACTTCCCATCATGACAATGGTTCACCTGGTGCGGCTTTTTTAACAAAGTGGACCTGGGCCCCTGTCGAAGTGTTGCTACGACACTTCCCTCGGTACTACTAAAGCGTAGTCCGTGAATGTTCGTATACGGTTGGGGCGCACTTGAGATTATGAATGGGATGATGACACAGAGTGTTTTACGTGGTTCAGGCCGCCTAAGCGTAATACCCTACTCCACGGGATGGTTGTTGATTGTAAGAGTGTGTAGTTGCTTGTGTTGATGAGTAGGTTTAGGCTCGATCTTCCGAAAGGTAAGTCGATTGGAGTGGAGAACTCGACGTTGATGATCCGTGGCACCCGAGCAGTTCGAATACCCCTGCAATCACTACACCACTGCTCCGTTGGTTATCAACCGTGCGGCACACGCTTGACCTCGCCAAGAAGGCTAATCCCTGCAAGTGAACCGAGAACACAAGCAAGAACATAGAAGACACAATCTGAAATTGAGAAGTTGGGGTCTCACAAACCGTAGAACGGCAAAATTGTTATTCGAAGCAAAACCCACCTAATATGACTGGCGGCTGCAGTATCTAAATGCTAGGGTTCGGCCAAAACACGATTAGACACGTCCCTAATGGACTCTTACGGTATACAAGGCCCAAAGGCCCAATTCGGTGGCACAGCACCGGATAGAAATCTGGACTCAACTTGTTTCGACGATTCCCAATGATTTTGGAGGAATTTTGAGTTGGGACCAGAACCATTGAAATTTTATCTTCTCCTCTTTCCGTGCATATGTAGAACGTCAAAAACGGAGTCCGTATGCTTATTGGGCGACTGTTTTAAGGTGGACTGCTCCTGGACTCCGAGGTGAACTCGAGTCCGAGTTGTAAACTGTTTCCATCAACTTGTGGACGTCCCAGCTGGTTCTCCACTCTCCCAGGGCCTCTTTCCTTCACTTGTTGATCTTCTCCATTATTCCTAATAACAATTAAATCATCACATAGCAATCTATTCTCAAACTCACATGCAAAAGAAGTTAGGACCGAATTCACCTGTTGATTTATTAACTGTGCTCGTGCTCTTGTGTATGGTCCTTGCATTTCAATGTGTGTCTCCGCTGTTGTGATGTCCTCATCATCCTCCCCCTCTTGAATTGGAGTCGTCCTCGACTCAAGTTCATCTTCTTCTCCCAAGTACGGTCGCAAATCTGAAATATTAAATGTAGGACTAACCCCAAAATCGGGAGGCAATTCAAGCTTATATGCATTATTATTAATCTTTTCAACAATCTTAAAAGGACCAGCAGCTCGTGGCATAAGTTTAGATTTTCTCAAGTCAGGGAATCACTCTTTTCTCAAATGTAACCACACCAAATCACCCGGTTCAAGTTTTACTTCTTTTCTACCTTTACTAGCTGCAATCATATAATTCTCATTCATCATTTCAATATTTTTCTTTGTAGTTTCATGCATCTTAAGAATGAATTCAGATCGTTGTGTAGCATCCAAATTTATAGTTTCAGAAGGAGGCAAAGGTAGTAAATCAATAGGAGCACGGGGATTGAAACCAAACACTACCTGGAATGGACTTACCTTTGTCGTGGAGTGAACGGATATGTTGTAAGCAAATTCTATATGTGGTAAACACTCCTCCCACAACTTCAAATTTTTTTTTTCAAGACCGCCCGCACCATAGTGGATAAAGCACGATTAACTACCTCGGTTTGTCCATCCGTTTGTGGGTGACATATAGTTGAAAACAGCAACTTGGTTCCCAATTTATACCACAAAGTTATCCAAAAATGACTTAAAAATTTTGCATCATGATCAGAAACAATGGTATTTGACACACCATGTAAACGAACAATTTCTGTCATAAATAAATCAGCAATGTGTGAGGCATTATCATTCTTATGACAGGGTATAAAGTGTGCCATTTTGGAGAAAGGATCAACAACTACAAAAATACTATACCTCCCCCGCTTAGTCCTAGACAATCCCAAAACAAAGTCCATAGAAATTTCCTCCCAAGGTACACTAGGAACAGGAAGAGCCATATAAAGATCATGTGGGTTAAGGCGAGACTTAGCTTTATTGTAAGTAGTGCATCGTGACACGTAACGCTCGACATCACGCCTCATCTTTGGCCAAAAGAAGTGTGTGGACAGTACGTCTTCAGTTTTCTTCACTCCAAAATGTCCCATCAAACCTCCTTCATGTGCTTCCTGCAAAAGTAATAGACGAACGGAGCTAGCTGGAACACATAGCTTGTTAGCACGATAGAGGAGACCCTCTCGCAGCACATATTTATTCCAAGTTATTCCTTCCCTACAATTTTCAAAAGCATCTTTGAAGTCCAAATCAGTAGGATATAATGCTTTTATTGTTTCCAAACCAAAGATTTTATGATCAAGTTGGGACAACATGGTATAACGCCTAGATAATGCATCGGCAATGACATTTTCCTTCCCTTTCTTATGCTTAATGATGTATGGAAACGACTCTATGAACTCAATCCATTTATCATGTCATTTATTCAGATTGGTTTGACACTTAAGATACTTCAATGATTCATGATCGGAATGTATGACGAACTCCTTAGACCAAAGATAATATTGCCAAGTTTGTAATACTCGCACTAAGGCATACAATTCCTTATCATAAGTGGAATAATTCAGAGAAGGACCATGACGTTTTTCACTAAAGAAAGCAACGGGTTTACCTCCTTGTATGAGAACGCCTCCAATACCAATGCCGCTTGCATCACATTCCAGCTCAAAGGTCTTGTCAAAATCAGGAAGTTGTAGCAATGGTGCTTATGTAAGCTTCGATTGGAGAGCATCAAAAGCTTGTTGTTGTTGTTTGCCCCATCGAAACGACACTACCTTCTTTGTTAGCTCATGTAGATGTGCTGCAATGGTTCTGAAATCCCGCACAAAATGCCGATAAAAAACCTGCAAGACCAAGAAAACTACAAACCCGCGTGACGGTTGTTGGGGCTGACCAGCTGGTGATTGCTTTAATTTTTGCCTCATCCATCTCAATTCCCTGCGAGGAAACGACATAACCAAGAAACGAGACTCGATTGGTGCAAAAGACACACTTTTCGAGGTTACCAAACAAACGTGGATCTCTCAAAACAGTAAAAACAACACGTAAATGATGAAGATGTTCATCATATGATTTGTTGTAAATGAGGATATCATCGAAGTAAACCACCACAAATTGTCCAATGAAAACACGTAAAACCTCGTTCATTAAATGCATAAAAGTGAAGGGTGCATTAGTTAAACCAAAAGGCATGACTAACCACTCATAAAGTCCAAACTTGGTTTTAAATGCAGTTTTCCATTCATCTCCTAGTGCCATTCTAATTTGGTGGTAACCACTACGCAAGTCAATTTTTGTGAAGATGATAGCACCACTCAATTCATCAAGCATGTCATCTAAGCGAGGAATAGGATAACGATATCGAATGGTGATGTTATTGATCGCTCGATGATCAATACACATGCGCCAACTACCATCTTTCTTAGGAACCAAAAGAACAGGAACGGAACAAGGGCTAAGGCTTTCACGAATGTACCCGTGGTCCAAAAGATCTTGGACTTATCGCTAAATTTCCTTAGTTTCCTCTGGATTCGCCCTGTATGCTGCACGATTTGGCAAACTTGCTCCTGGAATCAAATCGATCTTGTGTTCAATGCCTCTCATCGGTGGTAAACTAGGGGGTATCTCGGAGGGAAACACATCCTCAAAATCTTACAAAAAGTTAGCAACAGCAGAGGCAATGCAATAGAAAATTCATGAAGTGAAAACATGGCTTCTTTGCATACTAAAGCATAGCACATCCCCTTAGCATCGAATAAATCAGGAAGGTCAGATTTAGCTGCGAGCAACGATGGTGATTTCAACTTGATGACTTGCTGTTTTTCATATTCTAGTTTTGTTGCTTTGCCATCACGAATTTTACTCTTCTCAAAATGCACAATTTTGGCAGGAGTCATGGGGAGCAAAGTGATTTTCTTTCCCTTATGCATGAGAGTATATTTATTAGTTCTACCATGATGAATAGCATCTGTATCAAATTCCAAAGGAAGACCCAATAAAAGAGAACAAGCATCCATAGGAACGACATCAAAATCAGCAAAATCATGGTAAGAACTAATTGAAAAATGTATTCTCGCTGCTTATGTTACCCGAACCTTACTGCTGTTGTTGAACCATTGAATGCGGTATGGATGAGGGTGTGCTCTTGTTGTCAAACCAAGTTTCTTGACGATGTCCGTGTTCACCAAGTTATTGCAGCTACCTCTATCAATTATAGTGTGTACACAGCAGTCCTTGATGACGAGAAATATGTGAAAGAGGTTGTGTCGTTGTAGCTTGTCGTCGGTCTCCACTTTGGAGCTCAAGGCATGTTGCACAATGATGCTCCTATAGTTCTCCGTCGCCGCTGTACCAAGTATTTCTTCTTTGGTGTGTTCGTCATTTGGATCTGTAAAGTCAGTAGCAAGAGAATATTCATCTTCAACATCCGAAGTACTATCATACCCGCCATCGTCGCGTTCTATGTATGCTCGTTTGCTTGGGCAATCTCTCATCATATGACCAAGTCCCTGGCAGCGGTGACACTTAATGTCGGAAGTACGACCCGTAGAAGGAGTGGACGATGTAGGCTTGAATGATGTCGCCTTGCTGCCTTCCGACACGCGAGAAGGTGGAGCAGTAGGTATAGTTCGTTGGTCGCCATTGGATGGTGGAGTCGCTGCACGGGGTTCGAAGATGGTGGTGTTTTGGATGGTGTAGACGTCGAACGCGGCGTGAAGTTGCTCCTCGTGCGTTGTTGCTGTTGTTGTCGACCCTGCAGTTCTTTTTCTACCAACATAGCAAGCTGAAACAATCTGTTAACAATATCATATTCCTTGTAATAAACAATCTCCTAAATTTCACGCCTCAACCCCCCATAAAAACGAGCTATTTTATCATCCATGTCCTCTACTACCCCACAACGCAACATACCCTTTTGTAACTCTTGATAATACTCCTCTACGGACATGTTACCTTGGTCTAAGCGCTGCAATTTTTTGCGAAGGTCTCGCTGGAAAAATGGAGGAACAAATCGAACACGCATAGCTTCCTTTAATCTATCCCATGTTAGAGGATTAGTTCTAGTTTTGACAAGTTCATTCCACCATATGATAGCAAAGTCCTTAAACTCACTAGTGGCTTGATGAACTCTATATTGTTCAGGAACTAGATGGGCATTAAATTTGTGCTCTACTGTCATCTCCCAATCAAGATAAGCCTCAACATCATAAGCACTAGAAAAAGGGGTATAGTAAATTTCACTTTAGCAAAAGGATCATCAGGAGGACGATTATAATTGTTATGATGATTATTACCTCTCATACCTCCACGATAAAGTGGAAACCAAAAGACAACAAAAATATGTTATCCCTATCAACTACAGTGACAATGTGAAAGGTGGAAGGAAAACAATCTCTCTCGTTCAAGCGTCTTACCACGCTCTTACAAGTGTTCTTACCGACACATCAGGTGGTGTGGACGGTGAGATGAACCAATGAAGCGTGGGGTGATTGCAAAGGTACCTGTTATGCTCAAGAGAAAGGTGGGGCTTGGATGACACAATATGGTGGCTAATAAGCAAAAAATCGTTAACAGGTAAACAAAGTTGAATAAGTATTAGATGTAGGAAACTGTTGCTGGTCAACCAAGTGCTCTAGGACCTAGCAAAACACAAGAAAGTAGCAAGGCAAAAGGAAGACATAATGTTATAACCAACAATCACAGCACAAGTAGTATAGGCCAATTGCTTAAATATGCGTGCTCTTCACTATTTTTTTCTTTTTTGTAATATTTTTTTGATATCTTTTCTTTAATCAGGAGCACGAAGATAGGAAGCACACAAATTTGCAGCTCAATTGGATGTAATATGTGGCCTATAGAAAATCAAGAAGATTCTTTAAAATTCGTGCTGAAACTTCGGAGGCCGGATAGCCTATCTTCCAAGGAGAATTTGGGCAATCTAATTTCGCAGAATGCGGATATGATGCAGAAAATCAGATGCAAAATTTTGCGTAGATGAATTTGAAAAAAAATTGTCCGATTTCGAGTTCGTATGCGAAAGTTATGGCCGTTTTAAAGTAGGTTGTCCGAGTTACGACTTTTGGATGTTGCTTCCAACTCGGTTTGAGAACAGAACTCGCAATCGAATATGAAAACGATCGGAAATTTGCACAACAACTAATGGGGTGGTGTGTGATGATTCAAGGATGAGTGGCACAAGGGTTTGTCACCTAATCTAGGGCTGGTGATGCGGGAGTTCACGCAAGGCGGCTAGCTAGGGCAAACCGATGAACGTGGTGGATCGATTTGTTATTTAGGGATTGTGGAATAGGTGTCGAGCAGCAAGAAAACAAGGACGAAACACGATAACTAGGACCCAAAACACAAAGCTAAACCAACAACAAGACTCGACTACACAAATGCAAACTCAACAATGCAAACTGAAAAACGAAACTGCAGGCACTATAGTCTAGGAAGCGGGAAAAACGATCTAATTTTTTTGTGGCTTTTCTATGGACTCTAGGTACGAAACAAAATCGATCTAATAGAAACAAAACAAAGATACCTCACGGGCAACCTGGAAATCTGATACCAATTAATGAGTAGGTTTAGGCCCGATATTCCGAAAGGTAAGTCGATTGGAGTGGAGAACTCGACGTTGATGATCTGCGGCACTCGAGCAGTTCGAATGTCCCAGCAATCACTACACCACTGCTCCGTTGGTTATCAACCGTGTGGCACACGCTTGAACTCGCCAAGAAGGCTAATCACTGCAAGTGAACCGAGAACACAAGCAAGAACGTAGAAGACACGATCTGAAATTGAGAAGTTGGGGTCTCACAAACTGTAGAACGGCGAAATTGTTATTCTAAGCAAAACCCACCGAATATGACCAGCGGTTGCAATATTTAAAGGCTAGGGTTCGGCCAAAACATGATTAGACGTATCTGTGATGCCCGGTTCCGAAAAATGAACCAAGCTAACACATATGTGTGCCCAAGATGTTCATCACACATACACGAGTGCATTCACAAAAGAGTATACAGAAAATTACCACAGAACAAGATTAATTAACCAAATTTTATTAAAAAAACCATATTATCCTCGAATACAAGCTCTAATGAATATTTATGACAAATTCAACTAATGCAGCGGAAATAAACTAATTAAGCAGACTAAACAGCTAGGCAGCATAAGCAATAGAGTATAGTGCAGCTCCAATCAACACCACAGGCAAGCTGACGGTAGACACGACCTAGAACTCTGCATTATCGCCATTAAACTCCCAATCCTGACCTGCAACTGTTGGGGGGGGGATTGCAAGAGTGAGTACATGTCATACTCAACAAGTGTGGAAAGTATGACATGTGGCTTATTCAAATGACAACAATAATAATGGATGAGTGCTGAAAAGTACATTAAAACATTTGAAGAGCAATATATTATATATATGTGAAATAAACCCATCATAATCATAAGTAATATCAAAATACCAGTCTGAATTCATTACCAACGTCAATAATTCCAGATTTCACTATTTGCCAATAACCATATTCAATACCAGAAATTAATCCATAACCAGTCATAACCATTATACTAACCATAACCATCCCAAATCCCAATTTCCCTCTAATCATGGAAGTTGTCCAGGTGCTCATAACCGGGAGCACGACTATCATGATAGTTTTATTAGACTCTACAGAGTTTGTACCACTTTACCCAGGTGTTCATGATTTCATCACCTTTCGGTGACTAGAACCTCTATTATGCCGTCTCACACTTCCATGGGTGTGTGGCCAAGAGATCACAAAATAGCCTTTACAAAGGGATTACTAGCCTATTTAGACCTCACTGAGGTTTCACCGGTGGCGATGTCTCCAACCGAGCACATCTTCAACCAAGGGCCCCCTCTTGAGCCATTCGGATCCCAGGGTAGTCCCGCCAATCATCAACAAACCCAATCCGACTACCCCTTCCCCGAGCATCCTTAATGGTCCAAATAGCACTAGCAAAGCTCTAATTAATCAGCTACGCCGCACCCATACTTGGCCTCGTGGTGGCACTGTAGTCCTGGTTTATTCTCGCATGAACCGGTCCTTAGATCTAAAGCAAGCAACCACCATATCATCCAACCCATCCACATACCAGGCTTGCTTAGATCACCCATTACCATATCATATTTAACCAGTTCATGTTAACATAATAACATTAATGCTTAATTAAATGTGTAGTGTAGTTTTCCCATCCCAATTAATTAAGCGATGCAAAAGGTAAAAACCCTTCCCGACTCTCTACCATATATTCTAGGTGACAAGGGTGGTCAAACAAAGCTAGTAAATTTCCTATCATAGGATTCCCATCAATTTGACACAAGCATGCAGTGTGCAAACAGAACATTTATTTTAAAACAGGATCAATATGCTTCAAGGACACTTGCCTTGCTCTTGCGGTTGATTAGGGCCAAAGCCTTCAAACTATTGGTGCTGTAGATCCTCCGCGGCACTCTCTAGCGCAAATCCGTCTAATCCACACAATAAACATACAAGACAAGAAACACAATCAAAGAGTGCACAAATATTACTCAACATGACATGACATGCATGATTAATGCAAATGCAAGGTATAACTTGTTAATTGATTGCTTCTAATGATCACTAACTAGTTCTAATAGATTTTAACAAGTTTATACAGGTTTGGATGTGATTAGATCAAATTTTAGAATCAATTCAACACAATTTAGCCAGGAAGACCGGACTAGGCCGCTAGGGACCAGACAAGTCCGCACTCTGCGAGATCAGCAGATTAGGGTTTTCTAGATCGACGTAAATTTGGAGATTAGGGGTTGAGTTCACGTAAGGAAAAGATAATAGAAGGTATACCAGGTGTTTAGGACTCCAATGAATCAAGAAACTTGGAGGTAGCACTTGGATCTTGATGATCTAGGGTTGGTGACAAACTTGTAGATGAATTGGTGATGAAGAACGAAACTTGGTGGAGATCTTGATCCTCTTTCGTTTTCTCCTCTTCTTCTTCTTGCTTGGGATCTTCTCCTCCCTCCTTGGTAGTGGCTCTCCACAAGCTAGGGTTTGGGTGGGGTGGAAAAGTGGCAAATAGATGTCAATCCAAGGGGTGGGGTTGTTTATATAGAGGTGGAGGCTAGGGTTAGATGGATTTCGAGTTTGGGATGAGTAGAGGCCGGTTTAGAGTCCCTCATGGGCTATAAAAGAGTTAGGCACGACATACCTAGGCCCACTTAATGTGAAACCCAAGAAACAAGTCGTAAAACAAATGATCAACTCGGAGTCGCGAAATATCGGACAAGTCCGGAAAGGACCGGACTAGTCCGTAGTCGTCCAGGGAGAAAATCGGACAAGTCTGGCCAAAAATCGGACAAGTCCGACTTTAAACAGAGAGGAAATCGGACAAGTTCGCTGGAACACCGGACTAGTCCGGAAAAGTCCAAGGACTTAGCAATTTTTCAAGGATTCTTGAAATATCGAACTAGTCCGCACAAAATTGGACAAGTCCAAAAGTTTCCAGAGGCAAAATCAGACTAGTCCGCAGCAAAAACGGACAAGTCCGTTTTTAGTTAGAGAGAAATCGGACTAGTCCTTAGGAAAATCGGACTAGTCCGCACTCTCCTGCGTTTTAAGTGCGATTTTGTTCCAAATCAATTTTAAATGCTCCAAATCAATTTTAAACTCGTTCCTTTTTATGTGGGTTAATGTTAAACATGTTTATGAATGTATGTAGGGCATGATGCATGAAAATGTGGGTGTTACAAACCTACCCCCCTTAAAATGAATCTCGCCCTCGAGGTTCGACCCGGAAGAGAAGAGATAGGGAAATTCCTTCTTGAGATCATCCTCCAATTCCCACGTCGCTTCTTTTTCTGTGTGGTGCTTCCATTGAACTTTACACCATCGAATCACCTTGTTCCTTGTGACTCTCTCCTTGGTTTCCTAGATCCTAACCAGTAGCTCGGCATAAGTCAAATCTTCCTCTAGTTCCAATTCTTCCATTGGCACTTGTTCTTCCGGTACTCGCAAGCACTTCTTGAGCTGGAAAACATGAAAGACATCATGGACATCCGAAAGATGAGCTGGCATCTCCAACTTATACACTACTTCTCCTCTTTTGTCCAAAATCTTGAATGGTCCAATATAACGAGGTGCGAGCTTGCCCCTTATGTTAAACCTCTTATGACCTCTCATTGGTGACACCTTGAGGTAAACAAAATCTCCTATTTCAAACGCTAATTTCCTTCTCCTATTGTCCGCATAGCCTTTTTGTCTTGATTGGGCAGCCCTCAAGTTTTCATGAATTATTTGGACTTGCTTTTCGACTTCTTGCAACACATCCGGACCAAATACTTGAGTTTCTCCTGCCTCATTCCAGAATAAAGGTGTCCTACACTTCCTCCCATAAAGCGCTTCATATAGTGACATTTTCAAGCTTGCTTGGTAGCTATTGTTGTATGAAAATTCTGCATATGGCAAGCTTTTGTTCCAACCTTTCCCATGCTTTAAAGCACAAGCTCTTAACATGTCCTCCAAAATCTGATTGGTCCTCTCAGTTTGTCCATTCGTTTGAGGGTGATATGCTGAACTAAAATTCAACCTCGTTCCCAAAGCTTCATGCAACTTTTGCCAAAAGCTGGAAGTAAATTGAGAATCTCTATCCGAGACTATCTTCTTCGGTACTCCGTGTCGACACACAATATGCTACAAGTATATTTCGGCCAATCGTGCAACTGTATACTTGGTCTTCACAGGGACAAAATGAGCTGACTTGGTTAAGCGATCCACAATTACCCAAATTGATTCATACCCGGATTGAGTACGTGGTAACCCAATTATGAAGTCCATTCTAATTTCTTCCCACTTCCATTCCGGGATCTTCAATGGTTGCAATAATCCAGCTGGCCTTTGATGTTCTGCCTTGACCCGTTGACACACATCACACAATGCCACATATTCAGCTATGTCCTTCTTCATGCTATCCCACCAATAGCAAGCCTTCAAGTCTTTGTACATCTTTGTACAACCAGGATGAATTGAGTAAGGTGAGTCATGCGCCTCCTTTAGTATTGTCTCCCGGATGTGCTTTACATTAGGCATAACGATTCTCTTTCCAAGCCATAAGGTACCATGTCCGTCTTCATCAAATCTGAATTTCTCCCTTCTTCGGTCCTGTCCTTGATTTCCTTGATCTCTTCATCTGCGGTTTGTGCCTCTCAAATTTCTTGCTCCAAGGTTGGGTTTAACTCCATCATCTCCATTTCATTTACAAATCCGAGGTTCAACCTTTCGAACTCCTTACATAACTTGAATGGTAACTCTCGAACTGTGAGTTGATGACTTACTCCCTTTCTACTCAAAGCATCGACCACTACATTGGCTTTTCCCGGATGATAGTTGATCCCCAAATCATAATCTTTGATGAGCTCCAACCATCTTTGTTGCCTCAAATTCAGATCCGTTTGTGTGAAAATATACTTCAAACTCTTATGATCCGTATAAATTTCACACCTATGTCCAAGAATGTAGTGTCTCCAAATTTTCAATGCATGTACCACGGCTGCGAGTTCTAAATCATGTGTGGGGTAATTCTGCTCATGTTTCTTCAATTGTCTTGATGCATATGCAACCACTTGGCCTTCTTGCATGAGAACCCATCTAAGTCCTTGTCTCGAGGCATCGCAATAAATATCGAAACTCTTTCTCACATCCGGCAGTACCAAAACTGGGCTGTTGTTAACCTCTTTTTCAACTCCTCGAAACTATTTTGACAAGATTGAGTCCATTGGAAAGCCTTTCCCTTCATTAGCAACTCCGTCATAGGCTTGGCTATCTTGGAAAAGTCCTTGATGAACCGACGGTAATATCCAGTCATCCCAAGAAAACTTCTTATTTCTTTGACAGTTTGCGGTGGTTCCCACTTCAACACGTCTCTCACTTTTTCGGGGTCAACCGATACTCCTCCTCCTGAGATGATATGACCCAAAATGGCACCTCTTTCAACCAAAACTGACACTTGTTGAACTTGGCATACAATCGATGCTCCCTCAATTTTTGCAACGTAAGACTCAAGTGTTCCTCATGTTCCTTCTCATCCTTCAAGTAGATCATAATATCATCAATAAACACCATAACGAACTTATCCAAGTACTCCATGAAGACCTTATTCATGAGGTACATAAAGTAGGCAGACACATTTGTCAATCCAAAAGACATCATGGTGTACTCATAAGATCCATAATGTGTCCTAAAAGCTGTCTTGGGTATGTCCGATGGTCTAATCTTCATTTGAAAATATCCCGACCTCAAATCAATCTTAGAGAAGACACAAGCACCCTTCATCTGATCAAACAAGTCTTCTATGCATGGAACAGTGTACTTGTTCTTGATTGTTACCTCGTTGAGAGCTCAGTAATCCACACACATCCTTTGGGTTCCATCCTTCTTGTCCACAAACAGCACGGGCGCTCCCCAAGGTGAAGAACTAGGGCGAATAAAACCTTTCTCTAGTTGCTTTTGAATTTGTTTCTTGAGCTCCGCTAATTCCAAAGGAGGCATCCTATACGGCCTCTTAGCTATAGGTGCAGTTCCAGGTATTAAATCAATAACAAACTCAATGTCTCGATCAGGTGGCATACCTGGCAACTCGTCCGGAAAACATCCAAAAATTCTCTCACCATCGGAATCTCCTCAATTGCGGCACCGTCCATATGATTCAGCTCCAATCGCTTCGGTGCGGTTTGAGATGCTTCAAATTCTATTGTGATCCCTTCTTCATTAGTCAACTTCACCGTCTTTGTGGCGCACTTAATAACTCCATTGTGCTTCCTCAACCAGTCCATACCAAGTATAATGTCCAATCCTTGAGAATCCAAAACAATGAGGTTGGCGGAGAAGTCTACCCCCGTTATTCTAAGGCTTACTTTTGGACATACTATATTTGTCCTCATCTATCCTTCAGGAGACTTAACCAATAGAGTAAACTTCATATGAGAGATAGGCAAACTATACTTGGCAACATATTTCGATGCAATGAATGAATGCGATGCTCCAGAATCAAATAACATAGTCGCGAGGTTGGAGTTGGCGAGAAACATACCAATGACCACGTCATCCGCTTGTTGAGCATCCTCCGTAGAGACATGTTTCATGTTGCCGCGAGCAAAGTTATGCTGTCCACGGTTCCCTTGTGGCTGTCCTCCATTGGGTCTTGGGTTTTGCCTCGGCGCATTGCTTCCTTGACCAAGGCCTAACTTAGGACATTCATGCGCAAAGTGTCCAGCTTCTCCACAAGTATAGCACTTATTAACTCCACCAGAATTATTGGGACGAGCTTGGTTTTGAACACTTGCAGCAGGAAAATTAGCTCGAGGCGCATGAGGCATTGGAGGCCTAGGTGCTTGCATGACTGGGCGCTGCTGCACAAACTGAGTTGGGCGTGGTGCATAACCAGTGCGTTGAGTAGGAATGGAAGAGCCTAAGTAAGGCGCATTAGGAGGTGCAAAGCGAGGGCGCACATTACTCCCTTGTTGCTGTCCTTGATATGGTGCCTTCCTCTTATTGTCTTGCTCCATCTCACGAATCTTGTTCTCAACCACAATTGCTTTGTCCACAAGCTTCTGAAAATTGGCATAATCACAGTTGAGTAGTTGCACTTGGATTTCATTGTTCAAGCCCCTCATGAACAAATATTGCTTCCGGCTGTCCCGACTCACATCCTCAGGCGCATACCTTGAGAGTTGAGTGAACTTGTTGAGATATTCACTCACGCTTGATCTTCCTTGCCTTAAATTCTCAAATTCTTGCCTCTTCAAGATCATAACACCTTCTGACACATAATGAGAACGGAAACTCTCCTTGAATTCCGCCCAGGTTATTCTCTCTTGGTTTTCATGAGCATTGCAATAAGCATCCCACCAATCCGCAGCTGCTCCAACGAGTTGATGAGAAGCAAATAGGACCTTCTCTCGGTCACTGCATTGGACAATAGCAAGTTTCTTCCCCACGGACTTGAGCTAATCATCCGCATCCATAGGGTTAGTGACTTGAGCAAAGGTCGGTGGCCTAGTCCTCATAAACTCTCCCAATCAGTTATGAGGAGGTGGGGGTGGCGATGGAGGCATGTGGGGCTGATTAGTGATGTTGCCAGCCTGCAGCTGTCCTATAGTTTGTATCATGGTCTGCATGAGCTGGTTTTGCATAGCCAATAGCTGCTCAATGTTGATAGCTCCCTGAGTAGATCCTTGTCCATTGTTGTTCTGAGGTACTCCATTGTTCTCCTCCTCATCATTAGCATCCCTCTGGTTGCGAGTCCTCACTATCTGGAGAAAAGCAATAGGTAAGAATTAGAAAACGTCCCCAACTATATGCATCAAGGGATATGAAACTAAACAGCTAGCTACACTAGCCTAGGTGGACATGGCAATGCTAAAGCATCCCAAAATCCTCTATTAAGCACACAAACAAGCAATATATATATAGCAAACAACACTCCAAGCAAAAACACATCGATTCCCGAGTGCTCCTATGTGCTCTAAAATGTCCATTCTATCTAGGATCCATCCTACGGTCAACCTGTGGCTCTGATATCAATCTGTGATGCCTGGTTCTGAAAAATGAACCAAGCTAACGCATATGTGTGCCCAGGATGTTCATCACACATACACGAGTGCATTCACAAAAGAGTATACAGAAAATTACCACAGAACAAGATTAATTAACCAAATTTTATTAAACAAACCATATTATCCTCGAATATAAGATCTAATGAATATTTATGATAAGTTCAACTAATGCAGCAGAAATAAACTAATTAAGCAGACTAAACAGCTAGGCAGCATAAGCAATAGGGTATAGCGCAACTCCAATCAACACCACAGGCAAGCTGACGGTAGACACGGCCTAGAACTCTGCATTATCGCCATTAAACTCCCAATCCTGACCTGCAACTGTTGGGGGGGGATAGCAAGAGTGAGTACATGTCGTACTCAGCAAGTGTGGAAAGTATGACATGTGGCTTATTCAAATGATGACAATATAAATGGATGAGTGCTGAAAAGTACATTAAAACATTTGAAGAGCAATATTATATATATATATATATATATGTGAAATAAACCCATCATAATCATAAGTAATATAATAATACCAGTCTGAATTCATTACCAACATCAATAATTCCAGATTTCACCATTTGCCAATAACCATATTCAATATCAGAAATTAATCCATAACCAGTCATAACCATTATACTAACCATAACCATCTCAAATCCCAATTTCCCTCTAATCATAGAAGTTGTCCAGGTGCTCATAACCGGGAGCACGGCTATCATGATAGTTTTATTAGACTCTGCAGAGTTTGTACCACTTTACCCACGTGTTCGTGATTTCATCACCTTTCGATGACTAGAACCTCTATTATGCCGTCTCACACTTCCATCGGTGTGTGGCCAAGAGATCACAAAATAGCCTTTACAATGGGATTACTAGCCTATTTAGACCCCACTGAGGTTTCACTGGTGGCGATGTCTCCAACTGAGCACATCTTCAACCAAGGGCCCCCTCTTGAGCCATTCGAATCCCAGGGTAGTCCCGCCAATCATCAACAAACCCAATCCAACTACCCCTTCCCCGAGCATCCTTAATGGTCCAAATAGCACTGGTAAAGCCCTAATTAATCAGCTACGCAGCAACCATACTTGGCCTCATGGTGGCACTATAGTCCTGGCTTATTCTCGCATGAACCGATCCTTAGATCTAAAGAAAGCAACCACCATATCATCCAACCCATCCACATACCAGGCTTGCTTAGATCACCCATTACCATATCATATTTAACCAGTTCATGTTAACAAAATAACATTAATGCTTAATTAAATGTGTAGTGTAGTTTTCCCATCCCAATTAATTAAGCGATGCAAAAGGTAAAAACTCTTCCCGACTCTCTACCATATATTCCAGGTGACAAGGGTGGTCAAACAAAGCTAGTAAACTTCCTATCATAGGATTCCCATCAAATTGACACAAGCATGCAGTTTGCAAACAAAACATTTATTTTAAAATAGGATCAATTTGCTTCAAGGACACTTGCCTTGCTCTTGCGGTTGATTAGGGTCAAAGCCTTCAAACTCTTGGTGCTGTAGATCCTCCGCGGCACTCTCTAGCGCAAATCCGTCTAATCCACACAATAAACATACAAGACAAGAAACACAATCGAAGAGTGCACAAATATTACTCAATATGACATGACATGCATGATTAATGCAAATGCAAGGTAGAACTTGTTAATTGATTGCTTTTAATGATCACTAACTAGTTCTAATAGATTTTAACAAGTTTATATAGGTTTGGATGTGATTAGATCAAATTTTAGAATCAATTCAACACAAGTTAGCCAGGAAGACCGGACTAGTCCGCTAGGGACCGGACAAGTCCGCACTCTGTGAGATCAGCAGATTAGGGTTTTCTAGATCAACATAAATTTGGAGATTAGGGGTTGAGTTCACATAAGGAAAAGATAATAGAAGGTATACCAGGTGTTTAGGACTCCAATGAATCAAGAAACTTGGAGGTAGCACTTGGATCTTGATGATCTCCGGTTGGTAATGAACTTGGAGATGAATTGGTGATGAAGAATGAACCTTGGTGGAGATCTTGATCCTCTTTCGTTTCCTCCTCTTCTTCTTCTTGCTTGGGATCTTCTCCTCCCTCCTTTGTGGTGGCTCTCCACGAGCTAGGGTTTGGGTGGGGTGGAAAAGTGGTAAATAGATGTCAATCCAAGGGGTGGGGTTGTTTATATAGAGGTGGAGGCTAGGGTTAGATGGATTTCGAGTTTGGGATGAGTAGAGGCCGGTTTAGAGTCCCACATGGGCTCTAAAAGAGTTAGGCACGACATCTCTAGGCCCAATTAATGTGAAACCCAAGAAACAAGTTGTAAAACAAAAGCTCAACTCGAAGTCGCGAAATATCAGACAAGTCCGGAAGGGACCGGACTAGTCCGAAGTCGTCCAGAGAGAAAATCGGACAAGTCTGGCCAAAAATTGGACAAGTCCAACTTTAAACAGAGAGGAAATCGGAAAAGTCCGACTTTAAACAGAAAATGTATTATAAAAATGTCCTGTCTTACCACATTCAAAGCATCGTTGAGGTCCGGAGCTTCCTCTCCTTCTAGTTCTCACATTTTGCAATGCTTTTGAGAACCGGGTAGAGATGAGCGCTAGCTCCTCCTCTGGAAACTCCTCAATCTGTTCAAGGGTTAGAGAGGACAACAAAGCAAGTGTACCACAAGATGATGTTTGACCGGAACTAGGCATGTCACGTTGAGAAACAAAAGCAATAGACTTGTTGGGGTTCTTACGTGAGATTATGTCAATTTCAGGAGTTTTTAACTTGGAATATAGCACATCTAAAGTAAGTGAAATCATGACAGTAGATTCACGAATATATGTGACTTTCATCTCCCAAATTGACATATCTAATGCACTTAGCAATTGCCTAGCATTTTTAGCATCTGAAAAATTAACATTGACACTATGCAAGTTGCTGAGAATCTTATTAAAGCGAGCAAAAAGGTCATCAATAGACTCACCGTGTTGCATCTCGAAGCGCATGTATTCTTTCTTGAACATGTCTTGCCTTACCTCTTTGATCATGTTGGATCCTTTGTGGTAGTCACAAAGTGCTTTTCACACATCGTATGCAGATCGGAGGTGTGCAACACGATCGAAGTCGCTTTGTGTTAATCCTTGTATAATCAAGTTCCGAGCCTTGTTGTTGTTGTCGACATCTCTCAGATTTGTAGCTGTAACTTGATCGTTTGATGGCACTTTGTAAGGCTTGTATACCTTCTCCCATATTGCAAAGCCTTGTGCCTCGATGAAAGCCTCCATGTGTGCCTTCCAAACCTGAAAATCAATATCAGCGAACACACAAGGTTTGGAAGAGTACTTCTCCATGATGATTAGTCAAAAACACGCGCAAATCACAAAGATTAGAGCACCGTGGCTCTGATATTAATTGTAGGATCAAAGATCACGTGAAAATCTACCAGAGGGGGTGAATGGTAGATTTAAAAATCTTACGCAGCGGAAACAATTAAACCCCAACCCCTTCGGTAGAAAAACAATCTGCTAAAGAAATCATGTATGAGACTAATCTAAACGTGTTTCACCATGAAAAAAGTGATAAATATCAGAGAGATTCAAGTCACGAAGACAACACAACAAGAATCACTCAAATCCGTCGAGAAAAACTCAAGTTATGATCGAAAGATCAAACGAAGGTCAATCTGCCCTATCCGAGAAAAAACAGTTCTGAAATGCTGCAAAGAAACTCGTGTAGATCATAAACCACAAATCCAATGGCCGTGAAATTTTGACAGATGATATATAATCAAGTTTTGAAGACAATCCAAAAAGAATCACGTAAATTGGATATGTAAAACTCGAGTTATGATAAAACCACCGATGAAAGGTAGTGCTATCCAGAAACTCGACGAGTAAAACTTGTCTGGAACAAGTCGGACGAACAAGGCACAAAAGTTCCTTCAACTACGAATTTTATTCAATAGAACACAAGAGTAACAGCCCCAAAGTCGTGCACCACGAGCTCTGGGCTCCCTTTCTCATATAACCAGCTCGAAAGCCAACTCAACTCAGATCAGGAATCTAATCCTACTCTGTTCACGAATCATAACTTTCCATAACTGCTTAGGATTCTTCTATACGCAGATAGAAGCAATCTCAAGACTTCCAAACACCTTAGGAACGTATCCCACATTCCTAAACAACTCAAATTCGTGACCCACACGAAATCCTATCATAACCAACTCAAATCTTTCCATATTTGAGTCAAACCCGACTCAGCCACAACCTGAGTCCATAACCTAGTCGGTTGGACCTTTCCGACCAACTCTTTACGTACACATCTCTTCATCACGTCTCGGAACCATGTAGCCACGTCCATGCACTCCTTTCACACGTGCAAACATCTTCCAATGACATCCACGATACCTTCACATGCATTGTTCTTGATTCAATCATGCTGTGCAACCTCCTAATCAGCTCAACCACAATTCCTCCTGAATTTGGTTGTTGGAACCTCATCTCCTCCCTGAGACTAGTCCAATGGATCCCATCACCAGCCATGTCTTGAACTCAAGCAACACCTGCACATGAATAAACAACCTATCCATGTGAGCCCAAGTCCTCGGCTTGACTCAAGTTAGTTCCGAACACAACACCTTACGTGAGAACCTCACATAAGCATGTTGCAAAACCACAGTAACACGATATCATCCATGTCAACCAAAAACGCACCAAAGACTTAGCAAATGAATACTAAGCAATCTTTCCAGAGATGTAAAGCAAGTATGAAACATTGCAAATGAAAAACAGAAGCATTGCGGTCAAGTTCCGGACCTTACCAGAGCAACCCAGACCTTGAGCCAGAGCTAACAAAAGCTAGTAGAACCTAGCGCCGGAACTAACCAGAACTAGTTAGAACTAGTAAACCCAAAAGCCGGATCTAGAGAAATCAACTCGGAGCTTAGCAAAAACACGCCGGAGCTATCAAAGACATGTCGGAGCTAAAGACAAAACTCACCGGAGCTAACCAAAACTAGTCGGATCTTAATAAAGAAGTGTTTTGGTGATATTCAAAACTTTTATCGTCAAAGCAAGTGTATTCACTACAAGCCAATGTATTCAACACACATAGGTCTTACAGATGGCGTAGCACCGGACAGAAATCTGGACTCGACTTATTTCGACGATTCCCAATGACTCCATAGGAATTTTGAGGTGGGACCCGAACCAATGGAAATTTTAGCTTCTCCTTTTTTTGTGCATGTAAAACATAAAAAACAGAGTCTGTATGCTTCCTGGGCGTCCATTTTAAGGTGGGCTGCTCCTGGACTCCGAGTTGAACTCGAGTCCGAGTTGTAAACTGTTTCTATCAACTTGTGGACGACCCAACTGGTTCTCCATGCTCCCAAGGCTTCTTTTCTTCACTTTCTGATCTTCTACATTATTCCTAATAAAAATTAAATCATCACATAGCAATATATTCTCAAACTCACATGCAAAAGAAGTTAGGACCAAATTCACCTGCTGATTTATTAACCGTGCTCATGCTCCTGTGATTGGTCCTTGCATTTCAATGTGTGTCTCCGCTGTTGTGATGTCCTCATCATGTGTTGGCTTGATTCAGCTTGGTTTCTACCATGCGGTGCAGTCCTTTTATAGTCCAAGGACTGGCCGTTACAATGTTAGCCTGGCCCGACAGGTGGCCCCAGCGCTATTCAATCACCTATACACGATCTGCATGTATTAAGTGTAATTAACAAGGTGATAACACGCCTTAATGGCGACATTACGGGTATTAACAGTCCTATGATCATGTGTCATTAACATGACATTTATGACACCTAAACAAGTCTGGTAACAGATGTTTAATGTCTTCTTGAATGTTCGCACCGTTATAGATCCGTCAATCTTCACGTTGCATGCTTAGGTCTGGAGGCTTGACACGTGGAAGCTCCAGAGCTCCTCTCTGTGCGGAGGCAGGTCTGGAGCTACTATACACGTGGCAGCACTGGAGCTTCCCTCTACTGGTGGTTAGGTCCAGGGTCACTGGACACATAGCATGATAGGAGCTTCCCAATACTGGGAGTTAGGTCCGACCTTGCGTTACATATTGCAGTGCTGGAGCTACACGAACGAGGGAGGCGAGTCTAGTGCTACGGGACACATGTAGACTTCGGGGGTCTTCAACTCGGACAGGTGGAACTTCGAAAATTTACTTGCGGTATCGTGGGGTACCCGGTACGCAGGGTACCGATAGTGGCCCTCGGGCCCACCTCGGGGGGAATTCTTTGGGTGAAGTTATTCTACCAGAGGTGGGACCATCTTCGATTCTCGTGTTGCGGCTTCAAAGTCTTTTCATGGGCCGTTGGGGCGACGGTCTGCAGTTAAACCATCGCCATGTGGCTCCTCTTGATGCGGCAGGTGAGATCTAGGCATGCAGATCTCACGCAATTGAAGGTCGCCAGTTCCCAATACGAAAACCGTATCAGTTCCGAGTGCCTTGTCAGGCCGCCGCCCTTGGGCTTCCAACTTCCCATCATGACAACGGTTCACCTAGTGTGATAACTTCGAATTTTCCGCTGGAGTGGGCCCAAACCCATTTGTCATCGATGGGGTAATCTTTTGAAATAAAATCTTAATCCCGACGCGGTTTCCATCTAAGCGTTGTGGAGGCTTACTTAAGAAGGAAAGCCTGCACGGTTTGAGGACTGTTTACGCTTTCATTCGAACTTGCACTCAGAGCCTCTCCATCTTTGCATAGACTTTCCAACTTTTGCTCCACTTTGCCGAGATGGAGTGGTCTTCCCCGCAGCAAGATCAAGGGCGACAAAGATCTGTCGAGGGTCTGGAGCTACATGGGGTGGTCCAGCGACTCCTTCAACAACGTGATCCGCTTCGGCAAGCTTCCCTTCAAGAAGGAGCACACCAGAGAGATCGTCTACTTCTCGGTATGCCATGGTGGGTCTGATCCCGCCCTTCTCAAGTTTCCTGCTGATGTTGCTGGATTTCTACGGACTCCAGCTTCATCACCTTGCCCCCACTCCTTCTTGCTAGTGGCGACCTTTGTCCACTTCTGTGATATGTGGGTGGGTGTGCCGCCATGCATTGAGCTCTTCCGAACCTTCTTCACGGTCCACACCATGGGGAAGGGGAGCGAGTTGATTGGCTTCTACTATGTTGTGAAGCACAAGAACTGCCCCTTCAAGTACTTGAGGACCTTCCTCTCTGGGAAGTGGGACAATTGGTAGAAGGACAGAGTGATCATCGCTGTGGAGTAGCACGACAAGCTGGAGTTGCCCAAGATCCTCCCAAATGTGGACACTGACGCCTGGAATGCAGTTCCGGAGCTGTCCGAAGCATACAAGCCCGTCCTGACAAGGATCCAGCAAGGCGTGGAGGGTGGAGTGACCCCTCAGATGGTTTTTGACAACTTCCTGGTGAACATGTGGGCTCCGTTGAAGACAAGGGAGTGGCCCGCATGGGCCTTCAATAGTGATATGGATCATAATCATATAGAAGCCGGTTTTCAAACCAACTTGAATGATGAAGCTTTGAAGCTCCATCTCCAGAAGTTTCAACACGGATCCATCACCCGCGATGTCTTTATCCCGCCGGCGGAATTCCTCCCTCTGAACATGGTTCTGGAGATCAGAAGGGAGCTCCGAAGGGGGGATGCCGGAGATGGATGACCTCGGCCTGGTGGAGAGGCGTAGGACCGCCAAGATTTCCATTCCCAGAGCTTCGGAAAAGATCACTCCCACTCCTCCAATCCAGAAGGTCGATGATGCCGGTAAGGGCAAAGGCAGGGGAAAGGAGCTATTCGAATCTTCTGCCCGGAAGAGGAAGCTGAGGCATGCTAGCGAGAGCTCCCTCAGGTCGGCTCCACCTCCAGTAGCTTCCTCCGCTCGACAAAGCAGAGTTTCGACGATGACAACTTCTTCAGAGCCAGCGTCCGCGAAGGGCGCTAACTCTGTTAAGTCAACCCCGACCCCAGTGTCGGTTGTGGGTTCTAGGTCCAGGGACCTTCTCAACCGAGGGAAGTTCTGGCTGAGGCGACTCCTGCTTTTACGGCAAGATCCCGACTGAGTTTCAAGGTTCCTGCCTCACCAGGTCCGGTGGGCTCCGACTCCGGACCTCAGAAGAAGTTCTGCGGCAATTGGGGCAGAAGCCTCCCAAGGTAAGCATTGTCTTCTCACCTTGAGTTGCTATTTTTATCATTTTCCTTTTTTGAATTTTTTTAATCTTTTTCTTCTAGGATGTCGAAAATGAAAGTTGAAGCTTCAGCGCCTGTTACAGCAAATGAGGTTGTGCAGGCAAAGGCTCCTGCTTTGATCCCGGTGCCTCCCCGAGTGGTGATTGAAGACACGACAGCTCTGGTGACTGCTGTCGTGGAGCTGGATCCAGTGACAATGCCGGAAGCTCCTGTGGTAGCGCCGGACCACGGGGGAGAGGTTTGTGATGAAGCACCGACGGTTTCAGAGCTGGCGGTTGAAGCTCCTGTGACACCCGGTTCCGAATATGAACCAAGCATAACGCATATGTGTGCCTAGGATGTTCAACACACATACACGAGTGATTCACAAATGATAAACAGAATTTAACCACGTCTTAACTAATAAATAAGTACTTTATTACAATAATCCAATAGTTCACGAATGATAAAACTCTAAATAATTGCAGCGGAAAATACAGGCAATTGACGGCGGTACGCAACCTAGTACTCCACGTGATCCTCAGGGTACTCCCAATTGTCTCCAGTAGCTGTTGGGGGGAATTGCAAGGGTGAGTACATGTCGTACTCAGCAAGTGTGGAAAGTATGACATGTGGCTTATTCAAACGACGAATGTAATAAATGGCTAAGTGCTGAAAAGTACAGTAAAACATTTGAAAAGCATTATACTATGTCTATGTGAAACAATCCCATCATAACCATCATATTAACATAATATAAACCATATCCAATTATTGCCAACATTACCATTATCCATGTCCAATTACTATAACTCAAATTCATATCCATGACCATAATCCATAAACCATAACCATTACCAACCCATAACCATAAATCAATCATAACCATTAACCAACCATAACCATCCCAAATCCCAGTTCCAACTCTAATCATGTAGAACATCCAGGCGCTCATAACCGGGAGCACAGCTATCATGATAGTTTTAAACACTCTGCAGAGTTTGTACCACTTTACCCACATGTTTGTGATTTCGTCACCCTTTGATGACTAAGGAACCTCCATTGTGCCATCTCACACTTCCGTAGGTGTGTGGCCAAGAGATCACAAAATAGCTTTTCAAAAGGGACTACTAGTATGTACGGGCCCACTAAGGTTTCACCGGCAGGCTTGAATCTCTATTCTCCCACCCACGGGCCCCCTCGTGTGCCATGCGGATCCCAGGGCAGTCCTCCTCGACTCCCATTCCCCACGCCATCCAATGGTCCATACCATACTAGCAGCGCTCCTAATTATTCAGCTACGCCGCACCCATACTTGGCCTTGTGGTGGCACTGTTGACCTGGCATATTCTCGCATGAACCGGTCCTTAGATCTAAGGCAAGCAAACCACCATAACAACCAACCCATCCACATAACCATGCTTGCTTAGATCACCCATCATATTGACCAGTTCACATTAACCAGAATATCATTGATGCATAATTAAATGTGTAGTGTTGTTTGCCATCCCAATTAATTAAGCGAAGCAAAAAGGTAAAAACCCTTCCCGACTCTCTACCATAATTCCAGGTGACAAGGGTGGTCAAACAAAACTAGTAAACTTCCTACCATAGGATTCCCATCAATTTGACACAAGCATGCAAGTTCGCAAACAAAACATTTAATTTAAAATAGGATCAATATGCTTCAAGGACACTTGCCTTGCTCCGGCGGATGGGGTTGCTCAAGCGCTTCGAAGTCTTGGTTTTGGAAATCCTCGTATGCGGCCTCTTGAGCACGTTCCTCTACGCGTGATCATACATACAAGAAAACATATACAATTCAACATAATGCACACAAAATAATCAACATGCAATGCATGCATGCACAGTTTAATAATTAATTTACTACGGTCGTTTATTAATTAGATGCGACTAGTTCACACGTGTTCATATGAGTTTACGGGGGTTTTAGGGTGGATTAATGCTGCTGAAATAAAATTTATGGTGCAACTAAAATCAATTCACGCCTATTAGATTCAATATGATCGCTAAAATTCACATCGGGAACATGTCCTACCGTAGATCTGACGGCTTGACGGTCGCGGAACAAATGCGACGCGTAGACGAAGTAGATGGTGCAGCAGTCCTTCGGCGGCACGACGACTGCGGCGCGATGTCGGCGACGATCTCCGGCGAACGGTGGCGCCCTCCTCCTTTTCTCCCTCTTCTTCCCCTTCTTTTTCTCTTTTTTTTCTTCCCTGGGCGCAGCTCTCTAGACTCCCCCTTTTCCCTCTGTTCGGCGGCTGCTTCTGGCGGCGGCATCGTGGGACTTCAGTTCCTTTTATAGGGGCGGCGGGAGGCGACAAAATCGGAACCGAGTCCGTTGGGAGGCGGGACGCGTTACGGCGGCGGGAGTGGTTCCGCGCGGGAGCGGGAGTATCGGGGCGGGACGGGAAAATTTTTCGGAGGCGGCTCGGTCGGGGCGGGAGGCGTACAGCGTCGGGAGGCGGGACCCAGGGCGCGGCCGGATCGGGCGCCCGGGCGGCGTCGCGTGCGTGCGCCTCGGGGCTGGCGCGCGTCGGCCGGCTCGGGGCGCGGGAGAAGCGGGGCGGGGCGTTACGGCGCTGAGCGGGACGGGAGGCCAGGCGGGATTCGATCGGGGCCTCGGGCGCGGGCGATGCCGCTCGGTCGGCTGGGCCGCTTGGCCTGGCCGCCGGGTTGGCCTTTCTTCATTTTTTTGTGTTTTTTTTCTTTTTTTTTTCTTTTCTTTTATTATATAATTTATTATATATATACCTTTTTATATATATATTATTAATATTATATATTTATCATTTGTTATTTATTATTTTTATAACATATATTATTAATATATTTTTATTTTTATATATTGTTATGTATATTATTTATATATATATATTTTATTATTATTATTTTTATACTTATTCCCTATTACAAGTTTTAGGCTATAATTATTGTTTTCTTTTTCTTCTTTTGCTACACATATTTGTATATGTATATGTTTTATTATTTTTCTTTTATTCTACTAGTGTTTAATGCATCACCATGTATGCAATGCATAATGCGAAAATTTAGGGTGTTACAAATCTACCCCCTTAAAGTGAATCTCGCCCTCGAGATTCGATAGCGTGGAGAAAAGATGAGGGAATTCTGTCTTCAAGTCTTCTTCACGTTCCCATGTAGCTTCGGCTTCCGTATGGTGTTTCCATTGCACTTTGCACCAACGGATCCTCTTATTTCTCGTGACCCTTTCCTTCATATCCAAAATTTTGATAGGTTGCTCGACATAGGACAAATCCTCCTGAAGTTCTAACTCGTCCATCGGCACTTGTTCTTCCGGTACCCTGAGACACTTCTTGAGTTGAGAGACGTGAAACACGTCGTGTACATCGGAGAGATACGTCGGCAGCTCAAGTCGATAAGCTACCTCTCCTCGCTTGTCCAGAATCTTGAATGGTCCGATGTAACGTGGTGCCAGTTTTCCTTTGACGTTAAACCGTCGCTGACCTCTGATAGGTGACACTTTGAGGTATACAAAATCTCCAACTTCAAAAGTAAAACTCCTTCGCCTATTATCAGCATAACCTTTCTGTCGAGACTGGGCAGCCTTTAAGTTTTCCCGTATTATTTGGACTTGCCTTTCAGCTTCTTGTAACACGTCGGGACCAAACACTTGATTCTCTCCGGTTTCATTCCAAAACAAGGGAGTCCTACATTTCCTTCCGTATAATGCTTCATAAGGTGACATTTTCAAACTTGCTTGGTAACTATTGTTGTACGAGAATTCAGCATACGACAAACTTTTATCCCAACTTTTACTATGCTTTAAAGCACATGCTCTCAACATGTCTTCCAAAATTTGGTTGGTCCTCTCGGTTTGTCCATCCGTCTGAGGATGATATGCTGAACTAAAATTCAACCTCGTTCCCAAAGCTTCATGCAATTTTTGCCAAAATCTGGAGGTAAACTGAGAACCTCTATCCGAGACTATCTTCTTCGGTACTCCGTGTCGACACACAATGTGCCCCATATACAATTCTGCTAGCTTCGCGGTGGTATATGTGGTCTTGACAGGGATGAAATGAGCTGATTTTGTCAACCGATCCACAATAACCCATATTGAATCATAGCCAGACTGAGTTCGCGGTAATCCAACTATAAAATCCATACCAATCTCTTCCCACTTCCACTCCGGGATCTTCAATGGTTGTAGCAATCCGGCTGGCCTTTGATGTTCAGCTTTAACTCTTTGGCACACATCACAAAGTGCAACATATTCGGCTATGTCCTTTTTCATGCTGGCCCACCAGTAGCATGATTTTAAGTCCTTGTACATCTTCGTACAGCCAGGATGAATTGAGTAAGGCGAGTCATGTGCCTCCTTCAATATTGTTTCTCGAATATGCCTGACATTAGGTACCACAATCCTCTTTCCAAGCCATAAGGTACCCTGTTCGTCCTCATCAAATCTGAATTCTTTCCCTTCTTGGGTCCTTTCCTTGATTTCCTGTATTTCCTTGTCCTTTGTCTGTCCTTCCTGTATTTCCTGCTCTAATGTTGGGTTGACTTCCATCGTTCCCATCTCATTTACGAATCCAAGGTTCAACCGTTCAAACTCCCTGCATAACTCGGATGGCAGTTCTTGAACTGTGAGTTGATGACTTACTCCTTTTCGGCTCAAAGCATCGGCCACTACGTTGGCCTTCCCTGGGTGATAGTTGATTCCCACGTCATAATCCTTGATGAGCTCCAACCATCGGCGTTGCCTCAGATTCAGATCCGTTTGCGTAAATATGTACTTGAGACTCTTGTGGTCTGTATAAATCTCACATCGGTGACCAAAAACATAGTGTCTCCATATCTTCAAGGCGTGTACCACGGCTGCGAGTTCAAGGTCGTGCGTAGGATAATTCAACTCATGTTTCTTTAGTTGCCTCGATGCATAAGCTACCACTTGGCCTTCTTGCATGAGCACACATCCTAATCCTTGTCTTGATGCATCACAATATATATCAAAACTCTTGCTCACGTCCGGTAATACTAACACCGGCGCGGTTGTCAACCTTTTCTTTAACTCCTCAAAGCTATCCTGACAAGCTTGAGTCCATCGGAATGCCTTTCCCTTCATGAGTAATTCGGTCATAGGCTTGGCTATTTTGGAGAAATCCTTAATGAATCGGCGGTAGTATCCAACCATTCCAAGGAAACTCCGAATTTCCTTGACATTATGTGGCAGTTCCCATTTAAGCACATCTCTCACCTTCCCTGGGTCAACTGATACTCCTCCTCCAGATATAATATGGCCTAAGAAAGAAACTTCTCGTAACCAAAATTGACATTTACTGAACTTGGCATACAATTGATGCTTCCTCAATTTCTGCAGCGTAAGCCTCAAGTGTTCCTCGTGTTCCTTCTCATCCTTCGAGTATATCTTAATATCATCGATGAACACTACAACGAACTTATCCAGATATTCCATGAAGACCTTATTCATGAGATACATAAAGTACGCAGGCGCATTCGTTAATCCAAATGACATGACGGTGTACTCATAAGATCCATATCGTGTCCGAAATGCTGTCTTGGGTATATCCGATGGTCTAATCTTTATTTGGAAGTATCCTGACCGCAAGTCAATCTTGGAGAAGGTACAGGCACCCTTCATTTGGTCGAACAAATCCTCAATACGGGGCAGTGAGTACTTGTTCTTAATTGTCACTTCATTGAGAGACCTATAGTCCACACACATCCTCTGGGTTCCATCCTTCTTATCTACGTAGAGCACTGGGGCTCCCCACGGGGACGAGCTTGGGCGTATAAAACCCTTCTCTAGCTGCTCTTGAATTTGCTTCTTGAGCTCTGCTAATTCCTTAGGAGGCATCCTATACGGCCTCTTAGCTATAGGTGCAGTTCCGGGTATCAACTCAATGGCGAATTCTATGTCACGATCAGGTGGCATACCTGGCAACTCATATGGAAACACATCCGGGTACTCGCGAACGATCGGAATGCTTTCCAACGTCACTTCTTCCACGTGATTCAGCATCGCTTTCTTTCTTGCAGGTTGGGCTGCTTCAACTTCGATGCGTGTACCATGTTCACTTGTCAACTGCACAATCCTCTCGGCACATTGAATGACTCCATTATACTTGCTCAGCCAGTCCATTCCAAGTATTATGTCTATTCCTTGGGAGTCCAAGACTATGAGGTTTGCGAGAAAGTCTACCCCCTTATTTTAATGCTTACTTTCGGACATACTATATTTGTCCTCATCTCTCCGCCAGGAGAACTTACTAGCATAGTTTGCTTCATATGAGATATAGGCAAATTGTACTTGGAAACATACTTTGATGAGATGAATGAATGAGATGCTCCTGAATCAAATAAAACAGTCGCGGGGTTGGAGTTGGCGAGAAACATACCAATCACGACGTCATCAGCTTGCTGGGCTTCCTCAGTAGAGACATGATTCACATTGCCACAAGCAAAATTCTGCTGTCCACGGTTGCCTTGTGGTGCTCCTCCATTTGGTCGCGGGTGATTTGGCCTTGGTGCATTGTTCATAGGTCCATAGTTTCTCTTGGGGCATTGACTTGCAAAGTGTCCGGGTTCTCCGCACGCATAGCATGTCTTACCACCCATAGCATTGGGGAAGTTTGGACGCAACTAGTTTTGAGCATTTGCCGCCATGTTAGGACGCGACGCAGGTGGCACAGGATTGCGAGGCGCTTGCATGGCAGGGCGTTGCTGCGGCGGCTGATTTGGGCGGGGCGGATAAGCAGCACGGTATGCAGGAGCAGATGGGTTGTAGTGTGGTGCAGTAGGTGGTGCATAGCGGGGGCGAACATTACTTCCTTGTTGCGGTCCATGATGTGACATCTTCCTTTTGTTGTCCTGCTCCATCTCACGAATCTTGTTCTCAACCACAATAGCCTTGTCAACCAGCTTTTGGAAGTTTGGATAATCAGTATTGAGCAACTGGACTTGAATTTCATTGTTGAGACCCCTCATAAACAGATACTGCTTCCTACTATTAGTTTTGATGTCTTCTGGAGCATATCTTGATAATTGAGTGAATTTGTTGAGATACTCACTCACGCTCATCCTTCCTTGTCTGAGATTTTCAAAATCTTGTCTTCTCAGTACCATAGCTCCTTCAGGTACATAGTGGGAACGGAAACTCTGTTTAAACTCAGCCCAAGTGATTGCCTCCTGATTATCATGAGCGTTGCAAAGAGCTTCCCACCAGTCAGCGGTTGCTCCAACTAGCTGATGTGATGCAAAGAGAACCTTCTCCCTATCAGTGCACTGGACAATAGTAAGTTTCTTCTCAACGGACTTCAGCCAATCATCAGCTTCCATTGGGTTTGTGGCTTGTGCAAAGGTGGGCGGTCTGGTCCTCATGAACTCTCCCAAACGGTTGTGATGTGGCGGGGGTGGTGGTGGAGGCAGGTGGGGCTGATTGTTGTTGCCAGCTTGCAATTGTCCCATGGTCTGTATCATGGTCTGCATGAGCTGGTTCTGCATAGCTAACAGTTGTTCAATATTGATAGCTCCATGAGCATGTCCCTGGTTGTTCTGAGGTACTTCATTGCGCTCCTCCTCATCATTGGCATCCCTCTGGTTACGAGTTCTCACCATCTGTTGGCGAAAGAAGGGTGGGGACAGAAGGATTTAGAATTTGGAAAGAAACGTCCCAACTATATGCATCAAGGTATGTGACACTAAATAATCCTTTATTAATATAGACCTATATTATGAGGATGTGGACAATTGCCGAAGCATTCCACAACTCTCTACTAAGCAAACAAGCACTCAAACAAGCACCAAACAGAATTGACAAAAATCCTAAAAGAAGTAACACAACTCAAGGTCACACAAGTATATCTACATCGCTCTTATTTAACTAATGGGGGTGTGCCTATTCTTGAGTTGTGGCATAGGTCGAGGACTACTCGTCGTCGAGCGGGAACTCATCCGGGTCCTCGTCGTCGTCGTCGTCGTCGTCGGGGTCCTCGGGGTCCTGTGGGTCCTGGGGTGGTGAGGCAGCAGGTGGCGGTGGTGCGGTAGACGCCACACTGGAAGGCTCCTCGTCAGAGGACTCCTCAGAAGACGACTCACACTGACCGTTGCGACGGTCTGGAGAGTCCGGGGTCCACATCGGGGTGTCGGACGCGTAGTCGTCCGGGTCCTCGTCGGTGATCTGACGATACCTCCTGATTATCGCCTCGTGGCGCTGGGCGAGGTCATGTCCATCCTGAATCTCCTGCTGCGCCCTCTGAAGTCGGGCACTGAGCTGGGCCACGTCGTCAACAGTCTGACGAGACTGCGGGAGGTCCAGGGGTCCCTCCACGTGCCTGGAGACGAAGCGCGCAGTGCCACTGGGACGCTGCGGGACGAAGGCGTGCACCGTGTCCTCCAGACGGAAATGACGGGCGTGGCTCCAAAAGGTGGCTGCTTCCCAGCTAGCATCCTACTCTGCAGATCGGTGGGAGCTCCTCCAAGCGGGGCTGCTGTGGGTCTTCACCAACTCGTCACCGTAGTAGATATAGATCTTGCAGCTCCACTCCTTCCTGCCGGGGCGCTGCACTCCAGTGGTGTGGTAGGAGAGCGAGAGGCTGTGGTGGCGGTAGCCAGCCTCATGGAGTAGGGCACGGAGACGGTGTCGCAGTTGTCCTGCGGCTCTGCCGTCAGAACGGATCACCACGGGGTGACGGGGGTCGACGGCCGGAGAGCGACTGGCCAACCTACGCGGGGGCACAAGTCCACCGGTCGACTTACGGGGGGTTGTCTTGGTGCGGGCCATCTACAGAAAACAAGAATACATTAGAGGAAAAAAATAACAAATACAAATCTGAAAATTTCAGCAGCTAAAACGGCAGAAAAAGAGCGGTGCAGCGGTTCCAAAAGAACAAAAAATAAAGAGAAAAAAAAAACAGCAACCAACACAATAATTTTACCCACACATAACAGCGGCAAAACACACTTTTTCCGCGAAAATTTATGCAGCAAAACAGCAGCACTCAATATTGCTCACTTCCGAAAATTTTTATCAAAAACGCAGCAGCGATCAGTACTTTTTGCGGCTGAAAATAAGGGAAACAAAACAGCAGCAAAAATTTTCGAAAATAGCATATTAGAAGAGTGTTCCTAAGTGCTCTAGAGTGTTCATTCTACCTAGGCTTGCGTCCTACGGTCAACGCGGCTCTGATACCAATTTGTGACACCCGGTTCCGAATATGAACCAAGCGTAACGCATATGTGTGCCCAGGATGTTCAACACACATACACGAGTGATTCACAAATGATAAACAGAATTTAACCACGTCTTAACTAATAAATAAGTACTTTATTACAATAATCCAATAGTTCACGAATGATAAAACTCTAAATAATTGCAGTGGAAAATAAACTAAACAGCACGACTCCAATCCACAGGCAATTGACGGCGGTACGCAACCTAGTACTCCACGTGATCCTCAGGGTACTCCCAATTGTCTCCAGTAGCTGTTGGGGGGAATTGCAAGGGTGAGTACATGTCGTACTCAGCAAGTGTGGAAAGTATGACATGTGGCTTATTCAAACGACGAATGTAATAAATGGCTAAGTGCTGAAAAGTACAGTAAAACATTTGAAAAGCATTATACTATGTCTATGTGAAACAATCCCATCATAACCATCATATTAACATAATATAAACCATATCCAATTATTGCCAACATTACCATTATCCATGTCCAATTACCATAACTCAGATTCATATCCATGACCATAATCCATAAACCATAACCATTACCAACCCATAACCATAAATCAATTATAACCATTAACCAACCATAACCATCCCAAATCCTAGTTCCAACTCTAATCATGTAGGTCATCCAGACGCTCATAACCGGGAGCACGGCTATCATGATAGTTTTAAACACTCTGTAGAGTTTGTACCACTTTACCCACATGTTTGTGATTTCGTCACCCTTTGATGACTAAGGAACCTCCATTGTGCCAACTCACACTTCCGTAGGTGTGTGGCCAAGAGATCACAAAATAGCCTTTCAAAAGGGACTACTAGTATGTACGGGCCCACTAAGGTTTTACCGGCAGGCTTGAATCTCTATTCTCCCACCCACGGGCCCCCTCGTGTGCCATGCGGATCCCAGGGCAGTCCTCCTCGACTCCCATTCCCCGCGCCATCCAATGGTCCATACCATACTAGCAGCGCTCCTAATTATTCAGCTACGCCGCACCCATACTTGGCCTTGTGGTGGCACTGTTGACCTGGCATATTCTCGCATGAACCGGTCCTTAGATCTAAGGCAAGCAAACCACCATAACAACCAACCCATCCACATAACCATGCTTGCTTAGATCACCCATCATATTGACCAGTTCACATTAACCAGAATATCATTGATGCATAATTAAATGTGTAGTGTTGTTTGCCATCCCAATTAATTAAGCGAAGCAAAAAGGTAAAAACCCTTCCCGACTCTCTACCATAATTCCAGGTGACAAGGGTGGTCAAACAAAACTAGTAAACTTCCTACCATAAGATTCCCATCAATTTGACACAAGCATGCAAGTTCGCAAACAAAACATTTAATTTAAAATAGAATCAATATGCTTCAAGGACACTTGCCTTGCTCCGGCGGATGGGGTTGCTCAAGCGCTTCGAAGTCTTGGTTTTGGAAATCCTCGTATGCGGCCTCTTGAGCACGTTCCTCTACGCGTGATCATACATACAAGAAAACATATACAATTCAACATAATGCACACAAAATAATCAACATGCAATGACATGCATGCATGCACAGTTTAATAATTAATTTACTACGGTCGTTTATTAATTAGATGCGACTAGTTCATACGTGTTCATATGAGTTTACGGGGGTTTTAGGGTGGATTAATGCTGCTGAAATAAAATTTATGGTGCAACTAAAATCAATTCACGCCTATTAGATTCAATATGATCGCTAAAATTCACATCGGGAACATGTCCTACCGTAGATCTGACGGCTTGACGGTCGCGGAACAAATGCGACGCGTAGACGAAGTAGATGGTGCAGCAGTCCTTCGGCGGCACGACGACGGCGGCGCGATGTCGGCGACGATCTCCGGCGAACGGTGGCGCCCTCCTCCTTTTCTCCCTCTTCTTCCCCTTCTTTTTCTCTTTTTTTTCTTCCCTGGGCGCAGCTCTCTAGACTCCCCTTTTTCCCTCTGTTCGGCGGCTGCTTCTGGCGGCGGCATCGTGGGACTTCGGTTCCTTTTATAGGGGCGGCGGGAGGCGACAAAATCAGAACCGAGTCCGTTGGGACGCGGGACGCGTTACGGCGGCGGGAGTGGTTCCGCGCGGGAGCGGGAGTATCGGGGCGGGACGGGAAAATTTTTCAGAGGCGGCTCGGTCGGGGCGGGAGGCGTACGGCGTCGGGAGGCGGGACCCAGGGCGCGGCCGGATCGGGCGCCCGGGCGGCGTCGCGTGCGTGCGCCTCGGGGCTGGCGCGCGTCGGCCGGCTCGGGGCGCGGGAGAAGCGGGGCGGGGCGTTACGGCGCTGAGCGGGACGGGAGGCCGGGCGGGATTCGGTCGGGGCCTCGGGCGCGGGCGAGGCCGCTCGGTCGGCTGGGCCGCTTGGCCTGGCCGCCGGGTTGGCCTTTCTTCATTTTTTTGTGTTTTTTTTCTTTTTTTTCTTTTCTTTTATTATATAATTTATTATATATATATACCTTTTTATATATATATTATTAATATTATATATTTATCATTTATTATTTATTATTTTTATAACATATATTATTAATATATTTTTATTTTTATATATTGTTATGTATATTATTTATATATATATATTTTATTATTATTATTTTTATACTTATTCCCTATTACAAGTTTTAGGCTATAATTATTGTTTTCTTTTTCTTCTTTTGCTACACATATTTGTATATGTATATGTTTTATTATTTTTCTTTTATTCTACTAGTGTTTAATGCATCACCATGTATGCAATGCATAATGCGAAAATTTAGGGTGTTACAAATCTACCCCCTTAAAGTGAATCTCGCCCTCGAGATTCGATAGCGTGGAGAAAAGATGAGGGAATTCTGTCTTCAAGTCTTCTTCACGTTCCCATGTAGCTTCGGCTTCCGTATGGTGTTTCCATTGCACTTTGCACCAACGGATCCTCTTATTTCTCGTGACCCTTTCCTTCATATCCAAAATTTTGATAGGTTGCTCGACATAGGACAAATCCTCCTGAAGTTCTAACTCGTCCATCGGCACTTGTTCTTCCGGTACCCTGAGACACTTCTTGAGTTGAGAGACGTGAAACACGTCGTGTACATCGGAGAGATACGTCGGCAGCTCAAGTCGATAAGCTACCTCTCCTCGCTTGTCCAGAATCTTGAATGGTCCGATGTAACGTGGTGCCAGTTTTCCTTTGACGTTAAACCGTCGCTGACCTCTGATAGGTGACACTTTGAGGTATACAAAATCTCCAACTTCAAAAGTCAAACTCCTTCGCCTATTATCAGCATAACCTTTCTGTCGAGACTGGGCAGCCTTTAAGTTTTCCCGTATTATTTGGACTTGCCTTTCAGCTTCTTGTAACACGTCGGGACCAAACACTTGATTCTCTCCGGTTTCATTCCAAAACAAGGGAGTCCTACATTTCCTTCCGTATAATGCTTCATAAGGTGACATTTTCAAACTTGCTTGGTAACTATTGTTGTACGAGAATTCAGCATACGGCAAACTTTTATCCCAACTTTTCCTATGCTTTAAAGCACATGCTCTCAACATGTCTTCCAAAATTTGGTTGGTCCTCTCGGTTTGTCCATCCGTCTGAGGATGATATGCTGAACTAAAATTCAACCTCGTTCCCAAAGCTTCATGCAATTTTTGCCAAAATCTGGAGGTAAACTGAGAACCTCTATCCGAGACTATCTTCTTCGGTACTCCGTGTCGACACACAATGTGCCCCATATACAATTCTGCTAGCTTCGCAGTGGTATATGTGGTCTTGACAGGGATGAAATGAGCTGATTTTGTCAACCGATCCACAATAACCCATATTGAATCATAGCCAGACTGAGTTCGCGGTAATCCAACTATAAAATCCATACCAATCTCTTCCCACTTCCACTCCGGGATCTTCAATGGTTGTAGCAATCCGGCTGGCCTTTGATGTTCAGCTTTAACTCATTGGCACACATCACAAAGTGCAACATATTCGGCTATGTCCTTTTTCATGCTGGCCCACCAGTAGCATGTCTTTAAGTCCTTGTACATCTTCGTACAGCCAGGATGAATTGAGTAAGGCGAGTCATGTGCCTCCTTCAATATTGTTTCTCGAATATGCCTGACATTAGGTACCACAATCCTCTTTCCAAGCCATAAGGTACCCTGTTCGTCCTCATCAAATCTGAATTCTTTCCCTTCTTGGGTCCTTTCCTTGATTTCCTGTATTTCCTTGTCCTTTGTCTGTCCTTCCCGTATTTCCTGCTCTAATGTTGGGTTGACTTCCATCGTTCCCATCTCATTTACGAATCCAAGGTTCAACCGTTCAAACTCCCTGCATAACTCGGATGGCAGTTCTTGAACTGTGAGTTGATGACTTACTCCTTTTCGGCTCAAAGCATCGGCCACTACGTTGGCCTTCCCTGGGTGATAGTTGATTCCCACGTCATAATCCTTGATGAGCTCCAACCATCGGCGTTGCCTCAGATTCAGATCTGTTTGCGTAAATATGTACTTGAGACTCTTGTGGTCTGTATAAATCTCACATCGGTGACCAAAAACATAGTGTCTCCATATCTTCAAGACGTGTACCACGGCTGCGAGTTCAAGGTCGTGCGTAGGATAATTCAACTCATGTTTCTTTAGTTGCCTCGATGCATAAGCTACCACTTGGCCTTCTTGCATGAGCACACATCCTAATCCTTGTCTTGATGCATCACAATATATATCAAAACTCTTGCTCACGTCCGGTAATACTAACACCGGCGCGGTTGTCAACCTTTTCTTTAACTCCTCAAAGCTATCCTGACAAGCTTGAGTCCATCGGAATGCCTTTCCCTTCATTAGTAATTCGGTCATAGGCTTGGCTATTTTGGAGAAATCCTTAATGAATCGGCGGTAGTATCCAGCCATTCCAAGGAAACTCCAAATTTCCTTGACATTCTGTGGCGGTTCCCATTTAAGCACATCTCTCACCTTCCCTGGGTCAACTAATACTCCTCCTCCAGATATAATATGGCCTAAGAAAGAAACTTCTCGTAACCAAAATTGACATTTACTGAACTTGGCATACAATTGATGCTTCCTCAATTTCTGCAGCGTAAGCCTCAAGTGTTCCTCGTGTTCCTTCTCATCCTTCGAGTAGATCATAATATCATCGATGAACACTACAACAAACTTATCCAGATATTCCATGAAGACCTTATTCATGAGATACATAAAGTACGCAGGCGCATTCGTTAATCCAAATGACATGACGGTGTACTCATAAGATCCATATCGTGTCCGAAATGCTGTCTTGGGTATATCCGATGGTCTAATCTTCATTTGGAAGTATCCTGACCGCAAGTCGATCTTGGAGAAGGTACAGGCACCCTTCTTTTGGTCGAACAAATCCTCAATATGGGGCAGTGAGTACTTGTTCTTAATTTTCACTTCATTGAGAGACCTATAGTCCACACACATCCTCTGAGTTCCATCCTTCTTATCTACGAAGAGCACTGGGGCTCCCCACGGGGACGAGCTTGGGCGTATAAAACCCTTCTCTAGCTGCTCTTGAATTTGCTTCTTGAGCTCTGCTAATTCCTTAGGAGGCATCCTATACGGCCTCTTAGCTATAGGTGCAGTTCCGGGTATCAACTCAATGGCGAATTCTATGTCACGATCAGGTGGCATACCTGGCAACTCATCTGGAAACACATACGGGTACTCGTGAACGATCGGAATGCTTTCCAACGTCACTTCTTCCACGTGATTCAGCATCGCTTTCTTTCTTGCAGGTTGGGCTGCTTCAACTTCGATGCGTGTACCATGTTCACTTGTCAACTGCACAATCCTCTCGGCACATTGAATGACTCCATTATACTTGCTCAGCCAGTCCATTCCAAGTATTATGTCTATTCCTTGGGAGTCCAAGACTATGAGCTTTGCGAGAAAGTCTACCCCCCTTATTTTAATGCTTACTTTCGGACATACTATATTTGTCCTCATCTCTCCGCCAGGAGAACTTACTAGCATAGTTTGCTTCATATGAGATATAGGCAAATTGTACTTGGCAACATACTTTGATGAGATGAATGAATGAGATGCTCCTGAATCAAATAAAACAGTCGCGGGGTTGGAGTTGGCGAGAAACATACCAATCACGACGTCATCAGTTTGCTGGGCTTCCTGAGTAGAGACATGATTCACATTGCCACAAGCAAAATTCTGCTGTCCACGGTTGCCTTGTGGTGCTCCTCCATTTGGTCGCGGGTGATTTGGCCTTGGTGCATTGTTCATAGGTCCATAGTTTCTCTTGGGGCATTGACTTGCAAAGTGTCCGGGTTCTCCGCACGCATAGCATGTCTTACCACCCATAGCATTGGGGAAGTTTGGGCGCAACTAGTTTTGAGCATTTGCCGCCATGTTAGGACGCGGCGCAGGTGGCACAGGATTGCGAGGCGCTTGCATGGCGGGGCGTTGCTGCGGCGGCTGATTTGGGCGGGGCGGATAAGCAGCACGGTATGCAGGAGCAGATGGGTTGTAGTGTGGTGCAGTAGGTGGTGCATAGCGGGGGCGAACATTACTTCCTTGTTGCGGTCCATGATGTGACATCTTCCTTTTGTTGTCCTGCTCCATCTCACGAATCTTGTTCTCAACCACAATAGCCTTGTCAACTAGCTTTTGGAAGTTTGGATAATCAGTATTGAGCAACTGGACTTGAATTTCATTGTTGAGACCCCTCATAAACAGATACTGCTTCCTACTATCAGTTTTGATGTCTTCTGGAGCATATCTTGATAATTGAGTGGATTTGTTGAGATACTCACTCACGCTCATCCTTCCTTGTCTGAGATTTTCAAAATCTTGTCTTCTCAGTACCATAACTCCTTCAGGTACATAGTGGGAACGGAAACTCTGTTTAAACTCAGCCCAAGTGATTGCCTCCTGATTATCATGAGCGTTGCAAAGAGCTTCCCACCAGTCAGCGGCTGCTCCAACTAGCTGATGTGATGCAAAGAGAACCTTCTCCCTATCAGTGCACTGGACAATAGCAAGTTTCTTCTCAACGGACTTCAGCCAATCATCAGCTTCCATTGGGTCTGTGGCTTGTGCAAAGGTGGGCGGTCTGGTCCTCATGAACTCTCCCAAACGGTTGTGATGTGGCGGGGGTGGTGGTGGAGGCAGGTGGGGCTGATTGTTGTTGCCAGCTTGCAGCTGTCCCATGGTCTGTATCATGGTCTGCATGAGCTGGTTCTGCATAGCTAACAGTTGTTCAATATTGATAGCTCCATGAGCATGTCCCTGGTTGTTCTGAGGTACTTCATTGCGCTCCTCCTCATCATTGGCATCCCTCTGGTTACGAGTTCTCACCATCTGTTGGCGAAAGAAGGGTGGGGACAGAAGGATTTAGAATTTGGAAAGAAACGTCCCAACTATATGCATCAAGGTATGTGACACTAAATAATCCTTTATTAATATAGACCTATATTATGAGGATGTGGACAATTGCCGAAGCATTCCACAACTCTCTACTAAGCAAACAAGCACTCAAACAAGCACCAAACAGAATTGACAAAAATCCTAAAAGAAGTAACACAACTCAAGGTCACACAAGTATATCTACATCGCTCTTATTTAACTAATGGAGTGTGCCTATCCTTGAGTCGTGGCATAGGTCGAGGACTACTCATCGTCGAGCGGGAACTCATCCGGGTCCTCGTCGTCGTCGTCGTCATCGTCGGGGTCCTCGGGATCCTGTGGGTCCTGGGGTGGTGAGGCAGCAGGCGGTGGTGGTGCGGTAGACGCCACACTGGAAGGCTCCTCGTCAGAGGACTCCTCAGAAGACAACTCACGCTGACCGTTGCGACGGTCTGGAGAGTCTGGGGTCCACATCGGGGTGTCAGACGCGTAGTCGTCCGGGTCCTCGTCGGTGATCCGACGATACCTCCTGATTATCGCCTCGTGGCACTGGGCGAGGTCACGTCCATCCTGAATCTCCTGCTGCGCCCTCTGAAGTTGGGCACTGAGCTGGGCCACGTCGTCAACAGTCTGACGAGACTGCGGGAGGTCCAGGGGTCCCTCCACGTGCCTGGAGACGAAGCGCGCAGTGCCACTGGGACGCTGCGGGACGAAGGCGTGCACCGTGTCCTTCAGACGGAAACGGCGGGCGTGGCTCCAAAAGGTGGCTGCTTCCCAGCTAGCATCCTGCTCTGCAGATCGGCGGGAGCTCCTCCAAGCGGGGCTGCTGTGGGTCTTCACCAACTCGTCACCGTAGTAGATATAGATCTTGCAGCTCCACTCCTTCCTGCCGGGGCGCTGCACTCCAGTGGTGTGGTAGGAGAGCGAGAGGTTGTGGTGGCGGTAGCCAGCCTCACGGAGTAGGGCACGGAGACGGTGTCGCAGTTGTCCTGCGGCTCTGCCGTCAGAACGGATCACCACGGGGTGACGGGGGTCGACGGCCGGAGAGCGACTGGCCAACCTACGCGGGGGCACAAGTCCACCGGTCGACTTACGGGGAGTTGTCTTGGTGCGGGCCATCTACAGAAAACAAGAATACATTAGAGGAAAAAAAAATTAACAAATACAAATCTGAAAATTTCAGCAGCTAAAACGGCGGAAAAAGAGTGGTGCAGCGGTTCCAAAAGAACGAAAAATAAAGAGAAAAAAAATACAGCAACCAACACAATAATTTTACCCACACATAACAGCGGCAAAACACACTTTTTCCGTGAAAATTTACGCAGCAAAACAGCAGCACTCAATATTGCTCACTTCCGAAAATTTTTATCAAAAACGCAGCAGCGATCAGTACTTTTTGCGGCTGAAAATAAGGGAAACAAAACAGCAGCAAAAATTTTCGAAAATAGCATATTAGAAGAGTGTTCCTAAGTGCTCTAGAGTGTCCATTCTACCTAGGCTTGCATCCTATGGTCAACGCGGCTCTGATACCAATTTGTGACACCCGGTTCCGAATATGAACCAAGCGTAACGCATATGTGTGCCCAGGATGTTCAACACACATACACGAGTGATTCACAAATGATAAACAGAATTTAACCACGTCTTAACTAATAAATAAGTACTTTATTACAATAATCCAATAGTTCACGAATGATAAAACTCTAAATAATTGCAGCAGAAAATAAACTAAACAGCACGACTCCAATCCACAGGCAATTTGACGGCGGTACGCAACCTAGTACTCCACGTGATCCTCAGGGTACTCCCAATTGTCTCCAGTAGCTGTTGGGGGGAATTGCAAGGGTGAGTACATGTCGTACTCAGCAAGTGTGGAAAGTATGACATGTGGCTTATTCAAACGACGAATGTAATAAATGGCTAAGTGCTGAAAAGTACAGTAAAACATTTGAAAAGCATTATACTATGTCTATGTGAAACAATCCCATCATAACCATCATATTAACATAATATAAACCATATCCAATTATTGCCAACATTACCATTATCCATGTCCAATTACCATAACTCAAATTCATATCCATGACCATAATCCATAAACCATAACCATTACCAACCCATAACCATAAATCAATCATAACCATTAACCAACCATAACCATCCCAAATCCCAGTTCCAACTCTAATCATGTAGGTCATCCAGGCGCTCATAACCGGGAGCACAGCTATCATGATAGTTTTAAACACTCTGCAGAGTTGGTACCACTTTACCCACATGTTTGTGATTTCGTCACCCTTTGATGACTAAGGAACCTCCATTGTGCCATCTCACACTTCCGTAGGTGTGTGGCCAAGAGATCACAAAATAGCCTTTCAAAAGGGACTACTAGTATGTACGGGCCCACTAAGGTTTCACCGGCAGGCTTGAATCTCTATTCTCCCACCCACGGGCCCCCTCGTGTGCCATGCGGATCCCAGGGCAGTCCTCCTCGACTCCCATTCCCCGTGCCATCCAATGGTCCATACCATACTAGCAGCGCTCCTAATTATTCAGCTACACCGCACCCATACTTGGCCTTGTGGTGGCACTGTTGACCTGGCATATTCTCGCATGAACTGGTCCTTAGATCTAAGGCAAGCAAACCACCATAACAACCAACCCATCCACATAACCATGCTTGCTTAGATCACCCATCATATTGACCAGTTCACATTAACCAGAATATCATTGATGCATAATTAAATGTGTAGTGTTGTTTGCCATCCCAATTAATTAAGCGAAGCAAAAAGGTAAAAACCCTTCCCGACTCTCTACCATAATTCCAGGTGACAAGGGTGGTCAAACAAAACTAGTAAACTTCCTACCATAGGATTCCCATCAATTTGACACAAGCATGCAAGTTCGCAAACAAAACATTTAATTTAAAATAGGATCAATATGCTTCAAGGACACTTGCCTTGCTCCGGCGGATGGGGTTGCTCAAGCGCTTCGAAGTCTTGGTTTTGGAAATCCTCGTATGCGGCCTCTTGAGCACGTTCCTCTACGCGTGATCATACATACAAGAAAACATATACAATTCAACATAATGCACACAAAATAATCAACATGCAATGACATGCATGCATGCACAGTTTAATAATTAATTTACTACGGTCGTTTATTAATTAGATGCGACTAGTTCATACGTGTTCATATGAGTTTACGGGGGTTTTAGGGTGGATTAATGCTGCTGAAATAAAATTTATGGTGCAACTAAAATCAATTCACGCCTATTAGATTCAATATGATCGCTAAAATTCACATCGGGAACATGTCCTACCGTAGATCTGACGGCTTGATGGTCGCGGAACAAATGCGACGCGTAGACGAAGTAGATGGTGCAGCAGTCCTTCGGCAGCACGACGACGGCGGCGCGATGTCGGCGACGATCTCCAGCGAACGGTGGCGCCCTCCTCCTTTTCTCCCTCTTCTTCCCCTTCTTTTTCTCTTTTTTTCTTCCCTGGGCGCAGCTCTCTAGACTCCCCTTTTTCCCGCTGTTCGGCGGCTGCTTCTGGCGGCGGCATCGTGGGACTTCAGTTCCTTTTATAGGGGCGGCGGGAGGCGACAAAATCGGAACCGAATCCGTTGGGAGGCGGGACGCTTTACGGCGGCGGGAGTGGTTCCGCGCGGGAGCGGGAGTATCGGGGCGGGACGGGAAAATTTTTCGGAGGCGGCTCGGTCGGGGCGGGAGGCGTACGGCGTCGGGAGGCGGGACCCAGGGCGCGGCCGGATCGGGCGCCCGGGCGGCGTCGCGTGCGTGCGCCTCGGGGCTGGCGCGCGTCGGCTGGCTCAGGGCGCGGGAGAAGTGGGGCGGGGCGTTACGGCGCTGAGCGGGACGGGAGGCCGGGCGGGATTCGGTCGGGGCCTCGGGCGCGGGCGAGGCCGCTCGATTGGCTGGGCCGCTTGGCCTAGCCACCGGGTTGGCCTTTCTTCTTTTTTTTTTTGTTTTTTTCTTTTTTCTTTCTTTTCTTTTATTATATAATTTATTATATATATATATACCTTTTATATATAAATTATTAATAGTATATATTTATCATTTATTATTTATTATTTTTATAACATATATTATTAATATATTTTTATTTTTATATATTGTTATATATATTATTTATATATATATATTTTATTATTATTATTTTTATACTTATTCCCTATTACAAGTTTTAGGCTATAATTATTGTTTTCTTTTTCTTCTTTTGCTACACATATTTGTATATGTATATGTTTTATTATTTTTCTTTTATTCTACTAGTGTTTAATGCATGACCATGTATGCAATGCATAATGCGAAAATTTAGGGTGTTACAGCTCCAGCAGCGGAACCGGACATAGCAGGAATTCCGACATCTGAGCCAGAAATGGCTGAAGCTCCGGCCCCTGAGCCCGAAGTAGTTGAAGCTCCAACCCCTGAGCTGGAAGTAACTGTAGCTCCGGACGAATCTTCAATGCCAGCCCCAAAGACGATTACTCCAGAGGTATCCATGTCCGAGCCGGAGCGCACGGAAGAGGCGGCTATGGGTCCTTCACCCACTGGGTCGACAATAGAAGACTGGCAGGGGACCTTCCACATCAGCACCTAGTTCCATGGATGTGGAGGAGCTTCCGTCGATTGGTCCAGCCGACGTGGAGTTGCTGGAGAGGGAGCTCGCACCTTGGGGCCCCTCTGTCGTCTTGGAAGACCCGCTAGAGCCGGCAAAAGAAATTTAGGTTGGTCCGGAGCCGATTCCTTTGGCGTTGTCGATAGACAACGCGTGTTCCAGTCTCCGTCAGGTTCAACTTGCCTTTGACCATGACAGCAAGATCCTTGAAGAAGAGCACCACACCTTGAGCCGCTGGCGCTACAGACTTTACTTTGAGACCAAGCTGACACAATCAACGCTTGTGGACCAATGGGAGTGGATCGACAAGGAGAAAGCCCGACTGCCGCAGTGGGACCGCTTGCTGAATGAGCTGGAGGCTGCAATTAAGGCCCTCCATGAGAAGACTCAGGAGATTCTTGAGCACGCTAAGGAGACCCATGAGGCTGCTGATGTCCGTCAGAACAGTCCCAATAAATTGAATGAAGTACTCCTTAAGCGTCGGGAAGCTCTCGGTGAAAGGGAGGAGAAGCTCCTGGAGAAGTAGGAGGACCTCTTGAAGAGGGAAGAGGAGCTCGCCCAAAGGCTAACACTGGGGGAGCAAAGTTTGGCTGATCGTACCCACAAGTTTGAATAGAGGTGCAAACAGGAGGAGGAGAAGATTTGGCAAGTGGGACAAGAACTCTCCAAGAGAGAGATTGAAGTCTCCACCAAAGAGGAGAAAGTGAAGGGCAGGGAGAAGGATCTGGCGACCCGGAGCCGGAGATGGACAGGGCACTGGTGGCGTTGAGCTCTACTGGCAACAAGTTGGACGCAATGGGTGATGTCATCGTCGACCAGCTGGAGACGGAGGGGAAGTCTCTGGACAAGAATGTTGCTGAATATGTGTTGGCGTGTTTCAAAAGCTGGGACCCTCAACTATATCTAGATCTAGTAGTCGAAGGGCCCATTGTCGAAGAGGAAGATGCCGCCAAGGCCAGCGTTCGTGAAGATGCCGAGAAAGTTGCCACATTCTTCCATAGGACCTCGAGTAGTTAGATTTTATTTTCTTCTGCCTTCACTTATAATCCTCATTTTGAATCAATGAAATTCAATCTTTTGAATGAATGAATTCCATTTTATTTGTGTCTTCAATGCATTGTCCTTTATATTGTTGGCCCTCTGGTAGATGTACACAATTTGATTGCAAACATGTACTAAAAGGATTTGACAATATCTTGATGACCTCATTCCTCACTCGTAGTCAAATTGATAGCTTCAAGGTCTGAGGTTGACCTCCGACATCTCTAGGTACCCTTTGTTGCATCAATGACACACCCCCTAGGAGTGGCCAGAGCTCGTTAGGTCCGACGGCGCCCACTGCCAACGCGGAGCTTGTTAGGTCCGACAGCGCCCACTGTCAACGCGTAAACCATCGACAGCGGCCCCCCTGGGGGTTGTTGAAGCTTGGTAGGTTCGATGGCGCCCACTGCCAACGCTTAGAAACGTCGACAGCGGGCCCACTAGGGGTTGTTGAAGCTTGGTAGGTTTGACAGCGCTCACTGCCAACACTTAGAAACATCGACGGCGGGCCCCCTAGGAGTTGTCGGAACTTGGTAAGTCCAACGGCGCCCACTATCAATGCTTAGAAACGTCGACCGCGGGCCCCCTTGGGGTTGTTGGAGCTTGTTAGGTCCGACGACACCTACTGCCAACGCGTAGAACATCGATGGAGGGCCCCCTACGGGTTGTCAAAGCTTGGTAAGTCCAACGGCACCCATATCAATGCTTAGAAACGTCGACGGCGAGCCCCTTGGGAGTTGTTGGAGCTTAGTAAGTCCGACGGCGCCCACTATCAACGCTTAGAAACATCAACGATGGGCCCCCTAGGAGTTGTCGGAGCTTTGGAGCTGTGATGGCGCCCACTGTCAATGCATAGATCATCGACGGCGGGCCCCCTGGGATCATCAGCTTCCTGGCTTCAACGATGTCCACTGTCAACATATAATACATCGATGACGGATCCCTCGGGGTGATTTCTCCACCATCTTCATTTAGATCGCCATTATTTCTTCACGTCGACGGCTGGCCCCATGGGAATTGTCGCAACTTGTTAGCTCCGATGACGCCCACTTTAAATGTATCAAACATCGACGACGGACCCCCTGGGGGTTGCTCATTTTTTCTGTGCATTAAAGACAAGAAAAGCAGTAAAATTCGACCTCTCGTCTACAACTTGTTTGCGGCTTATTTTTCTTATTTGAGACCTAATCTGAAGGAATTCAACATGATAACAAGTATATTAGTGCAATCTATTTAGGTCCGAATGCCTTCCGAACCCGCCCTACTGAGACCTACCGAAATGTAGGTAGAGTGGCGTACTTTGGGTGCCTGACCAGTCTAAGTCGATAGCACACTCCGTACCTTCCATTAGCTTTGGTTTTCAGGCTAGTAGACCATCTAGCAATGCTAAGATCCGAAAGAAGATCAATAATATAACTTGTATATCATATGAAAAACTTGGACTAAATCTCAAAAAGAGTTGCACAACTTTGTTATAGACAAGAAGAAAAGATATAAAAGAAACGAGACTGTACAAAATTAATACACGTGGAGTCTGTTTTCACACAATAATGTCTTTCATTATAGGTCCAAATTATAGGGAGACAAGGACACACTTAAGGTACATAACCAGTATAAGCATGCTATTCATCTTGTACTAAACCAGGGTAGGTAAGTTACACTTCAAGTACAGTGACAAACTTAAGTGTGCTTTTTGTCTTGGACCTACCCGACTCTGTCCGTAGACTCTATAATTTACATTATGTGTAAGCGCAGACTCACCTCCATGAAACTAAGCATAAAACTTATGGAGGTGCTCAATATTCCATGGATTGGGAAGCGGGGTCCCATCCTCTGTTGCCAAGCGAATGCATCCAGGGCGGGAAACTTTGATAACTCAGAAGGGACCTTCCAAGGATGAAGAGACTTTGTTCATTCCTTCTCGAGTTAGTATTCTCCACAGCGCCAAATCGCCTTCTTCAAGCTGTCGATTGCGTACGAACCTTTGATGATAGCGTCGGAGCGCCTGGCACCTTCCCTCGTCGAGGAGGTCATGGTATTTGCGCCGGAGCTTGTCCTGCGCGGCTTCGTTGAAGGTCCAGACCTGGAGTAACCCCATAGTGATCTTCAGAGGAAGGACCGCTTCAGCTCCGTACACCAGGAAGAAGGGGGTCTCTCCAATTGACCGATTGGTTGTTGTCCTGCTCGCCCACAGTGCGGATTGAAGCTCCTCTATCAAGTTGGATATGTGTTTCTTTAGGCGCGCATATGTGTGCGTCTTGAGTCCTTTTAATATCTCTGCATTTGCTCTCTCAGCTTGGCCATTACTTGCCGGGTGAGCTACTGATGCGTAGCTGACTTGTATGCTGAGGTCTTTGCAATATTCTTAGAATGTTGCACTTGTGAATTGGGTTCCGTTGTCAGTGATGACTTTGTTTGGAACTCCAAATCTGCAGACTATGGACTTTAAGAACTTGATGGCAGGTTGCTTGTTGATTGTCACAAGTGGGGTAGCTTCCGACCACTTGGTGAATTTCTCGATGGCGATGTATAGGAACCTGTAACCTCCTATGGCTTTTGGGAAAGGTCTCAAAATGTCCATCCCCCACAAAGCGAATGGCCATGTAGGAAGTATCATTTGTAGCGACTGATCCGATGTGTGAATTTGTTTTGCATGGAACTGGCACGCTTCACACTTTTTTACCACCTCAACTGCATCTTGGAGTGTTGTAGGCTAGTAAAAACTGTGCCGGGAGGCTTTACCAATCAGCGTGCACGAAGACGTGTGGTTCCCACACTCGCCTCCATGGATTTTCGTGAGGAGCTTGCGACCTTCTTTCTGGGCAATGCACCGCATTAGAACACTATTTTCACTGCACCGGTAGAGATACTCTTCTACCATCGTGTATCTTTTAGCCAACCTGACGATTCGGTCAGCGGAAGCACCGTCTTCAGGAAGGATGTTGTCTTTCAAGTAGCTCCAGATCTCCGATATCCATGCATCAGAGCCAACTTGAGCCTTCAGATCTTGCGCGCTGGGTTGCTCGGAGCTTGCTGCAGTGCCTACGACCCTTGGTGGACGCCATGGTAACAGGGCCGCCGGGACTGCCGGCTTTTGGGTGCAGGTCTCGCCCCCTTCACCCAGTTCGGCAGTATGAGCGGTGGGTTTTGACAATCTCCTGACAAAAACTCCGTCCGGAGCTTGATCTCCGGTTGAAGCTTTCATCGAGAGTTCATCAGCTTCAGCGTTGTTGAGACGCTGGACATGGCAGAGGTTGAGGACGTTGAAGTCTTTTCTACAGCTTTTGTACTTCAAGGAGGTAAGCAGCGAGTTCAGGGTTGTTGCAACTGCAGTCACCTTTTACTTGCTTGATAATGAGTTGTGAGTCACCCTTCACCAACAACTGCCTGACGCCATATGATAGCGCCACCTTGAGCCCGTAGATGAGAGCTTCATACTCTGCCATATTGTTGGTTGCCTTGAAGTCAAGGTGTACCATATACTTGACCTTCTCCCCGATCGGAGTGAGGAGAAGGATTCAAGCTCCGGCCCCCTGCTTCTGCACGGAGCCGTCAAAGTAGAGATTCCAGTGAGGCTTGGTGAAGACCGGGACCTTAGGTTCTGACTTCTGCTCACTAGGGCCCCCTGAATTTGATGAAGGAGTCCACTCCGCCATGAAGTTAACCAATGTCTGAATCTTGATAGCATGTTGAGGCAAGAATTTAAGATCGAATTCTGCCAGCTCCGCTGCCCACTTTGCAATATTTCCCATAGAGTTGGTGTTATGCAGTATAGCATGCAGTGGATAGGCGGTTACCACTGATATCTTGTGGGGATGGAAAATAGTGACGTAGCTTCCTTGAGACAATAAGAACTGCGTAGAGTAGTTTATGCACCTCAATATAACGAGTCTTGTGTCATGTAGTACTTCGCTAATGAAGTACACTGACCGTTGGATGGTCTAGACCTTCCCAGAAGGGCCCGAAGCTTCTTCTTCATCAACCCAGACCCTCCCGAAGGGGTCCAGACCTTCTTCTTGAGCTTTCCGGACCGTCCCGGTGGGGTTTGAAACTTCTTCTTCAGCCGTAAGAATTTCCTCAAATGAGAGAGGTTGATCCTCTGACAGCTTGCTTTGAGGATCGACGCCTAGGGGCTGGGACCCAGACTCGCCTTCAGTTAGCTCCGGACCCTCCCGGAAAGGTCTGTACTCCTAAAATGAAGATGGCTCCAGTCTCTCCGTGACCAGGACCATGGTGACAACCTCCGTAGCTGCCGAAAGGTAAAGCAAAAGAGGCTCACCAGGCTCTGGAGCTACCAAGATTGGTAGTGTGGTGAGGAGCTGCTTGAGCTCTTAGAATGCCTTTTCTGCTTCTTCAGACCAATGGAATGGTCCAGACTTCCTCAATAGCTTAAAGAAGGGTAACGCCTGCTCTGCCAGTCTTGAGATGAACCGGCTGAGTGCAGCTAAACATTCAGTTAACTTCTGGATATCCTTGACGTGGGCTGGGGGCGCATCTCTTCAATAGCCATGATCTTCGCCGAATTATCCTCAATTCCTCGGTGAGTCACCAAGAATCCGAGGAGCTTCACGGAGCTAACCCCGAAGACACACTTGTCTGGGTTTAGCTAGGTGCGCATTATGTGCAGCTTGTCGAAGACAACTTGCAAGTTGTCAAGGAGTGATTCCTTGTTCTTCACCTTCACGACGATGTCATCAACGTAAACCTCCACCAAGTCCCTAATGAGCTCTCCAAATGTTTTGTGTATGGCTCGCACAAAAGTTGAAGCAGTATTTTTGATACCAAATGGCATAGCAGTGTAACAATACAACCCATCTACTGTTATAAAGGCAGTATGCTCTTCATCTTTCCTAGACATTTGGATCTGATGATATCCAGAGTATACATCCAGAAAACACAATAGCTCGCACCCAGAGGTGGAGTCCACTATCTGGTCTATCCTAAGTAGTGGAAATGGGTCTTTTTGACATGCCATATTTAAGGTGGTGTAGTCGATACACATCCGAAGCTTCCCGACGGCCTTGGGTATAAAGACTGGGTTTGCCAGCCACCGTCGATGGTGAACCTCCCGGATGAAACTAGCTTCAAGCAGCTTCTTGGTTTCTTGTCTGATGAAGTTCTGCCACTCGACTGATTGCTTCGGGGGCTTCTGATGTATTGGTCGTGTGTCAGGATATATCTTCAGGCTGTGTTCAATCACCTCCCTAGGGATCTCAAGCATCTGTGGTGGTTGCCATGCAAATACATCAACATTCACCTAGGGGAAAGTGATGAGAATGAGTTCCTATTTGTTGTCCAGACCTCCAATATAGGGGTGGTCTGAGCAGCATCAGAACCGATTTGGACGACTTTGACAGGAATGTCGGTGTTGTCGCTTGGCTGCACGCGTGGTGCAGAGGTTGAGCCTCAGTGGTGAGAGCTTGAAGGTTGAGCAGCTTGCTCCTTGCCGGATGCTTCCTCCTGCGCTATTACAAGTGCGTGGAGTGCATCCAGCATAGTGACTCCCGCAATGCGATCCTCGCGGATCCGGAGAACGCCAGAAGGGGTCGGCATCTTTAATACTAGGTACCTGTAGTGAGCAGCGGCCATAAATCTATACAAGGCTAGCCTGCCTAGGATGGCATTGAAGGGTAGACTTATGTGCGCTACGTCGAAGACTAGCTTCTCGGTCCTACAGTTCTCCCCAGTCCCGAAGGTCACCGGGAGTGTGATTGACCCGAGAGGAGATATAGCTCCCAGACCTACCCCAGAGAAGGGACGTGAGGGTCGAAGGTCCAAGAGTTTGAGCTGGATCTTCACAAATGCTTCGTAACTGAGGAGGTTGAGTGTCGTGCCTCAATCTACCAAGACGTGATAAAGCTGAACATTGTTGATGGTAGGAGAAACCATCAACAGCAGTTGGCCAGCTCAGATCATGTTTCTTAGGAAATATGAAGCATCAAAAGTGATGGGAGTGTCCATCCACTTCTGATGGGGTTCTGCCCTGGTGGTGGGAGCTGCAGCAGCCATCTCCTGGTGCATGGTTTTGAGGACGCGCCGAGAGGTGATATCCCATGACCCTCCATATATCGTATGGAGAGTTTTCAGACGCTCATTATCGAAAATTTCAGAATCATCGTCGACGGTGTTGTAGACGACCTTTAGGACCTTCTTGGGGTCCTAGAAGCCTAGCTCCTGATCGACTAGAGCTTCGTCGACCTTCTGCTTTCCTTCCCGTTGGCGGAAAGGAGCTTCTTCTCGATGCTTGTTTAAGCGTTCAACAAGGCGTTCAACAAGGAGCTTCTTCTTGGTGGAAAGGAGCTTCTTCTTGATGCTTGTGCACTAGGACACTTCCCCCGGTACTACTAAGGAGTAGTTCGTGGATGTTCATATTCTGTTGGGGCGCAAAGCGAAATCAAGCACAAGATGGTGACATGAGAGATTTTATGTGGTTTGGGCCGCCTAAGCGTAATAACCTACTCCATGAGATGTGTGTTGATTGTATGAGCAAGTATGAGCTTGTGTGCATGTGTGGTCAGTTGAGATTGAATCCTTTCTACAATGTAACGCAACCCTTTTATATGCTAAGGACTGGCTGTTACAGTTCGAGCCCGACCCAACAAGTGGCCCCGGCTATATTAACTACTCTGTACATGATCTCTAGTGTAATGAGGGGTTAATTGACTAATAACGTGCCTTGACAATAGCGTTACAAGTCTTGATATTCCTCTGAGCATGTGTCATTAATATGACATCAATGATGTGTTAATCAGGTCTTGTAATGACTAATTGATAGCCCTTGAATGTCTGCGCCATTGGAGATTTTGGTGTCCTCCCATTGCTAACGTAGGTCCGAGCATTCACACGTAGAAGCTCCGGAGCTTCCCTCTACTGGGGATAGGTCCGGTGCTGTTGGACACATGGCAGTGTCGGAGCTTCCCTGAGAAGGGAGGCAGGTCCGGCTCTGCAGGACACGCAGCAGCACCGGAGCTATCCTAACATGGGACGCAGGTCCGGCTCTTCTAGAAACGTGGCTCTACCGGAGCTATACTAAGGAGTTAGGTAGGTCCGATTACACAGGATGCGTGTCCCGTTCGAACGTCTGCCACTTGGACATAGGAACTCCTCGACTTTGCTTGCGGTGTTAGGGGTACCCGGTATGCAGGGTACCGACAATGATGTTTATCATTTTAAGCATCAATAAATGACATGATTTATTTGATGTTTATAAAGGATTCTTAATTTGAGAATGTTGACACTGAAATTATTTCTGACCAACGTCGATTTAATTTTTGAGTCATACTTATTTAAAGCTTAATCTTTAACTTTATTCTCCAATTTTGTGTTATTTTCCGCCCAACGGTGATATAACACAAAATTTGTTAAAGATTTTGACCCTTGAATTACTTTTAACAAACATTAACTTAATTCTACGAGTCATGTTGAATGCTCATATTCTATTAGGCCTTGCAATTTTATGCTACTTTCTACCCGACAGTGATTTAGCGTGAAATTGAAAGTTTTTGAGCATTTATTGACTCTGAGATTAAAACTGACTAGATTTAATTGAGTCATATTATGTATAATAGTGTTTAGTGATTCATGACATTTTTTGCCCAACGGTGATATGCTATAGAATTGCACTCTTTATTGCATGATGATTTATTTATAGATGTAAATTTATTTTTTTGCAATCGATTAATATTTTTCTAATGTTATTATGATGGCCACAATAATGATGTTTCGATATGAAAATATCGAAAATTTATAAGGAGTGATTTCTCTTGTTGAATGAATTGCATTAAGGTTTACTTGGGAACTAATGAATTTTTCGTTATGTCCAAGTAATGATGTCTTTCAGTTGTATTATGAGGCTAAGTTAAGAAAATTAGAAGGGCTCTGGACTTTTTGTCCCTCACATAATGAACATCTCGATGTCTTCAGACATTGTGGATGTAATGTTACAAAGAAAATATTGTCATAAAACTTCTTATGACAGTAAAAACGTCTTTCAAAAGGTACAATGCTCATAAGTTTTTGATAAACCTTATGAGAAATGTTAAGATGGTAAGAATGTGGGGGAGCATATTATGAATAAAGCATTTTGCTGGATATTCAGAACATAATGTTTTGGATTGAGCAAAATATTACTAATGAAATAATGTTGGAGTATCTTCCAAATATGACTAATCAAACTGTCAACGATAATTCTCTCAAAATATGATAGCATTTTCTAAAATGACTCTATAAGTTATTCGGGATGGACGGAGAATTACAAAAGGAATTAAGAATCAAGACATGAAAGTTAACTCTTTCTGGAGAAAGATAAAATCTCTTGTTTTGTATTATTACGAGCCTTTTAAGAATCAATCGACCTGAATTACGACACGTGTGATTTTAGCACCATAAGTTTCCGTTGCATACGGTCCAATTGTATGCAACTCTTGGAATAAGAAAATTATGATGATACTTATGTTTCTGGTAAATCATGTTATGTTGATTTTTTCTAGAAATTTTAGTGTTTTGAATCAAATGAAAATGTTCATTCCATACGACACAAGCCATGAGGTGAGGGGAAAGAACAATTAAAATAGGAAACAAGAAATATACGAATGTCGAAGCGAGGTAACTCATGCTGAAGTACATTCCATATTTCTGTTCGATAATTATTTTACCAAATAATGAAACATGTTTATATGACCACATCGAAAGATTTTGTCATAGAACGATAATTAAGAAAGACAAGTGGTATGTCATTTGAAGATGATCATGTCTTGAAGCAAGCATCAAGATAATAATGACTCAAGTTCGATAAAGTTATACGAACTGTGGATATTACGAATAATGTTGTGATTATCTACAATGGTGTTCATAATCAAGGCAGTAATTCACATTTATAGTCCTATATGTGGCTGATGTCATTTAAAGTATCACAACGAAAAACTCATGTGTCTTGACATTGAGATTATGAAGTTGGGTCCGTTTTCACATTAAGACTATTTAAGTAATCATACTTTGGAAAGTGCTAAAGAAATTCAGTATGTGCAAGTGCTCTCCTACGGCTATTGTTATGGTAAGAGAAATGAATTCTGAACGTTAAGATGTCTACGGAACCAAAATAAATCTGATCAGATAAAGTCAGTTTCTTATGCTTCAGCTGTCAGAAAGCATTATATACGTCTCTGACATGAATTATGTAATGGGAATTAGGCAATTTTCAAATAAATCTAGAATTGGACCACTAGAAGGCCGCAAATAAAGTCTTATGTTATATATAAGATGTTAAAGATATCATGCTAACGCTTTAAATATCGATAACCATAAAGTATGGTTATTCATATATTAATGTTATTGGGTATGTGTAACACCCTAAATTTTCGCATCCTGCATTGCATACATGATCATGCATTAAACATTAGTAGGATAAAAGAGAAATAATAAAACATAAAAGATGGAGCATATATATATAAATGTATGTAGTAAAAGAAGAAATATAAAATAATAATTATAGCCTAAAACATGTATTAGGGAATAAAAATCAATAATAAGATAATAATATATAAAAATAAATATATAAATAAAATATATAATAAAAAAATATACATATATATATAGGGAACGACTACTATGCAATCTGCTGTTTTGTACAAGCGTGCAATCTTCATATCCCAATCATTCCCTACTGATCCAAGGGTGCTGCACTTTTAGCACTTAAATCCCTCCACCTGGTGCTGCTGACAATATGCAAAAAGAACCCTATGTGCAGCTACCCTTGGATCTATAGGGAATAGTTGAGATGTGGAGATTGCACGCTTGCACTAAACAGCAGATTGCACAACAGTTGTTCCCATATATATAATACCTGTATAAAAGATATAAATAAATAATATATATAATAAGAAATATATATAAAAGTAAATGAATAAAATAAATAAGATAAATAAAATATAAACAATAATATATATATAAATATATATATATAATAAATTATATAATAAAAGAAAGTATAAAGAAAAAAAGAAAAAAAAAAGAAAAAGAAAAAAAAAAGAAACCGCCGCCTGCACCGTGGCCTGGCCGGCCGAGCCGCCGCAGCCACACCCGGCCACGCGCCCTCCCACGCCCCGCCGCCCGAGGTGCCGCGGGCCCCGCCTGCCGCACCGCTCCCACCCCGCCGCCTTGGCCTCCGCGCCACCCGGGCCCGGCCGCCTGATGCCCCGCCTCGGTCGCCCCCACCGCCGCCTCGGCCCCCATGCCCGGACGCCGATCCACGCGCCCCGCGCGCTGCTCCCGCGGGCCCCGCCTGCCGCCTGCCGCTGGGCACGCGCCCCGCCCGAGTCCCGCCCGGCTCCCGACGCCCCGCCTCGATCACCCCGCCGCCGTGGGCCCCCGCACACCCCGCCTCCCACGCGCGCTCACGCGCTCCCACCCGGCCCCGCAGGCACGCCACGCCCGCCCACGCTCCCGCGCGAGCCGCCGGCCACGCGCCGCCCCCGGACCCCACCTCGCCCGCTCGCCCGCCCAGCCCCTGCGCGCCGCGCGAGTCCCGCCAGCGCACGCTCGAATCCCGCGATTCCCGGTGCAGCGCGCACGGACTCTCGCCCCCGTGCCTATAAAAAACACCGTAGGCCCTAGGTTTTTCCCCCATCCCGGAAACCGCCGCCGCCCAGAGAAGAAAACGCCGCCGCCGGTACAGGAAGAAAAACTCCAGAGAACAGAGGCTTGGCCGCCAGGGAAGAAAAGGAAGAAAAAAAAGGAGGAAGAGGAAGAAAAAAAGGAGGAGGGTGCCACCATCCACCGGAGATCGTCGCCGTCGTCGTACCGCCGAGAAACTGCTGCGCCATCTACTTCGTCTACGCATTGTCCCCATCCCGCGACCGTCAAGCCATCAGATCTACGGTAGGATTTGTTCCCGATGCGAATTTTAGCGACCATATTGAATCTATTAGACATAAATTGATTTTAATTGCACCATAATTTTATTTTCAGCAGCATTAATCCCCGCTAAAACCCCCGTAAACTCATATGAACACGTATGAACTACTCGCATCTAATTAATAAACAACCATAGTGAATTAATTATTGTACTTTGCATGCATGCATATCATCGCATGTTGATTAATACATGTGCATCATGTTGATTTGTATGTATATTCTTGTATGTGTGATCACGAGTAGAGGGAAGTGCTCAAGAGATCGTGTACGAGGATTTTCAGAATCAAGATTTCGAAGCGGTTGAGCAACCCTATCCGCCGGAGCAAGGCAAGTGTCCTTGAAGCATATTGATCCTGTTTTAAAATAAATGTTTTGTTTGCAAAATTGCATGCTTGTGTCAATTTGATGGGAATCCTATGGTAGGAAGTTTACTAGATTTGCTAAACCACCTTTGTCGCCTGGAATTTATGGTAGAGAGTCGGGAAGGGTTTTTACCTTTTTGCTTCGCTTAATTAATTGGGATGGAAAAACCAACACTACACATTTAATTATGTATTAATGATATTCTGGTTAATGTGGACTGGTTAAATCTGGTATGGTGATGGGTGATCTAAGCAAGCCTGGTATGTGGATGGGTTGGATGTTATGGTGGTTTGCTTGCTTTAGATCTAAGGACCGGTTCATGCGAGAATAAGCCAGGACTACAGTGCCACCACGAGGCCAAGTATGGGTGCGGCGTAGCTGATTAATTAGGGCTTTGCTAGTGCTGTTTGGACCATTGTGGATGCTCGGGGAAGGGGTAGTCAGATTGGGTTTGTTGATGATTGGTGGGACTACCCTGGGATCCGAATGGCTCAAGAGGGGGCCCTTGGTTGAAGATGTGCTCAGTTGGAGGCATCGCCACCGGTGAAACCTCAGTGGGGTCTGAATAGACTAGTAATCCCTTTGTAAAGGCTATTTTGTGATCTCTTGGCCATACACCAAAGGAAGTGTAATTGGCATAAAGGAGGTTCTCTAGTCGCCGACGGGTGATGAAATCACGAACACGTGGGTAAAGAGGTACAAACTCCGCAGAGTTAATTAAAAACTATCATGATAGACGTGCTCCCGGTTATGAGCGCCTGGATGACCTACATGATTAGAGTTGGAATTGGGATTTGGGATGGTTATGGTTGGTTTATGGTTATGGGTTGGTAATGGTTATGGTTTATGGATTATGGTCATGGGTATGAATTTGAGTTATGGTAATTGGACATGGATAATGATGATGTTGGCAATAATTGGATATGGTTTATATTATGTTAATATGATGATTATGATGGGATTTGTTTCACATAGACATAGTATAATGCTTTTCAAACGTTTTACTGTACTTTTCAGCACTTAGCCATTATTATTGTCGTCATTTGAATCAGCCACATGTCATACTTTCCACACTTGCTGAGTACGACATGTACTCACTCTTGCAATCCCCCACCCCAACAGTTGCAGGTCAGAATTGTGAGTTTAATGGCGATAATGTGGAGATCTAGGCCGTGTCTACCGTCAGCTTTGCCTGTGGTGTTGCATGGAGCTGCGCTATCCCTTTTGCTTAGTTTGCTTAGTTGCTTAATTAGTTTATTTCTGCTGCATTAGTTGAACTTATTATTAATATTCATTAGAGCTTGTATTCGAGGATTTAATGAATTATGTAATAAGAGTACTTATTTAATAATTTGAGCTGTGGTAATTATCTGTTTATCATTTGTGAATCACTTGTGTATGTGTGTTGAACATCCTGGGCACACATATGCGTTAGCTTGGTTCATTTTTCAAAACCGGGCGTCACAGATTGGTATCAGAGCGAGGTTGACCGTAGGATGCAGCCTAGATAGAATGGACACTTTAGAGAACATAGGAGCACTCAGGAATCGATGTGTTTTTGCTTGGAGTGTTGTTTGCTATATATATTGGTTGCTTGTATGCTTAATAGAGGATTTTGGGATGCTTTAGCATTGCCATGTCCACCTAGGCTAGTGTAGCTAGTTGTTTAGTTTCATATCCCTTGATGCATATAGTTGGGGACGTTTCTAAATTCTTACCTATTGCTTTTCTCTAGATGGTGAGGACTCGCAACCAGAGGGATGCTAATGATGAGGAGGAGAACCATGGAGCGCCTCAGAACAACAATGGACAAGGACCTGCTCATGGAGCTATCAACATTGAGCAACTATTAGCTATGCAAAACCAGCTCATGCAGACCATGATACAGACCATGGGACAGCTGCAGGCTGGCAATATCAACAATCATCCCCACATGCCTCCACCGCCACCCCCGCCTCCTCATAACCGATTGGGGGAGTTTATGAGGACTAGACCGCCAACCTTTGCTCAAGCCGCAGACCCAATGGATGCTGATGATTGGCTCAAGTCCGTGGAGAAGAAACTTGCTATTGTCCAATGCAGTGACCGAGAGAAGGTCCTATTTGCTTCTCATCAACTCGTTGGAGCAGCTGCAGATTGGTGGGATGCTTATTGCAATGCTCATGAGAATCAAGAGAGGATCACTTGGGCAGAATTCAAAGAGAACTTCCGTTCTCATTATGTGCCGGAAGGTGTTATGATCTTGAAGAGACAAGAATTTGAGAATTTAAGGCAAGGAAGATCGAGCGTGAGTGAGTATCTCAATAAATTCACTCAACTCTCAAGATATGCGCCTGAGGATGTTAGTCGGGACAACCGGAAGCAATACTTGTTCATGAGGGGCTTGAACAATGAGATCCAAGTACAATTGCTCAATTGTGACTATCCAAATTTCCAGAAGCTTGTGGACAAAGCAATTGTGGTTGAGAACAAGATCCGTGAGATGGAGCAAGAAATCAAGAGGAAGGCGCCGTATCAAGGACAGCAACAAGGAAGTAATGTGCGCCCTCGCCTTGCCCCACCCAATGCGCCCTATTACAACTCCTCTATTCCTGCTCAGCGCCCTGATTTTGCACCACACCCAACTCAGTTTGTGCAGCAGCGCCCTGTTATGCAAGCAATGCCTTATGCGCCTCGTGCTGATTTTCCTGGAACCAATGCTCAAAACCAAGCTTGTCCCAATAATCCTGGTGGAGTCAAGAGGTGTTATACTTGTGGAGAAGCTGGACACTTTGCGAATCAATGTCCTAAGTCGGGCCTTGGTCAAAGAAGTAATGCGCCGAGGCAAAACCCAAGACCTAATGGAGGACAGCCACAAGGAAGCCGTGGACAGCAGAATTTTGCTCGTGGTAACGTGAACCATGTTTCTACGGAGGATGCTCAACAAGCGGATGACGTGGTCATTGGTATGTTTCTCGTAAACTCCAACCTCGCGACTATGTTATTTGATTCTAGAGCATCGCATTCTTTCATTGCATCAAAGTATGTTGCCAAGTATAGTTTGCTTATCTCTCATATGAAGTTGACTCTATTGGTTAAGTCTCCTGGAGGAGAGATGAGAACAAATATAGTATGTCCAAAAAAATAAGCCTTAGAATAAGGGGGGTAGACTTCTCCGCCAACCCCATTGTTTTGGATTCACAAGGAATAAGAGGATCCGTTGGTGCAAAGTGCAATGGAACCACCATACGGAAACCGAAGCTACATGGGAACGTGAAGAAGACTTGAAGGCGGAATTCCCTCACCTTTTCTCCACGCTATCGAATCTCGAGGGCGAGATTCACTTTAAGGGGGTAGAATTGTAACACTCTAAATTTTCGCATCCTGCATTGCATACATGATCATGCATTAAACATTAGTAGGATAAAAGAGAAATAATAAAACATAAAAGATGGAGCATATATATATAAATGTATGTAGTAAAAGAAGAAATATAAAATAATAATTATAGCCTAAAACATGTATTAGGGAATAAAAATCAATAATAAGATAATAATATGTAAAAATAAATATATAAATAAAATATATAATAAAAAAATATACATATATATATAATACCTGTATAAAAGATATAAATAAATAATATATATAATAAGAAATATATATAAAAGTAAATGAATAAAATAAATAAGATAAATAAAATATAAACAATAATATATATATAAATATATATAATAAATTATATAATAAAAGAAAGTATAAAGAAAAAAAAAGAAAAAAAAAACCGCCGCCTGCCCCGTGGCCTGGCCGGCCGAGTCGCCGCAGCCACGCCCGACCGCGCGCTCACGCGCTCCCACCCGGCCCCGCAGGCACGCCACGCCCGCCCACGCTCCCGCGCGAGCCGCCGGCCACGCGCCGCCCCCGGGCCCCACCTCGCCCGCTCGCCCGCCCAGCCCCTGCGCGCCGCGCGAGTCCCGCCAGCGCACACCCGAATCCCGCGATTCCCGGCGCAACGCGCACGGACTCCCGCCCCCGCGCCTATAAAAAACACCGTAGGCCCTAGGTTTTTCCCCCATCCCGGAAACCGCCGCTGCCCAGAGAAGAAAACGCCGCCGCCGGTACAGGAAGAAAAACTCCAGAGAACAGAGGCTGCGCCGCCAGGGAAGAAAAGGAAGAAAAAAAAGGGAGGAAGAGGAAGAAAAAAAGGAGGAGGGTGCCACCGTCCACCGGAGATCGTCGCCGTCGTCGTGCCGCCGAGGAACTGCTGCGCCATCCACTTCGTCTACGCATTGTCCCCATCCCGCGACCATCAAGCCGTCAGATATACGGTAGGATTTGTTCCCGATGCGAATTTTAGCGACCATATTGAATCTATTAGACATAAATTGATTTTAATTGCACCATAATTTTATTTTCAGCAGCATTAATCCCCGCTAAAACCCCCGTAAACTCATATGAACACGTATGAACTACTCGCATCTAATTAATAAACAACCATAGTGAATTAATTATTGTGCTTTGCATGCATGCATATCATCGCATGTTGATTAATACGTGTGCATCATGTTGATTTGTATGTATATTCTTGTATGTGTGATCACGAGTAGAGGGAAGTGCTCAAGAGATCGTGTACGAGGATTTTCAGAATCAAGATTTCGAAGCGGTTGAGCAACCCTATCCGCTGGAGCAAGGCAAGTGTCCTTGAAGCATATTGATCCTATTTTAAAATAATTGTTTTGTTTGCAAAATTGCATGCTTGTGTCAATTTGATGGGAATCCTATGGTAGGAAGTTTACTAGATTTGCTAAACCACCTTTGTCGCCTGGAAGTTATGGTAGAGAATCGGGAAGGGTTTTTACCTTTTTGCTTCGCTTAATTAATTGGGATGGAAAAACCAACACTACACATTTAATTATGTATTAATGATATTCTGGTTAATGTGGACTGGTTAAATCTGGTATGGTGATGGGTGATCTAAGCAAGCCTGGTATGTGGGTGGGTTGGATGTTATGGTGGTTTGCTTGCTTTAGATCTAAGGACCAGTTCATGCGAGAATAAGCCAGGACTACAGTGCCACCACGAGGCCAAGTATGGGTGCGGCGTAGCTGATTAATTAGGGCTTTGCTAGTGCTGTTTGGACCATTGTGGATGCTCGGGGAAGGGGTAGTCGGATTGGGTTTGTTGATGATTGGTGGGACTACCCTGGGATCCGAATAGCTCAAGAGGGGGCCCTTGGTTGAAGATGTGCTCAGTTGGAGGCATCGCCACCGGTGAAACCTCAGTGGGGTCTGAATAGACTAGTAATCCCTTTGTAAAGGCTATTTTGTGATCTCTTAGCCATACACCAAAGGAAGTGTAATTGGTATAAAGGAGGTTCTCTAGTCGCCGACGGGTGATGAAATCACGAACACGTGGGTAAAGAGGTACAAACTCTGCAGAGTTAATTAAAAACTATCATGATAGCCGTGCTCTCAGTTATGAGCGCCTGGATGACCTACATGATTAGAGTTGGAATTGGGATTTGGGATGGTTATGGTTGGTTTATGGTTATGGGTTGGTAATGGTTATGGTTTATGGATTATGGTCATGGGTATGAATTTGAGTTATGGTAATTGGACATGGATAATGATGATGTTGGCAATAATTGGATATGGTTTATATTATATTAATATGATGGTTATGATGGGATTTGTTTCACATAGACATAGTATAATGCTTTTCAAACGTTTTACTGTACTTTTCAGCACTTAGCCATTATTATTGTCGTCATTTGAATCAGCCACATGTCATACTTTCCACACTTGCTGAGTACGACATGTACTCACTCTTGCAATCCCCCACTCCAACAGTTGCAGGTCAGAATTGTGAGTTTAATGGCGATAATGTGGAGATCTAGGCCGTGTCTACCGTCAGGTTTGCCTGTGGTGTTGCATGGAGCTGCGCTACCCCTTTTGCTTAGTTTGCTTAGTTGCTTAATTAGTTTATTTCCGCTGCATTAGTTGAACTTATCATTAATATTCATTAGAGCTTGTATTCGAGGATTTAATGAATTATGTAATAAGAGTACTTATTTAATAATTTGAGCTGTGGTAATTATCTGTTTATCATTTGTGAATCACTCGTGTATGTGTGTTGAACATCCTGGGCACACATATGCGTTAGCTTGGTTCATTTTTCGGAACCGGGCGTCACAGTATGTGAATAGCAAGTAATCTAGATAACATTATCTATTCACATTCACCCATAAAGTCATATCGTGGAAAAGACTCTAAACGAGCAACAAATTGCATACAATGTAGATCATAATTGTGATCGATTACTAAGTGTATATGTTTTATCTACGACGTACTCTTATTTAATAGTATGATATAAGGCAATGAGCAGGTTATATGGCTAAAGTTTTCATTCCCGAGCACAAGCTGGATGGCAGCATTAATTAACCACTTGTGCTATACTGCGATAATGAACACATAGTTTTCTATGCGAGTAACAACAAGTCAAGTGCTACTGCCAAGCATGTTGACATAAAGTGTGAATGTTGTGAAAGATAGAATCCAGAATCAAACATCAACGACGATCATATAATACGATTTAAATGCTACGATCCAACAATAAAGGCTTACCACCCAGAGCAAATTATGTTGTCGGCATGGGATTAATGGAAGCCTTGTGATTCTCGAAAGTAGGAACTACTAAAGGAGCCAGTCCCATAAAGATTTTTTTTCCATTTGAAATCGGTTGATGTATTATAAGTGTCGAAGTTGAATGGTTATTTGTAGATCATTGTAATACTTCACTTTGTGCATTGTACTTATTGAAAATGGATAGATAAGGTTGAACCAGACGATCAGGGGGGAATGTTGGGTCGATCTCGAGTTCAACCTGAGAAAATAAGAAGAAAATATTAAATAAATATAAAAAGGGAAAAAGACCCGGTAACGGACATTACCGGGAGTTTCCTAAGGAACTGCCTCGATCGAGGGCACTCGTTACCAACAAGGTTCGGTCCTCCTGCCGTACACACTTATAAAAAAGGACAAGAGACTAACAACGTGATTAACACACTAATCACCTCTAAATCCCAAATGGCAAAATCGATCCAAATGAAGTTTGATGCGGTGAGAAGGACCACCGCTCCCAAATCTATGTCCAAGAAGATGATGCCGACCAACGGAAAGTGAAATTACAAGTGAGTGTGCTAATCCTCCTCTAATCATGTTCATTAGGTGCATAATTGGTTATTAGGATTATATTTAATGTGTAACCCGAAAGTGATTAAGATCTAACACACCATACTTGGTTCTCATCACCAGGCTAGAATATGCGCGAGTTTCCTTTTGTCTCTCCGATGGACGTGGCCATCACCATCAGAGGATTCCTTGTCTCCTTGAAATCATCTTATCTTCAGATACGCTACGCCGATCTTGCATGGTGCGGTGTCAAGGTGAACGGGTAAGCCTGCCGGTGCAAAACTGGCAAAAATATGAAAGCGGTTTGATCCTTAACGCGTGCTTGATTTCGTGACGTGTCGATGTGATGAAACTATAGGTTAAGTTCCTCGTCCATGCTCCCTCTCTTCCGTATTATATAACGTTAAAATAATATAAAAGAGAGAGTATATTGAAAAAGAAAAAGGAAATGGAAGCTGAGAGCTAGGACCTCATCGACGGTCGTTTAGCTTGGACAATCTCCGGTTCCTTAAGTTGCTTGGGCTTTATTCATTTAGCCTAAGTCCACAGTCTTATCCCGATTTGGGCTGGGCCAATTTAGGTACACTTCCATGGAGTCCATTTCGTCGGCCTACGACATCAGCTTTATCCACCCATGGCGGTGCCGGCGAAGGAAAAAAATAAAATAAAACAGAGGATCGCTCGAGCCTTTTCCGGCACGTCTCGGTCCGGTGCCAAAAGGCCGAAAAAGCTGCTTTCTCCCGATTCCGCCACAACCTGCCAATCACGCGCGCAATAGCGACCGCCCACTGGCGTCGGCACCAGAGCAGAGCGGCGCAGGGAGGTCGTCGGCACGGCTGGCCAGGGGAGGTACCGCGAGCAGCGGCGGCAGCCAGCTCACGTGAGGGGCTCGACCCGATCTTAACCTGGTACACCGTACACGTCGCCGTGGCCGTCGGGCACGGCCACCCGCCACCACACCACACTCGCGGACGGCTGGCCGCGGTGCAATAGCCACTCCGTTTGTGGTTGCGGGGCCGGGAGGGAAAAAGCAGGGCGCTTTTGGGCTGTGCGGCCGCGTGGCGCATAGCTGGCCCACTACTGCCGGGTGCACGTGCTGGGCTTACGACTTCCCTTTTTCTTCACCTGGTCCTTTTTTCCATTCGTCCTGATCCAAAATTAGTGACGTGAAACGACATCCGTTCCGCTCACCAGTCGCTGTCTACAGTATTGTCGCTGGTTGTTTACTCGTTCGCCCCAAATCGTCACCGCGGCATCGCAGAGGCAACAAAAAAAGGAATTACCAGGACGTGTCGCCATGCTGGTAGGGGTTAGTAAACGGAACCGAACCAGCGGTGGAGAGACGGGGATGGCATCGCGGCGACGGTCCGCAGCCACATCCACGTGCGCGGCGGCGCGCCGTCCCACCCACCTGACGACGTTTCCCGTCGCACGCGCTCGGCGGCGACAAGGCGTTGTAGGAAAGGAAACCAACCGGCCGAGGCGGATCCCACCGCACGCCGCACAGAGTGGGCGCCGCGAGCCACCTGTCACGCACCCCGAGGCCAGGGTGTGGTGGCTCGGATGGGGTAGCCCCGTAACCGGAAGAAAGAGAAATTCTCGGAGGTGTGTGTAGAAGCAAAGGTTCGTGCTGGCCGCACGTGATAGGCGCGCCGCTCCGGCCCGTTGGTCGTTCCTTGCCCGTGGCCCTTGACAGCGACGGGCGCGGGCCCGGTTCGCAACGACGTGCCGACCACACCACACCTGGTGTGGACTTTCGACTTGACAACGAACGCCCTGCAGACACCAGACCATTTGTTTCTTCTACCAGCTGTTCCATGTATGTTCACAGAATTCACGGTTAAGTTCACGCGCGAAGGTAACCCATTTTTACGCATCTCGGTGTCGCAGGGTGACGACTCCGACGCCCCAACAACGCCGGCAGCGCGACAAACCAGTCGAAGCTGGAGCAGCACAGGCGCACGCGCACAGAAAAGGAAAGTCGCGGAAGCCAGTTTTTCATCTTCACCTCCTTTTCCTTTTGTCCCCGCGCGCGGCGCGGGCCCCTCCCGCGTGGGCGTTGGCCACGTGACGCGCGCGCCGGAGCATGGCCGGTCGGCCGACGACGACGTGCTCCCCTCCCGTCACGTGATCCGGCGGCGCCAACCCCACGGTCCCACGCGTCCCTCAAAAATAGCCCGGTCACATGCTAGGGCCGCGATTAGTGAAGAGCATCATGCTAATTATATCCTAGCGTCCTAAAGTAGTACGCAACAAGTCAGCTAGAGTAGGTTAACGCTACGTCCTTTTCAGCCCATGAGTTATTTACAGATCCCTAGGCCGATCCTATATCCACCAACAAGAACAAGAGATGGGGAATGTCTAAGACCATCCACACCAGCGTACTCTAAAACATACTCTATACTTTATTCTTCTTCAGCTTTTACAGTACGTATTCTAAATTACACTGTGAAACAGTGTGTCCAGTATGCTTTACAGTACGCCACTGCGGATGGTCTAACAAACGATAGTAAGCCGTTCTTAAAATACAGTAATACGGTAAATTATTAAACCTGCGCCATTTGATCTACCCGGAATCTTCCGCTCTGTCAGGCTGTTACCGTGTCGGCTCAGTCAGTCACTCACTAATCAAACCCATTGTTGATTCTTTTTCATCTTTTGTTACTCGCAAGAAACGACGAAGCTGGCGCGTAGACGTACGCACCGTGCCGGCCTATCACGGAGGATTCTCTGTGCTAAGCTCGGCGCCTTCGTTTAATTGTTTTTTCCTAAGCTTGTCTGCCTTTGGACGAAGCATCGTGTCCGCGCGAGGCGTGGCCTGAGCTAGCCTAGCTAGCGCGTCCCTTCTTTAGTGTAGCGGTGATGTGAACAGGTTGGTGTGATGGTGGTGTGTCGGGGTCATGTGACTCTTGGCGGACCTAAGATTTATGAAAGGGTATGCCACGTAAATTTTTTACATGTCAATGTATCTAGTGTGGAAGTCTCGTGCACTTTGTGAGATGTGGAAAAAAAATTATTTCTAGACCAGCTTACTACTGTCTCCATCCTAAATTATTTGTCACTCTCTATAGTTCATTTTTGAACTAGAGAGTAACAAATAATTTGTGATGGAAGGAATATTATTTATTGAGAGAGACAAATTCGGACCCAAGACGTCGTGACATAAGTAAAGACACATTACCACTGTCATGTTTGTCCTTTAAAAAATATGCAATTTGATAAAATTATTTATTAATTTAGTAGAAAATTCTAAAATTATTACATAATTTTGTATACTGAAAGATAGATATACAATATTACTTATTCAACCTTTAACCACTATTTTCTAATTGATATGAATGTATTTAATAATATCTAATCATCTATTTCTGAGTCCAACGTCTCTACAAGCGTGAACACCTGCAGCATTGAATCCCGATTTTGATCCAAGTAGCATGGTGTGCATTCTTAATGACATAGCGCCACGTTTTTTTCTTAAGCCTAACAGATAGTATAAAAAGGATTTTCTTGCTCCTGCCTTTACAACAGAGCTCGTAGCACAGCTTAGGCCTCATCGTTTCCGAGAAATATAGCTCACGCCCTCCCATCACCCTCTCCCACAGGAAGAGCACGCACGTGGGTGCCCTCTCGCTCGTCAGCTGCGCCGCGAGATCGTGCTCCAACGCAGCCCGATACGCCCCGCCACTCCACCCTACTTTCGCGTGTCATCGTAGCAGAAGCACGACTGTGTTCGTTGCTCGTTCACTCCGCGCTCGGCGTGCCTGCTTGATCCATTGTGTTTTGCTGAGCCGCAGGGTATGCCGCGACCCATCCGGCATACCCCGTAGGTCCGCCACCGTGTGACTCCATGATTGTCTCCAGTGTGACTAATTTTTTTTTGAAAGTCAGCATCATCTAGGTGTGATGGGCTATATTCTTAAGAAGAAGGGTGAACACCTGCGTCGAGCGGCGCTCGAACGCGGGCAGGTGCAGACTGCCCCAGCGGTCCTAACCAACCGAGCCCTAGCCCAGCGTGACTAATAATTAAGGCTTAATTTGAGGATTTATATTCTCAGTACGGTTGATTCGATTTGTCACGGCCTTTTCTAGTTTAATTAGTTTTGCATAGCTGGCATGTAACGTATGTTTCATAACCAAACACAATGGTTTACTCACATAAAATGAAGAAAACAGGACCACTATAGAGTGTGTTTGCCTGATGTGTTACAAGAAACACGATCATTTGCGACAGCCAAAGTTATTTGCAACGGTCGATCGACGCAAATAAAGTTATTTGCGACAGCCCACAACGAGCCATCGCAAATAACGCGGGTCGTCGCAAATAGACGGTTAATTTGCGACGGCCACCACAGTAGCCATCACAAATTGGCCCGCCGTCGCAAATAAGGGTTACTTGCAACGGCCCAGTTATGAAGCTGTCGCAAATAGGGCTAATGGCGACGGCCAACCCTAGGACCGTCGCAATTAACGTGGCCATCGCAAATTAAAGCCTTATACCCCTGTCCTCCCTTCACCCGACTCATTTCTAAAACGCCGCCGCCGAAATTGCCGTCGCCGCCGCTGCCGCCGCCGCCGTGCCGATGTTGCCGCCGCTACCGCCGCCTCGAGGTAAGCTACCCCTCCCCTATCTCCCTCCCTCTATCCATTGCCGCCCCCTCCATAGCCGCCCCCTACCCCTCCTCCAAAACATTTAGATGTCCCTCCGACAAACCGTAGAAGAGAACCTCAAGCGACAGGAGGAGGCGGAACGACGAAGGATCATGATTGAGGCTACGATCTCTTCCTAGACAGCCTGGATGGCGCAGATGCAGGACACAATGGAGGTAACAAAATAAAAACTGAAGTTCTCGTTAATTCAGCATAAATGACTTACTAATAGGTAATATCTAATGTTTACAATGACAGGCCATGGCTCGGGCGCAAGGTCTGGGGATCCAGCTACCGCCACTACAGGTCCTTCCAGGCGACTCTTCTTCTGCGGGTCCAATAATTTTCTATGTCAACTTAACAATTCTAGTTTTACCTCAACTTAGCCAAAATAAAGCGAGGAAAGAGAGTGACAGTGAGAGATAGTTAGATAGAGTGAGGTATAGGGTTAGAATAGGGAGGAAGATAGAGGGAAAAGAATTAAGATAGAGTGGGAGAGGAATGAAGAGGGAGAGGGAGATGTAGATGTAGATGTAGATAGAGGTAGAGGAAGATAGAGAGTGAGAGAGGGAGATGTAGATAGAGATAGAGGGAGGAAGATAGTGAGAAAAGGATAGCAATAGGGAGATAGAGTGGGAGAGAGAGAGAGAGACGAATGAAGAGAGAGAGGGAAAGAGGGAGATGTATATGGAGATAGAGGGAGAGGAAGGGAAGGAGAGAGATGTTGATGCATTTCTATTCTAAGTCTAAGTTTCATTAATTGCAGTGATCTGCGATGGCTGCTCAAACTCTGTAGCCGTCGTTGCCGCCACCTGGAGTGAGGCGCGACGACGACTTCGATGGCTTCGGGGGTGTCTTCGGAGGTCAGACGGGCGACTGAGCCCTTGTTTGGTTTGTTGATAGTGATGCAATGTATTTACGATGTGTTGTGATGTGTTTTGTGACTGTTGTGAGGTGTTTTGTAAATGTTGTTATATATTGACTGTTGTGAGTCGGGTAGCATTTTCTGTTTTTTTAATAAAAAACCTTATTTGCGACGGATTTTTATACAGTACCATCGCAAATAAGGCTCCTGGTCGTCGTAAAGTAACCTCTGTTACTTGCGACGGCCTAGCTGTCATAACTAAGGATATATTTGCGACGACCTGACCGTCGCAAATTGCTGCTGTTGGTGATGTGTCCAAGAGGCAATCATAACAATTCGGTTTAAGGCCTATTGGATATTTGATCCATAAGAAATTAGGGTACTAATGGGCCTGCGACCTAAAAGCCCATTAGTACGCCTATAAATATGAGGGGTGTAAGGACCGAATGCACAAGAGGGGGGGTGAATTGGGTTTTCTCGAAAAATTCTAAGCAATGAAACTTAATTTGTAAAGCCCAATTCCCTACGCAAACTATCTATGCATTCTAGAGATAGAAACTTCGCGGAATATAAAATGCATAAAAGTAAGGGAAAGGAGAAGGATGCAAACTCCCGAGGAGACAAAGATTTATCCCGTGGTTCGACAAGATCGTCAGGATCTTCCTACATCCACGTTGTGGCACCCACCAAAGGGTTTTGCCACACCCAAGTAACCGAGACGAGGGGTCTTCACTATTCCTCTCCGTTTGCCTCCTTTGGCAAGGTGGAGCTCAAGCCTTGTACAACTTCGACCTTCCGGGCTTCCACACACGCCTTGGCAAGCTCCGGAAGTCTTCTCACAGTTACAAACACCAAGGGCACTCCCTTGAGGCTCTCACACTATCCTAGAGAGTCCACTCACCCAAAATGAAGGCACACAAGCTCTCTCTCTCTAGCTAGTTCTAGCCTAAATCTTGGTGTAAAGGTGATCGAAATGGTGTAGAAGTGATTGCTCTTGGTCTTGAATGCTTGTGGATGTGTTGATAGTGTCTGGTGATCAAGACTTGTCGAAATGACCGGTTTAGGGGGTATTTATAGCCAGCCTCCCCGAAATAGCCGTTGGAAAAGTAGGCTGACAGAACTTTACTGTGAACACCAGATGATCCGATGTCTCCCCTTTAGTTATCATCGGTCAAGTTACTTTAGCTGACGTCATTATGTCAGATATGATCGTTGTTAGACCGATGTTGATCCTGTCTTCTCATCGGATGATCCGGTGGCTCTTCCTCCAGAATTTTCTCAAGCTTGATGCTTACTGGAGTAATCGACTGATGTATGCTTCTCTGTACATCGGATGATCCGGTGCTACACTTGGTCCAATGATCTTGCAAACTGTACTGATGGACCGATGTTGCTGAGCCATTCACATCGGATGATCCGGTGAGTACTTTGTTCTGAGGTCTTCTTCTTCATTTGAACCAACTCGACCGATGTGTTATTCTGAGGAATCAACGGTTGATCCGGTGAGTTGATTTTGTTTGCTTCGGGTTGTTTCTAAGTGAATTTTTGTGTCTTGCTCGATTGACCTCTTTGACATTTGTTGCAAAGGCATTTCTGATGATCTTTAAGCATTGAATGTTGTCAATTTAAAGTTGAATGACTTTGACATAAGAGCTTTCACTTCTTGTCTTCATATCATTGATTTGATCTCATACATTGATTGTTAGGGGTCTCCAGTGACATATTGATTTCATTTTATTGAGTGATTATGGGGACCATGCATTCACAAATTCATTAGTAAAATCCAATGGTTGTCATTAATCACCGAAACCATACCTCATTGGGGCCTAGATGCTTTCAATCTCCCCCTTTTTGGTGATTGATGACAACACAACAATTTAAAGCGCAATGGTAATGAATTTGATAGAATGAAACTTAAAGGATATGCAATGAATATAAGATATCACACTTATTATTTGAAAGCTCAAAATTAATCAATAACTCAAGTGTGAATAAGTGAGTAACACCAACTAATCTCAATTGATTAATTAACATAAGAGTACTCAATGAACACCAAATGAGTAGCGAAAGCATCGAAATACAAAAGATAATATAGATAAACTCCAAATTACAAAAGATAACAGATAACTCAAAAGAAGGACTCCCCCTGAGACTAAGACACTCCCCCTGAGACTAAGACACTCCCCCTGACTCCTCTAACTCTTTTCCCCCTTTGGCATCAAGACACCAAAAAGGGATCCGAGTGCCTAAGGATCCTGAGTACTGGGCGCAATGACGAACTGGTCACCATCGGGAGTGCTGTCATCGGAGCTGCTGCCTGGAGTAGAGGTGGAAGGAGCTGCCGGAGCCGTAGGAGCCACCGTCGGTGCCTGTTGTGTAGGAGCTGCTGGAACAGGTGCACTGACGATGGAGGCCGGCATCTGCTGGAACAGGGTCGTAGCCGGCAGCGGGGAGTGAGACGGAGCACCAGGAGCCAGAAGTGGAGACATGCTGAAGGAGGGAATCGGCGTAGACGGCACCGGAGCAGCAGTTGGAGCCAGGACTAGAGGTGGTGGAGCGACTCCTGGCAGCTGCGACGGGAGGGCAATCCCGATCTGGGTGTAGAGGTTGGTGATCAACCCCAGGATGCCCATCATCGCCTGCTGCGTCTGCTGCTGCTGGTCGAGGGTGCGCTGGTGCATCTGGTCGATCAGCCCCGTCAGCCTGTCAGTGTCCTCTCACCTCTCACGGGCGATCTGACGCTGCATCTCCTGCTGCTGCTGCTGCTGGAGCTCAAGAAGGCGGGCAGTCTGCTCTGCTCGGGCCTGCTCAGCTGCCAGTCTGTCGAGACGCTGCTGCTCAACCATCTGCTGGAGAAGCGAAGTCAGCTCTGACGTGTGAGTGACCTGTGCCTCAGTGACGGGAGGTGGAGTAGGTGGTGGCACTGTAGAGCCTCCAGCCTCCACGTCATGCTGCCTGGGTGAGGGAGGAGGAGGTGGAAAGTACACCTCGACACTATCGTTGGTGTCGCTCTCGGACCATATGTGTTGCAGGTCCTCACCCTGTGCCTCTGCCTCAGCTAGCCTCTCATCCTCCTTCTCCAAGTCCGACCAGTCCTCCTCAGAAAGGCGAGCCCTGACCTGACGCTCGACTGGACGGCCAAGGCGGCGGTCTCCAGGAGCTGGGGCACGGTAGTGGCTAAACTGTGTGACGCTCTCGTCGGTGAGGCGGTCATGCACGGCGAACTCCTCAGGGACCATCATGGTGAGCAGGTAGCTGATCCAGTGACCATATACGAGCTGCCTCATCATGCCCACTCCATCTGTGATCACATCCTCCATCTCGCATATGAGGACGTCCATTATGTCGAACTCCATCCCGTTCATGATGTAGAACAGGAGAGTTTGCTGTAGGCTGGTGAACCCCTCCAAGTAACCAGACCTCGGAAGGAGCGTGCGGCGCAAGGCGAGGTGCACTGTGCGCGCAGCAGGAGTCAACAAAGCCGGTACTCTCGGCTGGTCGGGAGAGAAAGTAGGACCGAACAAAGAACGGATCTCCTCCAGAGTTGGTGCCACTCCTCCAGTGAGCGGCCTCCTCGGAGGGTCTGCCTGACCATAGACCCTCTCATGCACGCAGGTGTCGTGCAAGTCTACTCCCAGCAGCTGTGCTGGTGTCTGCCTCGTCAAGTGGTAGTGCTGTCCCATGAACATGAAATCAATCGATCTTCTGCCCTCAGAGACGTAGAGGGTGGCGTAGAACAAGCGTACCCAATCCTCCACGTAGGCACTCCTCTCATAGGACACTAGCTGCACCAGACCTCTGTACCTCTTGAAATAACGTCGAATCTCTGTCTCGGCAGCCAGTGCGAGCTGATCCCAGTCCAGGAAGTTGTGTTGGAACAACTTGTGGCCTCGGTGTCTGTAAGTCTCGTAGAGAGACGCCTGCGTCACGGTCCAGAACCGACTGTCCACCAGGGCTTCCCGGGGCTGCGGGTACCACTCCTCAAGCAGCACACTCCACCTGAGTCTGCGAAGCTGCTTGACCTTCATCTTCTAGTAGTCGGTCAACTGGACTCCTTCAGCGACATGGACAGTGGTGTCCATCTCGTAGATAGCTCGCTGGGCCTCCCTGTCCTCACGACGATCGGCAGCCGTCGGTCTCGGACGAGGTGCTGCCGGGGGATGACCCCCACGGGTCCGGGCTGAGTGCCGGCGGACGAGAGGCTCTACCGGCTCTTCTTCGGCCTCGGAGTCATCGATCACATGAGGCTGCCTCGGATGAGCCTCGCGGATCCTCAGCGACCCTCCTCGGCCACGCTCACGCTCCTCGGCGGTGCGAGCGGCCATCAACGCCTTCTTTTCTTCCTTCGACAATTTTTGCTTCTTCGCGGCTGGCTCCGCGATGGCCTTGCCCTTGTTCTTCTTGTCACGAGCCATTGCGATCGGGCGCGTGAACGGAGTCGGAACGGCAACGCGGAGAACTACGCACCCAGAAACCCTAGTGACAACGATCGTGGAGGCACCACGACGGCGAGGATGAGCGCGTGGTGCGACTGGTGGCTGGTGGTGCACGGGAGGAGGCGGCGGCGGCGCTTGGGTGGAGGCGCGGCGGCGGCTGGGTGAAGCGGCGGCGACGGCGGTGGTGTGGCGGCGGTGGCTGCAGTGGTGCTGCGGCGGCGGCGGCGGGAGCACGGCAGCGGCGGCCGGAGACGGCGGCGGCGGCAGTCGGTGGTGGCGCGGCGAGAGGAACGGCGGCGGTGGATTTGGCGACGGAATCGGGAGAGAAAACGACGAAGGCAAAATGACGTTTAAATAGTGGGTCCCAAACCCTAGCCGTAAATTTAACACCGGATGGACCGATGATGAACGATGGGAGCATCGGTTGAATGATACAGTAAGGTTTTTCAGAAAAGTGCCGTTGACATCGGATGGACCGATGTTGAATGATGGGCGCATCAGTCGAATGGTACAGTAAGGATGTTCAAAAATGGAATGTTGACACCGAATGGTCCGACGTGGGATGAAGTAGCATCGGTGGAATTTGGCGCAGTTCCAGAAGAGTGAACACCGGATCGACCGATGTTTTTCAGAATGAACGCGTCGGTTGAATTGAGATACTGACCGAACTGCCCCTTGGAGATTGAACACCAATTGATCCGATGAGGGATTGACCTAGTCATCGGATAATCCGATGAGAGCAGAACAAAAACATCCCATATATGTCCTTTGACCAAACAAACAAGCAAAGAGAAACACATATCTTAGGACTTTTTGGGCAACCCCTTACCCCTCAAAAAGGCTAATATGCCAATAACTTGGCTAATCCTTAAAGCAAATGGAACACCGAGAAAAATAGGAGGAAAATATCCAAATAAAATGTAAGGCCAATGCTTTGTGAGGTAGAGTATGAAGACTTCTATCTCTTTAAAGCATGTTCCTCTAGGCATTAACGCACCTAACATTTTGTTCTTTCCACCACATATGAGTTGAGATATTGCATTTCAAACAAGTCTCTTTCTCATGAGGTGGGTTCCCCTTTGTGACAATCTACCGTATGCAATGCCAAACAAATTATAGTGCAAGAAATTTAAATATGAGTGCAAGTCTATATGGTAGGCATCATGCAAGGCATAAAGTAAATCTATCTTGCCAAGTTTGAACCTTTCAAAGGCTTCCTCAGGGAGAGCTACTCTCCAAGCCTTGGGAAAACCCAAAAGGACCACCATCCCAAGCTAACCCTTGCTCACCCCTATCCTTTGAGAGTTAGGCAAGACCTATATGACATGCATTCTTACATGATCATGGCAACTTACATGACGCTTGATGCATCTAGCACATTTAATTCACTCCTTAGCCTAGAAAAAGTTTTCTCATCAAGTGGTTTAGTAAAGATATCCGCCAATTGTTCTTCGGACCTAACACCTCGCAATGAGATGTCTCCCTTAGCTTCATGGTCCCTTAAGAAATGATGGCGAATATCAATGTGCTTAGTGCGGGAGTGTTGAACGGGGTTTTTAGCTATCTTAACCGCACTTTCATTGTCACAAAGGAGAGGCACACAACCAAGTTTAATACCAAAGTCCAAAAGGGTTTGCTTCATATAAAGAATTTGGGCACAACATGCACTGGCCGCAATGTATTCCGCTTCCGCCATGGACAAGGTGACGGAATTTTGCTTCTTGCTTGACCAAGAAACTAGGGAACGCCCAAGCAAGTGTCACCCACTGGAGGTACTCTTGCGATCCACGCGGCATCCGGCAAAGTCCGAATCAGAGTATCCCACAAGATGGAATTTTGCACCTTTAGGGTACCACAGGCCCACACTAGGGGTATGCTTAAGATACCGAAGTATCCTAAAGACCGCCTTCCCATGCGATTCTTTAGGTGCCGCTTGAAAGCGAGCACACAAGCATACGCTAAACATGATATCGGGCCTAGATGCGGTAACGTAAAGCAATGAACCAATCATAGAACGGTAGTTAGATTGATCAATAGGTTTACCGTCCTTATCCGCGTCGAGATGACAATTGGTTTCCATTGGAGTGCTTCTTGAGCTACAATATCCCATCTCAAATTTCTTCAAGAGGTCCTTGGTGTACTTCTCTTGATAGATGAAGGTCCCCTCTTGAAGTTGCTTGATTTGAAATCCAAGGAAGAAGTTGAGCTCTCCAATCATTGACATCTCGAATTCCCTAGACATCATTTTGCCAAACTCATGGCTAAGAGCTTCGTTAGTTGAACCTAAAATAATATCATCAACATAAATTTGACAAATGAACAAATCTCCGTTGATGCCCTTGGTGAAGAGTGTAGTGTCCACCCTCCCGATCTTGAATCCTTGCATGATGAGGAAATCCCGTAGTCGTTCGTACCACGCCCTAGGTGCTTGCTTGAGCCCGTAAAGCGCCTTGTGCAACCTGTACACATGATTAGGATTCCTCGGATCTTCAAACCCGGGAGGTTGTTCAACATAAACAAGCTCGTTAATGTAACCATTAAGAAAGGCACTTTTCACATCCATTTGATAAAGTCTAATACTATGATGTGATGCAAAGGCAAGGAGTATACGGATGGCTTCTAGCCGGGCGACCGGGGCAAATGTCTCCCCAAAATCTAGTCCTTCAACTTGCAAGAACCCTTTGGCCACAAGTCTTGCCTTGTTGCGGACCACAATGCCATTCTCGTCTTGTTTGTTGCGGTACACCCACTTTGTTCCGATGACGTTCTTGTCCTTGGGTCGCTCCTCCAACACCCAAACTTCATTGCGGATGAAGTTGTTGAGTTCTTCTTGCATGGCCATCACCCAATTTGGGTCTTGGAGTGCTTCCTCAATGTGGGTGGGTTCTACACACGAAACAAACGAGTAGTGCTCACAAAATGAAGCAAAGTGGCGAGAACGTGTGCTTACACCCCTTGACGGACTTCCAATGATTTGGTCCATTGGATGCGCCTTGGAGATGCGTCCATGCCTCATAAGTGGTTGTGAAGCACTTGGCGAAGGTGATGCATGTTGCTCCTCTTGTGGTTGGACTTGATCATGTACTTCTTCTTCCTCTTGATGTTGTTGTGCTTGTGAGTCTTGAGTCGGCAATGGATCATCCTTCTCTTCTTCGTCAACTTGAGGCGCCATAGAGGTGTTGTTGTTGGAACTTGAAGCTCCCCCTTGATCATGGCTCTCCTCAACGTCGGGCTTGATGTCTCCAATGGTCATGTTCTTCATGGCTTCTCGTAGAGGCTCATCATCTATTTCATCATGACCAAAACTCTCCTCTTTGGAACCATTAGTCTCATCAAACTCAACATCACAACTTTCCTCAACTAAACCGGAGGTTTGGTTGAATACTCGATATGCTTTTGAGTTTGATGCATAACCAAGGAATATACCAATATCACATCTTCTTTCAAACTTACCAAGCCTTTTCTTGCGATAGATGTAGCACTTGCATCCAAAGACTCGAAAGTAGGAGATGTTGGGATTTCTCCCAATGAGAAGCTCGTACGGGGTCTTTTGAAGTAGTCGATGGAGATAGACCCTATTTGCAGCATGGCACGCCGTGTTGATTGCTTCGGCCCAAAACTTCTCTGACGTGCCGTAGTCATCAAGCATTGCTCTTGCAAGAGTGATGAGTGTTTTGTTCTTCCTTTCAACGACACCGTTTTGTTGAGGGGTGTATGTGGCCAAAAACTCATGTTTTACTCCTTCACGGTCACACCACTCCCCAATGTTGTAGTTCTTGAATTCGGTGTCGTTGTCACTTCGGACCTTGATGATGGGAAGTTGAAATTCCCTTTGAGCGCGGTTGGCGAAGGTCTTGAACACTTCCGGAGTTTCACTCTTGTCACCTAGAAACAAAGTCCAAGCATAGCGAGAGTAGTCATCAACAATAACAAGACAATAGAGGTTACCGCCAAGACTTTGATATGTGGACGGTCCGAAGAGGTCCATGTGAAGTAGTTCAAGTGGCTTGGAGGTTGACACCATTGTCTTCATTGGGTGGTGTGAAGCAACTTGCTTCCCGGCTTGGCAAGCGCTACAAAGCTTGTTCTTCTCAAATGTGACATCCTTCACGCCGATCACCATCTCGAGCTTAAATGACTTCTTGAGTTTGCTCATCCCTATGTGCGCTATGCATCGGTGCCATAGCCAACCCAAGCTTGTCTTAGTGAAAAGACAAGTGTTCAAGCTAGCATTCTTGTTGGAGAAGTCCACTAGGTAGAGGTGTCCATGCCGAAATCCTTTGAAGACTATATCTTTGCTTGTTTCACTACTCACAACAACATCATTTTTGCTAAATGTGCATGTTAGTCCAAGATCACATAGTTGTGCAATAGAAAGTAAATTAAAGCTAAGTGACTTAACATACAAAACATTGGAAATGGATAAATCATTTGAAATAGTAATTTTACCTAACCCAATTACCTTTCCCTTAGAGTTATCACCAAAGGTGACTTGTTCATGATTGTCGGGGTTTTCTATGGTGGTGAACATACCATCATTGCCGGTCATATGTTGAGTGCACCCGCTATCGAGTACCCAATGCTTTCCTCCGGCTTTGTAGTTCACCTACACACATGAATTCAATTTTTGACTTTAGGCACCCAAGCCAACTTAGGTGACTTGTTCATGATTGTCGGGGTTTTCTATGGTGGTGAACATACCATCATTGCCGGTCATATGTTGAGTGCACCCGCTATCGAGTACCCAATGCTTTCCTCCGGCTTTGTAGTTCACCTACACACATGAATTCAATTTTTGACTTTAGGCACCCAAGCCAACTTAGGTCCTTGTATGTGTGATACAAGTGTTTTTGGGACCCAAAGTTGCTTGGGGAGCTTCCCCTTCATGCCCTTCATGTCTTTGCCAATGAACATTGCCTTCACCTTGCCATGTACTTTACTCAAGAGATAATAATGATCATTGAAAGTAGATTTATAGTTAGTAGGCAATTTAGGAGAAGGTCGGTTAGGAAGAGGACACTCCCTTGTGTGGTGACCGGTGACCTCACAATGTTGGCAATAAGAACCAACTTCCTTGATGAAGCTTGTTCTTAGCTCCGGTGAGGGCACATTTCCTTTGTTAGGCACCGGGAAGGATCCAAGTCCTCTCTTGTTGAAGGTCTTTGCTTGTTGGAAGAGAATTTCCTTGTGCTTGACTTCTCCTTTTGAAAGTCTAGCCACACTAGTGCGGAGACTCTCAATTTCTTCCAACAAGTCCTTCTCCCTAGAATTAGCTTTCAAAGGCAAAGACTTGTGCAAAGCATTAGTGGCATGAGAAGTAATGTTGTCATTAAGAGTTTGCTTCTTCATATTTTTCAACTCTTGATCAAGCATGTCATGAGCAAGGTTAAGTGTTTGATGTTCTTGTGTCAACTTGTTGTGCTCTTCCAAGAGTGTTTGGTGTGCTAAGTTAAGTTCATGATTATCTATCTTGATTTTAGTATTTTCTTCCTCAATTTGCTTGACATGGGATTTGAGCGTGTCATGCTCTTTGAGTATGCTTTCATACTTGTCAAGCAAATCAAGGTTAGCACTCTCAAGTTTAGCACGAGTTTCTTCAAGCACTTTAATCTTACTCTTTTCCCTCTTAATGATAGCATGATATTCATTTATCAAAGAAGTTAAATCATCAGGGGAAACCTCATCATCGCTAGAGTCATCACATACCTTGGTGTTACCTTTTGCCATGAGGCACATGGGCGGTGGATGAAGAGGTGCATCATCATTGTTGGCGATGGCGAGGCCGGCCAAGCTTTCTTCTTCCTCTTCACTCTCTTCATCACTTGTTTCTTCGTCGGTGACCCATTCATTTGCCTCACACATGAACACCTTTTGTGGGCCATTTCTCTTCTTTGGGAAGAGCTTTGCCTTCTTGCCCTTGTCATTTTTCTTCTTCCCAAAGGCTCTTGGTTTGGGTTTGGCCTCTTCTTCATCATCATCACTCTCTTCAAGCTTGCGATGCTTGCTTTTGTAGTTCTCTCTTCTTTTGTCCGGTTTTGGACAATCATAGGAGATGTGGCCTTGATCACCACAATTGTAGCAAGTCTTGCGATCATCTCTCATTGGTAGAAACGCTTTCTTATTGGGATCAAAGGTGTACCCCTTCTTGGTAATCTTGGAGTTTAAGCGTGAGAACTTTCTCATCATCAATGCAAGCTCATCATCATCATCTTCACTTGATGCTTGTTCTTCTTCACTTGAGCTAGGCTCAACCACCTTCTTCTTATTGAGGCTTGTTTTATTGGTGGAGGCCTTTAGAGCAATTTTATTTGAAGATGATTGCTCCATCATCCCAAGTACACTCATCTCATGAGCGTGTATTTCTCCAATGAGCTCCGAAACTTCAATGTGGTCAAGTGACTCTTTTGGGAGCATGGAGTTGATGATATTGTACTTTGGCTTGGGAAGGAGCATGAGGATCTTGCGGTTGATGAGTCCCTTGCCAAGAGAAGCAATGTCAAGAGCATTGATTTCTTCAATAAGCACATTCAAGCGAGAGAATATTTCAATGACATTTTCATGAGGAAGCATTTTAAATTCATCATATTTGGCTTTAAGCATGTGATATTTTAATTCCTTGACACGAGAAGAGCCCTCATGAATTTCTATTAAGCAAGCCCAAATTTCACAAGCTTTTTCTTTACTAGCAATTCTAGCGAATACATCTTGACTAATACATTCATAGATTGCATTCCTAGCTTTAGCATCCCATTTAATTTGATCACCAACATAATTGTGTTCTCCAAACCCCGCGTGGGTCGCTTCCCAAACTTCGGGCGTAATAGCCTCTAGATAAGCGTGCATGCGTGTTTTCCAATAAGAAAAGTTCTTGCCCTCGAAGATAGGAACCGAACCCCCAACCTTGGCCATTTTAGCCCTCTAGCGGTGAAGCTAGAATGATCCTATGAGCAACCTTGCTCTGATACCAATTGTAAGGACCGAATGCCCAAGAGGGGGGGGGTGAATTGGGCTTTCTCGAAAAATTCTAAGCAATGAAACTTAATTTGTAAAGCCCAATTCCCTACGCAAACTATCTATGCATTCTAGAGATAGAAACTTCGCGGAATATAAAATGCATAAAAGTAAGGGAAAGGAGAAGGATGCAAACTCCCGAGGAGACAAGGATTTATCCCGTGGTTCAGCAAGATCGTCAAGATCTTCCTACATCCACGTTGTGGCACCCACCAAAGGGTTTTGTCACACCCAAGTCACCGAGACGAGGGGTCTTCACTATTCCTCTCCGTTTGCCTCCTTTGGCAAGGTGGAGCTCAAGCCTTGTACAACTTCGACCTTCCGGGCTTCCACACACGCCTTGGAAAGCTCCGGAAGTCTTGTCACAGTTACAAACACCAAGGGCACTCCCTTGAGGCTCTCACACTATCCTAGAGAGTTCACTCACCCAGAATGGAGGCACACAATCTCTCTCTCTAGCTAGTTCTAGCCTAAATCTTGGTGTAAAGGTGATCGAAATGGTATAGAAGTGATTGCTCTTGGTCTTGAATGCTTGTGGATGTGTTGAAAGTGTCTGGTGATCAAGACTTGTCGAAATGACTGGTTTAGGGGGTATTTATAGCCAGCCTCCCCGAAATAGCCGTTGGAAAAGTAGGCTGACAGAACTTTACTGTGAACACCGGATGATCCGATGTCTCCCCTTTAGTTATCATCGGTCAAGTTACTTTAGCTGACATCATTGTGTCAGATTTGACCGTTGTTAGACCGATGTTGATCCTGTCTTCTCATCGGATGATCCGGTGGCTCTTCCTCCAGAATTTTCTCAATCTTGATGCTTACTGGAGTAATCGACCGACGTATGCTTCTCTGTACATCGGATGATCCGGTGCTACACTTGGTCCAATGATCTTGCAAACTGTACTGATGGACCGATGTTGCTGAGCCATTCACATTGGATGATCTGGTGAGTACTTTGTTCTGAGGTCTTCTTCTTCAGTTGAACCAACTCGATCGATGTGTTATTCTGAGGAATCATCGGTTGATCCGGTGAGTTGATTTTGTTTGCTTCGGATTGTTTCTAAGTGAATTTTTGTGTCTTGCTCGATTGACCTCTTTGACATTTGTTGCAAAGGCATTTCTGATGATCTTTAAGCATTGAATGTTGTCAATTTAAAGTTGAATGACTTTGACATAAGAGCTTTCACTTCTTGTCTTCATATCATCGATTTGATCTCATACATTGATTGTTAGGGGTCTCCAGTGACATATTGATTTCATTTTATTGAGTGATTTTGGGGACCTTGCATTCACAAATTCATTAGTAAAATCCAATGGTTGTCATTAATCACCGAAACCATACCTCATGGGGGCCTAGATGCTTTCAAGGGGTAGGGTTAGGGGCTAATCACCCCACCACGTGACAGCCCTAGCCGCCACCCCTCGAAGGCCTCATGCCGAGACCCTTGTCGCGCGCGCGGTGCTAGCACACCAGCGCACGGTGTTCCTCTCCGTACGTGTGGACTCCGTGGAGGCGCTGCTGCTACTGCTGCGCTGATCGGCCACGACAATCGTGATTGTCTATCTGCTGCCGTGACGAGGACGAGGAGGAGACGAACGAGATCGTCTACCTCCCCTGCACCGACGCACATCTACGTTCCGCTGCGCTGCGCGTCTAGTGGTAACGATCCATGACCACTGTACTCGCATGTTTCCTGGATGACGCGGTAGAGTTGCTAGAGTAGCGTACCGCCGATTTCCCTACAGTGGTATCAAGGCCGACTTGCGTACTTTCTGGTCTGGATCTTATTAGTAGATGGAATCTACTGCAGACATATTCATACGATGAATTTTATCGCACGGTTTTTGGGGTTCGGAATTGGTTAGAGTAGATTGTGATCGTATATGACTAAAGGGTCAGTTCGTGCTCCTTCTCCGCTGTGTGCGCAACCTGTCCCTACCGGCTGGAATCACCATCGAGACTAATCGTGTACATAGCTAACAGATTGAGCCAACAGACCACGGTCATGAGTCGTGATCTACTCAAGAATAACCGGTCACATTGAAAATTGAGACATTCCGAATGGCTCGGATTCGGGTTGATTTGATCAATCCGATGATATTTTCATTGTGATTTTATAGATGCGATCTATGTAATTCCGTTTGGTGTCTAGCGGCCCCCCGCCCGCTAACCGGCTAGCGGGACCGCCGTTTTGCTGTCTGCTATAGCGATTACATAATATAGTTTCGCGCTAGAAATTGTTCTACGCTTAACTCGTTTTTGCAGGGAATGATGTGAATGGTATGGCCTTAATGTGATGTGATGATATGTGTGTAAATTCATGCAGCCCGCGTGTTGCAAATTTAACACAACCGGGTTGAGGTTGTCACATAATTGTATAACGACCTGCGTGTCGACCTGTGATGCTTGATCTCTCATGTAATTTATTTGGTAGGTATTAGTTGTATTAGCTTCTTTTATTATCATGGAGATGTCTTCAAGCATGGTGGAGATGGAGATCACCACAAGAAGGGAGGCATGGCAGCTCAGATCTTGATGGGACCATGGCGATGGAGACCATTATGATTCTAAAAGCCATATTATTCACAATGTGATATGATCATATGCCTGTGATGTTTATTTATTACTATTCTTTTCATGCTTTTCATATGGTGGATGTTTTGTCATGATAGAATAGCTTCCTTCACAAAAGTTGAGCATTTGATGCCATTTACCAATAGCTGCACCTATGATATTTTGATTGTTGTGTGGTAGGTTTGCCAAAGCAAAGTACCATCATCTATCATAATTCATAGGGTGAATGTTGGACATTCACACGCATAGTGTTGGTTTACTCAACAAAGCTATCAAAATGGTTTTGGGCTTTATGGCATAGAGTTGGGAGCCGGGGCATTGGATGTCACCCAACAAACAAGAGTCATATAGAGATATGATCAACAATGGTTGTTTACCTATGTCACTGATTTCCTAGCAGTGAAGCCAAAGCTCACTAGGAATTAGTGAATATGGATCTTAAACCACTATCTGTCGTTAGAGGGAAGACGATGATCATATAGTGGTGATATCTTTTATTAAACTGTTAATAGAAGATTGGTACATAACATAGTGCTAAACCTTGCATATTTATTCTCTATTGTAGATAATGTCTGCTAGTAACAATTCTGGTTTCAATTTGCGATCTGTGCTTGAAAAGGAAAAGCTCAATGGAGCTAACTTTATCGATTGGTACGGCAACCTGAGAATCGTTCTTAGGCAACAGAAGACCGAGTACATTCTTCTGCAGCCTTACCCTGATGACCTCCCAGCTGATGCAACTAATGCAGCACGTAGAGCTTATACAAAGCACTGCGATGATGCGCTTAATGTAAGCTGCCTCATGCTCGCCACTATGTCCCCTGATCTGCAAAAATAGTATGAGCATACAAATGCTTATTCTATGATTGAGGGACTGCGTGGAATGTTTGAGAATCAAGCAAGGGCTGAGAGATACAACATCTCAAAGTCCATGTTCTCATGCAAGCTGGTGGAGGGTAGCCCGGTCAGCCCTCATGTAATCAAGATGATTGGTTACATTGAAACTTTGGGAAAACTTGGTTTTGAACTCAAGGATGATCTGGCTATTGACGTGGTTCTCCAGTCGCTCCCACCGAGCTACGAGCCATTCATATCGAATTTTCAAATGAATGGCATGGAGAAAACTTTGGCTGAATTGCATGGGATGCCTAAAACAGCCGAAGAAAGCATTAAGAAAAACGCCACTCATGTGATGATGGTGCAAAAGGAGAATAAAAAGAGGAAGCGTGTGACGCATCCTAAAGGTAAAGGCAAGGGAAAGGTTCCCGATGAGCCTTCAAGCTCAAAGTCTAAACCAAAGGGCAAATCTGGTCCTTCTCCTGATGATGAATGCTTTCACTGTCATGGTAAGGGACACTGGTCTAGAAATTGCAAGAAGTACTTGGAGGATAAGAAGAAGAAGGGAAGTGAGACTTCCACTTCAGGTATAAATGTTATAGAAATTAACATTGCATTATCTTCTAGTGAATCATGGGTATTTGATACCGGATCGATGACTCACACTTGCAAGTCGTTGCAGGGTCTAAGTGAGACTAGAAGATTTGCAAAAGGCGAGTTGGATGTTCGTGTCGGCAATGGAGCAAAGGTTGCGGTTATAGCTGTCGGAACCTACCACTTGTCATTACCCTCAGGATTAGTTTTGGAATTGAATAATTGTTATTGCATTCCTACTTTGAGCAAGAACATTATCTCTTCTTCGTGATTAGAAGAAATTGATGGTTATGAGATTGTAATAAAGAACAAATGTTGTTCTATTTATTACAATAATATTTTCTATGCTCAATGTCCATTGGTGAATGGATTATATGTTCTTGATCTTGAGGATAAAACTGTCTGTAACATTAATACCAAAAGGGCTCGACGAAATGATCTAAATCCCACTTTTATTTGGCATTGTCGCTTAGGTCATATAAATGAGAAACGCATTGAAAAACTCCATAAAGATGGATTACTAAGCTCATTTGATTTTGGATCACTTGACACATGTGAATCTTGTTTGCTTGGGAAGATGACGAAAGCACCCTTCACTGGTCAAAGTGAGAGGGTGACTGAAATGTTGGGACTTATACATACAGATGTATGTGGACCAATGAGTTCAATTGCTAGGGGTGGTTTTCAGTACTTCATCACATTTATCGATGACTTTAGTAGATATGGTTATGTCTACCTAATGAGGCACAAGTCTGAATCCTTTGAAAAGTTCAAAGAATTTCAGAATGAAGTACATAATCAATTGGGCAAGACAATTAAACTTCTACGATCTGATCGTGGGGGTGAATATTTGAGCCATGAATTTTATGATCATTTAAAACAATGTGGAATTGTTCCACAGTTGACTCCACCTGGAACGCCTCAATGGAATGGGGTGTCTGAGCGGAGGAACCGAACCTTGTTGGACATGGTTAGGTCGACGATGAGCCAAGCAGATCTTCCACAATCCTTTTGGGGTTATGCTCTTGAAACTGCTGCGTTTACACTAAACAGAGTCCCAACTAAGTCTGTTGAGAAGACACCATATGAGATGTGGACCGGGAAACTTCCCAGATTGTCTTTCCTCAAAGTTTGGGGATGTGATGTTTATGTCAAACGTTTGACATCAGACAAACTCACTCCAAAATCAGACAAATGCTTCTTTGTGGGATATCCTAGGGAAACCAAGGGATATTATTTTCATAATAAAACAGAGGGTAAAGTGTTTACCGCTCGCAATTGTGTCTTCTTGGAGAAAGAGTTTCTCTCAAAAGGAGTTAGTGGGAGCAAGGTGCATCTAGAAGAAATTCAAGAAATACCTGAAAATGTTTCGGCATCCACTGATCCTATACAGGATGTACAAGATGTTGTACAACCAGTTGATGAAACACCAGCCCCACGAAGGTCTACGAGGGTACGTCGTGCGACTGAAAAGTTAACGCTTCTAACCACAGAGCAGCATGACATGATATTGCTGGACAATAATGAGCCCACGACCTATACTGAAGCAATGATGGGACCCGACTCTAAGAAGTGGCTTGGAGCCATGGAATCTGAAATTGAATCCATGCATGAAAATCAAGTTTGGAACTTGGTTGATCCAATCGAAGGTGTGAGACCTATAGATTGTAGATGGATTTTCAAGAAAAAGACTGATATGGATGGAAATGTTTACATCTATAAAGCGCGATTGGTGGTGAAAGGTTTCAAACAAATTCAAGGTGTTGATTATAATGAAACTTTCTCACCCGTTGCAATGTTTAAGTCTGTTCGGATTCTTCTAGCAATTGCTGCATATTTTGATTATGAAATATGGCAGATGGATGTCAAAAAAGCCTTTCTTAATGGAAGTGTGACTGAGGATGTGTACATGACACAACCTGAGGGTTTTGTCGATCCTAAAAATGCTAGTAAAATATGCAAGCTTCAAAAGTCCGTTTATGGGTTGAAGCAAGCATCTCGGAGTTGGAATCTACGTTTTGATGAAGTAATCAAAGGGTTTGGTTTCATCAAGAACGTAGAAGAACCTTGTATTTACAAGAAGTTTAGTGGGAGCACACATATATTTCTGGTCCTATATGTAGATGACATATTATTGATCGGAAATGACATTCCAATGCTTGGTGATGTTAAATCCTCATTAAGAAAAAGTTTCTCAATGAAGGATTTAAGAGAGGCAGCGTATATTTTGGTCATAAAGATCTATAGAGATAGATCTAAAAGGCTAATTGGATTAAGCCAAGATACATACATTGACAAGATATTGAATCGGTTCAATATGCAAGATTCCAAGAAAGGTTTTTTTCCAATGTCACATGGCATTACTCTAAGCAAGAGTCAGTGTCCTTCGACACCTGATGAGCAAAAGAGGATGAGGGCGATTCCTTATGCTTCGGCTATTGGATCCATCATGTATGCCATGCTATGTACACGCCCAGATGTATCTTATGCTCTAAGTATCGCAAGCAGGTATCAATTAGATTATGGTGAGGCTCATTGGACCGTTGTCAAAAACATCCTTAAGTACTTGAGAAGAACTAAGGATGCATTCTTAGTGTTTGGAGGTGAAGAAGAGCTCGTTGTAAAAGGTTGCACCGATGCCAGCTTCCAAACTGATAAGGATGATTCTAAATCGCAATCCGGATTTGTGTTCTGCCTCAATAGAGGGGCAGTGAGCTGGAAAAGTTCCAAGCAAGATACAGTAGCAGATTCAACCACAGAGGCGGAGTATATTGCAGCTTCTGAAGCAGCAAAGGAAGCTGTTTGGATTAGAAAATTTGTTTCTGAGTTGGGTGTTGTTCCTAGCGTGTCCAGTCCTGTGGATCACTACTGTGACAATAGTGGAGCCATTGCACAGGCAAAGGAGCCTAGATCACACAAACGATCCAAACACATACTACGACACTATCACCTCATTCGAGAGATCATCGACCGAGGTGATGTGAAGATATGCAAGGTGCACACGGATTTGAATGTTGCAGATCCGTTGACAAAGCCTCTTCCACAATCAAAGCATGAGGCGCAAACGAGATCTATGGGTATTAGATACTTACATCAGTGATCATAGTGTGTAGTGGGAGACTTGTGTCACAACTATATTTATGTACTATTAAATAAATTGTTACTCCCTCCGTTACGAAAAGCTTGTCGCTATGTAATTCATTTTTGAACTACAAAGCGACAAACTTTTTGGGACGGAGGGAGTATATGAGTAATGATTATTGACATTGATCATCAAGTATGTGACTTGTTCGTAAAATTCTTTGTTAAAAGTAATGTTACTCTAGATGATCCCTAGTCTATATCATTATATGAGATAATGATTGCATACATACTAGCACATGCATTAATTGATGATCACGTTTCACGGATCATAGATATGGAGATATCGAATTAATAATGTGAACACATGTTAGTGAACATGGTGTTAGATTGACCCACTCTGAGACACTGCTGGGATTGTTATTTCCATATGTGCCATCAGTTGGTCTTGAGTGATACACCTGCTAGATCCTTAGACCTGAGATCGCCATTGTTTCTCACTATGCGTACTTTTGTACTTTGAGACTACCAAACGCTACTCCGTAACTGGGTAGTCATAAAAGTAGTCTTCGGGTATATAATGAAACATAGAATGGGATGTGCGCGGATCAAGATGGGATTTGCCCCTCCTTAATAACAGGAGAGATATCTTTGGGCCCCTCGAGATAGTTGGATTTGAAAGTGCATGGCCATGCCAAAGTGATTAATGGTTAATCACAGTGACTAAAAGTTAGTCACGAAATGAATCCACTATTTGATCAAGTGAATGGTCGAGCTATCACAAGGATGGCACACATCTCGTCTTGAGCTTGACTGGTATCGTGAGGCAAAGGGATTAGCATGTTGAATGTATCTAGGTTCGGCCGATATGATCTTTATATACATTCGGGAGTCAGTATGTCCTGCTAGATACCTCTACTGACTTGTAGTTGGAAATGGTTTTCATTCACAACCGACTGCACATGAACCTAACGGATCAAACACTTAAGGAGTTGGAATATCGAGAATCTTGGCTAGATGATTGTCTCTAGTGCAAGTGGGAGATTGTTGGTGATGTGCCAAGAGGCAATCATAACAATTCGGTTTAAGGCCTATTGGATATTTGATCCATAAGAAATTAGGGTACTAATGGGCTTGCGACCTAAAAGCCCATTAGTACGCCTATAAACATGAGGGGTAGGGTTAGGGGCTAATTACCCCACCACGTGACAGCTCTAGCCGCCACACCTCGAAGGCCTCACGCCGAGACCCTTGCCGCGCGCGGTGCTACCATACCGGCGCACGGTGTTCCTCTCCGTACGTGTTGACTCCGTGGAGGCGCTGCTGCTACTGCTGCGCTGATCGGCTACAACGATCGTGATCGTCTATCTGCTGTCGTGACGAGCACGAGGAGGAGACGAACGAGATCGTCTACCTCCCCTGCACCGACGCATATCTAAGTTCCGCTGCGCTGCGCATCTAGTGGTAACGATCCATGGCCTCTGTACTCGCATGTTTCCTGGGTGACGCGGTAGAGTTGCTAGAGTAGCGTACTGCCGATTTCCCTACAGCTGCATGAGTCCCATCGGCTGGTATAATTTGCGACGGTCTGTCCGTCGCAAATTGGAACTAAATTGCGACGGTCGGGCTGTCGCAAATAGCCGTGTGGGGCCATCGGCGTCCGACCAATAATTTGCGACGGCTGCAGCGAGCCGTCGTAAATAGCCTTATTTGCGACGGTGGCCATCGCAAATAAGCTTAATTGCGATGAGAAACTTGTGACGGCCAGAAACTGTCGCAAATAGGGAAAATCGTCGCAAATATAGCTTATTTGCGACAGTTTCTTCCTTATTTGCGACGGTCCTGACTGTCGCAAATCGTCGGGATTACTGTAGTGATGTTACTATCTTGTTTTGGAAGATTTGAATTTCGGCTCCAGCGCGTTGTTCGAGAACTACAGTTCGACCCCTGGTGCGTGATTGAAGCTAGTAAAGTACGAGGTGCTAAATATAGTTTGTGAATTATTTAAATCTTTTTAAGGATTGATGTGATAAAGTTGAATATAGGGAGGGAGTAGCTCTCACATGGAGGGATGCTGCAAGCATGATGACGAGATGGATCCAAAGCACGGGCTCGTGCATGGCACAGAGGCGAGATGCAAACAAAGGTACAGGCTGTTCTGCTTGTGACGCACCGAGAATGCATATGGATGCCGGCCGGGGATTACTTGTAAAGGCGATCGCTGCTGCAGAAATGTAGCGCCAGTTTCGCTCTGACACAGGGATACTGGTGTCAGATAATAAGAGTTGTTAACGTCCTACAGTACCTAGTAAGTAAAAGGCTACTAGTGACTGTTCTGGATATGAATGATTTGTTATTCTAATCTAAGGCTAGTTTAGTTTAGTAGTACTGCATGCTTGATCTGTCGGCAAGGTACCATGTACGTAGGCATCAGTGACAACGACCCTTATTCTATTTATTTGGTGGCAGTTTTGGTATTTTTGGATTCATGCATCTCTCGATATACAGATTTATTTGTTCTTAGAATTCTGTTTTCATGTCATGAACATTTTATCCTTGGTTGATTCGTGCATCTGCTGCTGGTACTTGTAGGAGAGCTAACACAATCGGTCTCTCGATCGCCAAATTAGTCATCATGGCCGGGCGATAAACAAAGAACCGCTATCTCCATTTGTTAAACTTGTGCAGCTCTTCGCTCGCATAGCATCGCAGGGATGGTCATGAGGGATCGGAATCTTCTGCATTGCTTCACTCCATGCAGAGGCAGCATTAGCTCACATCTCAGACACACAATATGATCAGGACGGCTCTAGCTTTTTCTAATATTTTTTCTCACTACCGCCCGAGTGGTGGGTGCACGGTTCCTCATGGAGCATGCAGCGCATTATTTGACATTCTTGATTCTGAATATATACAACTAATTTATATATTATCTCTTTCTTCTTATTTGTTAAAAGAAATAAATTTTTGTGCTGCCGAGTCATAGCGTATGAGACGGTATGACACGGATGGGGCCGCATGCTGTGTACATGATTTTTCTCAATTTTAGTTGATTATTTTAATCATTTAATAATAATACCCCACAGATTTGTTTACGAAAATAGGCAACTTGTTGCTTTGTTATAGCGTGGCCTGTGACATACTGACATGGCAGTCAAAAATTGCTGACTGGCCAACCGGCTACGTGGGATCACAAATCGCCCAGTAGTTGAATGATTTCTTAAATTCAAATCATCAAATTATAGATTGAATTTTGAATACAAAATTAATTTTGAATTTGATGAAATGTTAAATTCAAAGCATGCGTTGTGCTGATGTGGTTTCCATGTTAGGTGTCACATCACCAGCCGCTCTCTAGTCGAACAACATGATTATCACGTCAGCTGCTATGTCATTAGGCCTTGAGCATACTAGATACCCCGACCTCTTATATCAGGATTTGGGCAGACTAGATACTCCGACCTTGGCAGGCTGGACGTTGGTAGCAGGCCCCTCTTCGAGCGGAGGGCAGCTACGGTTCGTAGCCGTGCAGTGATTACGTATCACCAGTCCCGTATATTTGATATTCCGGATACAGAACTCCGTCAGAAGGCGAGAAGGTAGCTGTTTTTTGCAAAAAAAAATGTGTTCCATTGACTATTATATTAAATGATTCTAATAATAAAAATAAAAAATTCATGTGTACTAGATGGGATGGCAAAGTGGCCAGGACAAAGTCATTATATACAAAAGCAAGATTTTAGAAGATACAGTGTTCCCAGCACAAAATTCTGTTTTTTATAATAAATAAAAAGAAAGATAATATTTTATATTCACAGTAGATGTTAAACCGTGTGCTGCTGGGTGGGAAAGTCAGAAACACATGTCCGGTGCACCGCTTCCGGTAGTGGGAAATAAAAATATATTAGAGAAAGCTAGAGCCATCCGACGTACTGCAATCATATTGTGTGGTTGAGATAGGAGCTAATGTCCTCTCTGCATTGAGTAAAGTAATGCAGAGGATATCCATCAGGTTATGAGACGCATTCACATCCTTTGCAGTAACTACACTACAGTTACTGTAGCTGACATGTAGACCCATAAGGTATATGGTCCACATGTCAGCTGCAGTGAAGATATGTGTCCGTCATAAGACTGTCCGCCTTTTCTTGGCACGCCGGGACACTAGGTGTGTCCATGTGCGCATCTCTCTTGCTCCATCTCTCACGCACTTTCGTATCCAGTGTCCAACCAGGCAACCACCCAGGCTCGGGCTTGCACGACTGTCGCTTGTCGGCGCCACAGGTCCCAGAGGAGGCGAGCAAAGGGCAAAGCTTCTCGCTGTGCATACGCGGCGCTCGAATTTTCCGTATCTTTCGCTGGGCGTTAGCGTTACGCACCGTGACGCCTGCCGTTTCACGGCGGCACGGTGAGACGCGGCCTCATCCCTCCGTCCGTCGGCGCGGGTCCGGGTCCCGGCCGGTGTCAGCGTCTCTCGATGCCCCGTATGGGAAGAGCTCAAGCACCAGGCCACACGCGCGCCTCTGACCGGCGTGCCGGGGCACTGTTGGCACGTGTGAGGATGTCAGCGCCGCACGTGGACGCGCGACATGAAACCACCGCCAAAAGGCTGCGGCGCGAGTCTGAGTCTAACACTACAGTAATATAGGGCATAAACGTCGGTTGTGCACTAAAACCAACATATATAACCTGTGAATGTCGGTGGGCCGACGCATATAACCGACGTAACTAATTTGACGTTTTTTCATTTAAAAGCGTCGGTCCCAACGCTCTTAGGAACTTAAAGCTGTCGGTAAGGTCGGACCAACGCACATATATTTAAGACCGTCGGCCGAGGAACCGACGTATTTAAATATTATAAACATCGGTTTCCGGGTCAAGTCGACGGCCTTAAAGTCCGTATGACTATTGGCCAGTTTGGAACCGACGACCTTAAGGTCATTATGACCGTCGGCTGGGTTGAAACCGACGGTTTTAATCGTCTTATAACCATTGGCCACGTGGAGAACCGACGGCCATAGTACTGATATGAGCGTCGGCCGTCCTTAAACCGACGGTCTTACTTGTTTTTTCTTTCACGCCGTTCTCTCTACCTCCCCGGCCGGGGAGCCTCCGGCTTACATACACCCATTCCAAGCACATACAACCGTTCCAGATTCAATATACCAGTTCAATACAGCAATTCCACAATCTATACAGCAGTTTTAATCACAAGTTTCCATACAGCAGTTTTAAACATAGATTCCATACAACAGTTTCAATTCCATACAACAGTTTCAACATTCCAAACATACAAGTTCTCAAACATAAGATCCGCACAACATTGTATTAACTCGAAACATCATAAGCAAAGATAGTAAACAACTGTGAAGATCAATGCATGTTGTGAGAGCTTCCACCACTCGCTCCTCCACCGCTCGCATCCATGTTGTTCAAATTTAGAAAATCATCACAACCATCGGGTGTCACTTGATGAGAATCCTATAAAAACACATTCAAATTAAAGTTTATATTAGTAAAAACGATTTCGCATGTCTCGATATCAAAGTAGAGCGCTACTTTACTAATATGTTATAAAACTTGCATAGCTATAAACATTAGTATTAATTTGACTTAGATTTGAGATTAGAAAATTGTACCACTGCTGCATGAGTTGCCGATGGCACGGGGCCGGCTGGCGGTGGTAGAAAACCTGGATATGGTGGCCAAGCTGGAGGAGTTGCGCCCAACATCGATAGAAATCCTTGAGCTGGTGGAAATCCTTGGCCACTCTCGAAACCCTGTGACAAATATTATTACTGTTGTCTAGTGTTACTCGAGTGAATAATACAAGAATTCGAAATTATACCTGTGACGACGAAGCAAACAGAGTACGAGGAGCACCGAACTGCGATCCAATTCCACCATAAGGGATAAACTGCATCAAGTAAAGATAATAAGTTAATTAATGTAACAAACTGTAATAAGCAAAATTTAACTCGAAGAAAACAATCATGTGTACCTGGAAAATATATGCCATTTGTTGCTACATTTGCATATTCATCTGTCGTATCTCACGCATCTCTTCCTTATTGCGTCTCAGTTCTTCTTTTATTTCTCTTTCCGTATTAGACTCGGACCTACTAGAACTGATGCTAGACGACCTTCGTCTAGTATAAGCCTCGCGCTCCACATACCCATCACCCAACCCAAGTCTAGAAAATATGTAAGTGTTATGATGAATTGGTAGTCATAAACATATAAATCATCAATGTCTTTTCACATACCTCCTATGCGGTAGACCTCCGCCGGCTTCGTACGCTGCCGCCACATCCAAAGGCTCTCTGACATAGTCCGCGACATCTCCATGAGTTTTCTTAAAACACTCAACATATTTTGCCTGCAATACATTGAAATAATAGATAGATCTAGTACAAGATAAATTGGCTTCATGAACACATGTAACAAATAGTGAACATTCATACCAATTTTTGTGTCGATGCCTCATCACAGAGCTGCTCCGAATGATTTGGATCTCGACCTTTGTGTCCCCTAAGATAAAGCTCAAAAAAAGTAAAAGGCGTCCCAGTTTCAGCTATCTGCAATACAAAACTTCAACATTTCAATCAATACAATTTTTTTCAAGCAAAGTATGATTGTAAGAATTCATACCATTCTTTGCTCAATTCGCACATATCCATCCGGTTTATAGAAGTGCTTTCCAGGCTTACTCTTCCGGTTCCTTCGATTTTTGTTAGATTTATTTTTGAACTCATCTGACGCCCAATACTTGCAAAACCACTGCCAAGCCTCCATATCTGCACAAATCCAATCGACGCTACTATGTAAGTACTCCTCCTTATCTAGGTGAATTTTAGCTGCATCTTTATGTGTCATTGGCTGCAACAACACCGTCTTGTAGTACACGGTCACGGCTTTGATCCGTGCATCAGAGAAAGAGTCCTTAGTACGTTTTCTAGCTGCATTCTGAAAAATGAAACTTGCATAAGTTTCACTCGTACCCTACTCCAAGCGAAACGAACCCTGCATATAAGTAACAATTAATGTCATCCAAATCAAGAAGCAATGTGATTAAATCAATAAGAAGAAACTTACCCAAAATATATCCCAAACTTTATCCTGACCAGTACCTCTGTCATACTGTTTTAGCGCATAGTGATCTCAACTATGCGCCGCCTTTCTTTGGCCTTCCACAAGAACCATACAGGGAAAACAAAAGCGAATGGCATTTCCCAACTCCGTGTTGATTACCCGTCGATGCCCCTTGCCACTCCAACCAGGCTCGATCTAGCACCTGGTACCCTTTGGCCTAATAATTGTCCACTCGTCAAGGCTTCTAGCTGGATTACGTAAAAGATGTCTCTGTAACCTGCACAGAGAATATTAGTTAATTAGTTGACAAGAAAACAAATATAAAAGATATTTAGCTTATCAATAAATCTAAAATAATAAATAAAGGGACATCGATCGGACCGCCCCAACTCAGCTAGCTCTGCCGCTCTTGCCAACCTTGCATCTCGCTCTGGATCATCAACCTCCTCTTCGTTCTCATTGTCCCCCTCAGTGCCACCCTCAGAGGAGGGCGACTGCTCAAGTACATCCACCCTCGAGCCTACTGCTGAGCCTCCTCCCAGCTCGAAGCCTCCTCCCTGCTCTACACCTCCACCCTGCTTGAAGCCTCCTCCCTGCTCTACGCCTCCTCGCTGCTCGAAGCCTCGTCCCTGCGGTGCCTCCTCCCCGTACAACTCCTCGTACGTGGGGCACCTATCAAGCACTCTCGTCTCCACCCTCGAGCCTGGTGCTGAGCCTCTTCCCTGCTCTAAGCCTCCTCCCTGCTCTGCCACGTACTCCAACAACTCTTGTCTCCTCCTCTGTGTACTCTCAGTAGTACCCTGCAAATGCAAATAAAAATGTAACACATAATAAATAAATAATTACAATATTGAAATAAATTTTAAAAAAACCAATTAACTGAAATAAGCCTGTTTGGACTGAACTAGTACTAGGCTGAGACGTGGAAGACGAAGATCCACTGTTTTTCTTGCCCTTCTTACCAAATCCTAAATGCTTCAACATCTACACAAATTTAGACAAATGATTAGTATACAAGAATATAAAACACTGAGATTTTACGTGCATACGAGGATATAAAAGAATGCATAGACTAATAATTAGAAATCATCAGCATCATAATCTGCTTCTATCACACGTGCATTAAGATGCTCATGTATCTCTCGCTCCATCTTGTCTTCAAACTCATCTTCACTCTCTTCTTCAAATCTGACATGCTCTTCCATATTCCTTTTGTGCGTTTCAATAATTCTTTGTGATTGTCGAATACGTTTTCTCGAAGGGCCAACTTGTTCTCCAGACATTAACTCTTGGGTACCTCTATTTATTTCCGCTAGTTCTATCTCACAAGATATCCTAAAATCTTCTATTCCTCGACATCATCTTGATAGACAGTGTCACCATCATCTTCTTGACTCTCGTTGTAACCATCATAACGACGAGGGTGCACTTCACGATTCACTTTATATACTACCCACCAGTTTTTCAAACTTGGGTGAGGATAACTTAAATAGTACACTTGTTCGACTTGACTCGCAAGCACAACATTATTGTTAAGAGTTGTGTAACGTGAGTTATGGTTGACCTCCACCATTCCAAAATCATCCACTCGAGTTCCCGATGTCGGATCAAACCATTGACAGTCAAAAATGACAAGTTGGAGTACTTTTGGATCGCCAAATGTGTACTCAATAATTTTTTGAAGAACTCTGTAGTATTCTTTCACTTCTCCACTACCTTCTGCAGCTACTATCATTACTCCACTGTTTGTAGTGGCAGCAAGTGGACGGTTTGCTTCTAAACTGGCCGTCCGAAAATGGTATCCGTTGATATCGTATCCTTTAAATTCATTTGCTTTCAATTGATCATGCGACATTTGTCGCAAGTCATCAGAGATGTTGACATCATTCATACACTACATAAATAAGCAAAGTTAGAATATTACGATAGTCATGTGAACTATGATTGTAAGAAAATAGACGGATAAAGAACTTACATGTTCACGAAACCAGTTCACAAAGTTCGGCCCACCGTTTATGCCCTTTTGACGTAACTTATCTAATTGACTTTGCGTAGGTTTCCGTGGAGATGTCCAATATAGCTTGTCAAACATTTCAAAATATGGCAACACTTCCTCCATGTTGAAAAATATATAAAGCATCGTGTAATTTCTCTCTTTTTCCGAAATATGATGAGAATTAGAAGCTCCAACACACTTTCCCTTCCAATGAAAAATCGGAAGCTCATTCGTACTGTGCTCCTCTACATTATGATATCGTGTTGTAGATGCATTCACATTGTTGGCACGTGAAAAATATCTGCTAGAGAAGTTAATAATCTCTTTGAATGCAAATGCCTCTGCAATACAACCCTCAACTCTTACCTTGTTACGCACTGTAGCTCTAAGTTTCTTCAATTCTCTTTCTTGGTTGTACATCCACCTGAATTGTGCAGGACCTGCTACCAATGCTTCATAAGGTAAATGCACCAGCAAATGTTGCATAACATTCATAAAACCAGGTGGAAACACTTTTTCCATCTTACATACAAGCACAACAATTTCTTTCTCCCACTGCCGCATCATCTTTTTTGACACTTCCTTAGCACATATCTGTCTATAAAAGAAGCTAAGTTCGGCAAATATCTTTTTCAGATCAGGTTTGAAGTAGCCACGGAACATTACTCGTACAAGTCTCTCGATCAAAATATGGTAATCATGACTCTTCAACCCATTCAGTTTACCGGTGTTGATATTAACACATCGTTTTATGTTGGCTGCATAGCGATCAGGAAACTTCAATGTTTTCAACCAACTAAGTATTTGCTTTCTTTCTTCCGGCCTGACACAGTATGGAGCTCGTGGTCTACTTTCGTTTCCACTTGCATTTGTTATAAACTCAAGTGTAGGACGATCATAAATGTCAGTTAAGTCTTTCCTTGCACTCAAGTTATCTTTGGTTTGATCGGTAAATTCAAAACACATGCTTATGATGCTTTCAGCGACATTACACTCCTGGTGCATCAAATCTATATTGTGGGGTAAAAGCAATGCCTTTGCATATGGTAACTCCCAAAGAAAAGAAATATGGGTCCAGTTGTATTCATTACCGTAACCTTCGAAAACACCTTCTGCGGACTCTTTTAACTTTGCATGCCATGTCACTTTTTGTTCGTCTGTCAATCGACGAGGTGGTCCTTCTGTAACCGTTCTGCCTCTTTGAAACGATTGTGTATCACTCCTAAAAGGATGGTTTGGAGGAAGGAATCGTCGATGGCAATCAAAGAAGCTGACTTTCTTTCCATACTTCAACCTGATGGCATTGATGTCAGCCATACATATAGGACAACACAGTTGTCCATGGACACACCAACCAGCCCAAATGCCATATGCCAACAAATCATGAATAGACAATAGATACGCAACACGTAAGGTAAATTCACATTTTAGATGATTGTTGTATGCCTTTACACCTTGCCATAGCTTTTTTAGCTCCTCAATCAACAGCTGCATAAACACATTGATTTTATTTCCAGGATGTTTAGCTCCAGGAATAATGGCCGCGAGGAATATGTATCCTTCTTTCATGCACATGTTGGGAGGGAGGTTGTAAGGTATGATAAAAACAGGCCAACAAGAATATGGACTGTTACTGGCGCTGAAAGGAGTGAAACCATCTGTTGACATCCCAAGACGAACATTTCTTGGATCTGTACCAAACTCCGGATCAAAGCGGTCCAGAGCTTGCCAAGCCGCGCCATCTGAAGGATGCGCCATAATATCTTTGTCATCACTCTCACGTATACCTTCAGAATGCCACCTCATCTGCCTCGCTGTTTCTTGAGACAGAAATAACCGATTAAGCCTCGACGTGATAGGCATGTACCATAATTTTTTAATCGATACTTTTGTAGTTATTTGCTCTCCATCATCATTCTTAACCATCACATGTCTAGAGACATTTCAATGCATACAATGAGTATCGTTTTTGTGTTCCTTCCAAAACAACATGCAATTACTCTTACACGCATCAATCTTTTCGTAACTCATGCCCAGACCAGCCAAAATCTTCTTAGATTCATATATGTCTTTCGACATCTTATTATTTGACGGAAAATCTTCTTATCATACCATTGTAGCAATTGTTCGCAAAATTGAACTTAGACTTCAACGCCATAAGTCGTGTGACCGCGTGCAAAACGGTCATTTTGGTGCCCTCATACACTTTTTCATCTGAGGCGGCAAGAAGTTTATAAAAAATTTTCACCTCTTCAGGCAGTGACTCTTCTTCGTACTCTCGACCAACATCCGCTATCATCTCATCCATACGATCTTCATACTCGTTTTCGTCTGACTCGCAAGCATGATCCATCTCTTCATGCTCGCGCCACACTAAGTAGTCGGGCATAAATTCGTGCTTGCAAAGATGCAACTCAATTTCAGGTCTTTTCAGACGCAGACAATTCTGACACTTTCTACAAGGACACTTCACCAAAGAAGCACCACTAGCAAAAGCTTGGTTCATGAAAACATTAGCGACATGAGCCCATTCCATATTGTGACCACCAATTGAACTCCATCCATCATACATCACCTTACGGTTGTCACCCATTTTTCAGTTTATACGTTCAAACCAGACAAATCATTATTATTTTCATTGTTATGTTATGTCACAGCCCCTACAACCTAGGCAGATAGATCCTAAACCCACCCAAGAGTGACCTAGTGGAGCGTGCTCATGACGAAACGCGTGGTCCAGATCTGAACGAAATTTTGGCAGCATAACCCCGCCGTTCTCCACTACAAGTCCGAAAATGGTGCAGCAGAGAACAACAGGGTTATGACGTCGAAATCTCGTCCAGATCCAGACTTGCGTCTTGTCACAAGCCACGCCCCCTTGGTCACTCTCAGGCTGTCCAAAAAGGGACAATTCCGAACCCGCACGTCTCACATGCCAAAAGCATGTGAAACATGCCAATTCGAAATGGGTAATTAAATTCTATGGGTTACGTTGCTCATTTCCATTTTTCGATCATTTACAAGAGAGGAAAGAACGAGACAGAGGGGGAAAGTTGGTCAGAGTTGAAAGTTCCAAGTCCAGGTTTACCGTCCAAGCTTGTCTTGATGCCATACACAAATGAGCTTGTCTTTACGCGTACGTTACGACTACAATCATATCTGAGCATTCATGCACAAATATTGAGTATAACTAAACTTCCAAATTTAGTATAACTAAGCATTCAAACATTCAAGCATTTCAACATAATACAAAATTGAAATATAAATGCTTCAAGTTAATTAAAGTTTTAACATGTAATCAAGCTCGCATATACAAGATAACCATTGCTAATTCATACAATTTATTTGTCATATTAACAAGTTAAGCATTGCCAAAATCATTAACAAGTAATCAAGCTCACATGATCGTATTAGTGCAATGCATTAATATAACCATGTCTATTTTCCACATTGCTAAGATCTTTATTTCTAATCGTCATTTGTACAAGTTAAAAGTTAACTAAAATTGGAACTTACTCATCAACAAATAATCATTTGTATATTTAGATACTATCATCTCTAGCTAAATAAGAACATTCACTACATCGCGAACACAATCGTCAATAAATATTCATCCACAATGCAAGAATTCATCCACAATGTAAGGAATCAGCAAGCTAGATTTTACCTTCGGGTACCGGAAGCGGTGCCGCTCGGGGACGGGAAGAGGGGTTCCGGAACAGCGGGAGCGCTGCTCGGGGGCTCTGGGAGAGGCGACGCGCGGGGCAAGGCTGACGGTGGGAGGCGGCGGCGCTCGTGGCGGGAGGCAGCGCGCCGGAGCGGGAGGTAGCGCGGCGGAGTGGGAGGCGGCGGCGGGGTTGGACGACGGCGCGCTCGGGCGGGAGGCCGACTGCGGGGCTGGGGGATGGCGCGCTCGGGGCGGGAGGCCCACGGCACGGCCAGGGCGGGAGGCGCGGCGGGGCTGGGAGGCGGCGCGGTTGGGGCGGGAAACCGGCGGCGTGGTCGTGGCGCTAGACTGGCAACGCGCTCGGGGGGAAGGCGGTGCGCACGGCAGCGGGGGCGGCGGGCGAAGTGTGCGGGCGCGAAGGAGTTAGGGCGAAACTAAAAACGCGGTCGGTCGGGTCCACCTTTATGACCGTCGGTGTTTGTGGCCTGACCGACGAATTGAACAAAGCCGTCGGTTTCATGAAAAAAAACCGACGGTTATAGTTATGGACGTCAGTTGTCTCAGTTGGACCGGCGGCCATAAAATAAGAATGCTGGTCCCCGTAAACTGACGGCTATAGGTGAATTAAATGCGTCGGCCCCAACGTTTTTAGAAACCCCAACGCCCTGTTGCCGTTTTCTTGTAGTGTAAGATGCATGGGGCCGCCGGACACGGGCACACGCTACGCTCGGTGAGGAGCGCACATGCGGTCCGTGGCGCCGCAGAGTCGAGCGCGGGGGCCATCTCTACGCACCCGGACCGCACCGCACGGAGCCTTGTCTGCCCGGCCAGCCCATCGACGCGCGCGGCGACCGGATCAGGTAATCGGACGAGGTGACCGCTCATGCTCGTACGTGTCTGCACATGCAGATTCATCCGGCCCACATGTAGGGAATCGACGGTACGCTACTCTAGCAACTCTACCGCATCACTCAGGAGATATGCGAGTACAGAGGTCATGGATCGCTACCACTAGATGCGCAGCGCAGCGGAACAAAGACACGCGCTGGTGTAGGGGAAGTGGACGATCTCGTTCATCTCCTCTTCGCCCTCTTCACAGTAGCAGTAGACAAACACGTTCGTCACATCCGATCAGCAATCAGTAGCAGCAGCGCCTCCACGGAGCCCACACGTGCGGAGAGGAACGCCGTGCGCCGGTGTGCTAGCACCGCGCGCGCGGCAAGGGTCTCGGCGTGAGGCCTTCGAGGGGTGGCAGCTGGGGCTGTCACATGGTGGGGTGATTAGCACCTAACCCTACTCGTCATATTTATAGGCGTACTAATGGGCATTTAGGTTGCAGGCCCATTAGTACCCTAATTGCTTATGGATCAAATATCCAATAGGCCTTAACCTGAATTGTTATGATTGCCTCTTGGGCACATCACCAACAATCTCCCACTTGCACTAGAGACAATCATCTAGCCAAGATTTCGATATTCCAACTCCTTAAGTGTGTGACGCGTTAGGTTCATGTGCAGTCGGTTGTGTATGGAAATCGTTTCCAACCACAAGTCAGTAGAGGTATCTAGCAGGACATACTGACTCCTGAATGTACATAAAGATCATATCGGCTGAACCTAGATACATTCAACATGCTAATCCTTTTGCCTCACGATATCAGTCAAGCTCAAAGCGAGATGTGTACCATTCACTCGATCAAATAGTGGATTCATTTCATGACTAACTTTTAGTCACTGTGATTAACCTTTAATCACTTTGGCATGGCCATGCACTTTCAAATCCAACTATCTCGAGGGGCCCAGAGATATCTCTCCTGTTATTAAGGAGGGGCAAATCCCATCTTGATCCGCACACATCCCATTCTATGTTTCATTATATACCCGAAGACAACTTTTATGATTACCCAGTTATGGAGTAGCGTTTGGTAGTCTCAAAGTACAAACTACACATAGTGAGAAACAATGGTGATCTCAGGTCTAAGGATCTAGCAGGTGTATCACTCAAGACCAACTGATGGCACATATGAAAATAACAACCCCAACAGTGTCTCAGAGTGGGTCAATCCAACACCATGTTCACTAACATGTGTTCACATTATTAATTCGATATCTCCATATCTATGATTCATGAAATGTGATCATCAATTAATATGTGCTAGTCTGTATGAAATCATTATCTCATATAATGATATAAATTAGGGATTATCTAGAGTAACATTACTATTAACAAAGAGTTTCACGAACAAGTCACATACTTGATGATCAATGTAAATAATGATTACTCATATAACAATTTATTTAATAGTACATAAACATAGTTGTGACACAAGTCTCCCACTACACACTATGATCATTAATGTAAGTATCTAATACCCAGAGATCTCGTGTGCGCCTCATGCTTTGATTGTGAAAGAGGCTTTGTCAACGGATCTGCAACATTCAAATCCGTGTGTGCCTTGCATATCTTGACATCACCTCGGTCAATGATCTCTTGAATGAGGTGATAGCGTCGTAGTATGTGTTTGGATCGTTTGTATGATGTAGGCTCCTTTGCCTGTGCGATGGCTCCACTATTGTCACAATAGAGATCCACAGGACTGGACGCGCTAGGAACACATCTAACTCAGAAACAAATTTTCTGATCCAAACAGCTTCCTTTGCAGCTTCAGAATCTACAATATACTCCACCTCTGTGGTTGAATCTTCTACTGTATCTTGCTTGGAACTTTTCCAGCTCACTGCCCCTCCATTAAGGCAGAATACAAAACCGGATTGTGATCTAGAATCATCCTTATCAGTTTGGAAGCTGGCATCAGTGTAACCTTTTACAACGAGCTCTTCTTTACCTCCAAACACTAATAATGCATCCTTAGTTCTTCTCAAGTACTTAAGGATGTTTTTGACAACAGTCCAATGAGCCTCACCATAATTTGGCTGATACCTGCTTGTGATGCTTAGAGCATAAGATACATCTAGGCGTGTACACATCATGGCATACATGATGGATCCAATACCCAAAGCATAAAGAATCGCTCTCATCCTCTTTTGCTCATCAGGTGTCGAAGGACACTGACTCTTGCTTAGAGTAATGCCATGTGATATTGGCAAAAAAACCTTTCTTGGAATCTTGCATATTGAACCGATTCAATATCTTGTCAATATATGTATCTTGGCTTAATCCAATTAGCCTTTTAGATCTATCTCTATAGATCTTTATGCCCAAAATGTAGGCTGCCTCTCCTAAATCCTTCATTGAGAAACTTTTTTCTTAATGGGGATTTAACATCATCAAGCATTAGAATGTCATTTCCGATCAGTAATATGTCATCTACATATAGGACCAGAAATATATGTGCGCTCCCACTAAACTTCTTGCAAATACAAGGTTCTTCTACGTTCTTGATGAAACCAAACCTTTTGATTACTTCATCAAAACATAGATTCCAACTCCGAGATACTTGCTTCAGTCCATAAATGGACTTTTGAAGCTTGCATATTTTATTAGCATTTTTAGGATCGACAAAACCCTCAGGTTGTGTCATGTACACATCCTCAGTCAGACTTCCATTAAGAAAGGTTGTTTTGACATCCATCTGCCATATTTCATAATCAAAATATGCAACAATTGTTACAGGAGTCTGAACAGACTTAAGCATTGCAACGGGTGAGAAAGTTTCATCATAATCAACACTTTGAATTTGTTTGAAAACTTTTGCCACCAATCGAGCTTTTATAGATGTGAACATTTCCATCCATATCAGTATTTTTCTTCAAAATCCATTTACAATCGATAAATCTCACACCTTTGATTGGATCAACCAAGTTCCAAATTTGATTTTCATGCATGGATTCAATTTCGGATTAAGCCACTTCTCAGAGGCATGTCCCATCATTGCTTCGGTATAGGTCGTGGGCTTATTATTGTCCAGCAATACCATGTCATGCTGCTTTGTGGTTAGAAGCGTTAACTTTTAAGTAGCACGACATACCCCTCGTAGGCCTTCGTGGGGCTGGTGTTTTATCAACTGGTTGCACAATATCTTGTACATTCTGTATAGGATTAGTGGATGCTGAAACATTTTCAAGTATTTCTTGAATTTCTTCAAGATGCACCTTGCTCCCACTAACTCCTTTTGAGAGAAACTCTTTCTCCAAGAAGACACTATTACGAGCGGTAAACACTTTACCTCCGTTTTATTATAAAAATAATATCCTTTGGTTTCCCTAAGATATCCCACAAAGAAGCATTTGTCTGATTTTGGAGTGAGTTTGTCTGACGTCAAACGTTTGACATAAACATCACATTCCCAAACTTTGAGGAAAGATAATACGGGACGTTTCCCGGTCCACATCTCATATGGTGTCTTCTCAACTGAGTTAGTTGGGACTTTGTTTAGTGTAAACGCAGTAGTTTCAAGAGCATAACCCAAAAAGATCTGTTTGGCTCATCATCGACCTAACCATGTCAAACAAGGTTCAATTCCTCCACTCGAACACCCCATTCCATTGAGACGTTCCAGGTGGAGTCAACTGTGGAACACTTCCACATTGTTTTAAATGATCATAAAATTCATGGCTCAAATATTCACCCCTACGATCAGATAGTAGAAGTTTAATTGTCTTGCCCAATTGATTTTGTACTTCATTCTAAAATTCTTTGAACTTTTCAAAGGATTCAGACTTATGCCTCATTAGGTAGACATAACCATATCTACTAAAGTCATTGGTAAATGTGATGAAGTACTGAAAACCACCTCTGGCAATTGAACTCATTGGTCCACTTACATCTGTATGTATAAGTCCCAACAAGTCAGTCGCCCTCTCATTTTGACCAGTGAAGGGTGCTTTGGTCATCTTCCCAAGCAAACAAGATTCACATATGTCAAGTGATTCAAAATCAAATGAGCTTAGTAAACCATCTTTATGGAGTTTTTCAATGTGTTTCTCATTTATATAACATAAGTGACAATGCCAAATAAAAGTGGGATTTAGATCATTACGTCAAGCCGTTTTAGTATTAATGTTACAGATAGTTTTATCCCCAAGATCAAGAACATATAATCCATTCACCAATGAACATTGGGCATAGAAAATATTATTGTAATAAATAGAACAACATTTATTCTTTATTACAATCTCATAACCATCAACTTCTTCTAAACACGAAGAAGAGATAATGTTCTTGCGCAAAGTAGGAATGAAATAACAATTATTCAATTCCAAAACTAATCCTGAGTGTAATGACAGGTGGTAAGTTCCGATAGCTATGACCGCAACCTTTGCTCCATTGCCGACACGAACATCCAAATCGCTTTCTAGTCTCACTTAGACCCTTCAACGATTTGCAAGTGTGAATCATCGATCCGGTATCAAATACCCATGATTCACTAGAAGATAATACAATGTTAATTTCTATAACATTTATACCTGAAGCGGAAGTCTCACTTCCCTTCTTCTTCTTATCCTCCAAGTACTTCTTGCTGTTCCTAGAACAGTGCCCATTACCATGACAGTGAAAGCATTCATCATCAGGAGAAGGGCCAAATTTGTCCTTTGGTTTAGACTTTGAGCTTGAAGGTTCATCGAGAACCTTTCCCCTGCCTTTACCTTTAGGATGCGTCACACGCTTCCTCTTTTTATTCTTCTTTTGCACCATCATCACATGAGTGTCGTTTTTCTTAATGCTTCCTTTGGCTGTTTTAAGCACCCCATGCAATTTAGCCAAAATTTTCTCCATGCCATTCATTTGAAAATTCAATATGAATGGCTCGTAGCTCAGTGGGAGCGACTGGAGAACAACGTCAATAACCATATCATCCTTGAGTTCAGAACCAAGTTTGCCCAAAGTTTCAATGTAACCAATCATCTTGATTACATGAGGGCTGACCGGACTACCCTCCGCCAGCTTGCATGAGAACAAGGACTTTGAGATGTTGTATCTATCAGCCCTTGCTTGATTCTCACACATTCCATGCAGTCCCTCAATCATAGGATAAGCATCTGTATGCTCATACTGTCCTTGCAGATCAGGGGATATAGTGGCGAGCATGAGGCAGCTTACATTAAGCGCATCATTGCAATGCTTCGTATAAGCTCTATGTGCTGCATTTGTTGTATCAGTTGGGAGGTCATCAGTGTAAGGCTGCAAAAGAACGTACTCAATTTTCTCTTGCCTAAGAACGATTCTCAGGTTGCGGTACCAATTGATAATTCCTTTTCAAGCACAGATCGCAAAATGAAACCGGAATTGTTACTAGCAGATATTATCTACAATAGAAATAAATATGCAAGGTTTAGCACTATGTTATATACCAATATTCTATTAACAGTTTAATAAAAGATATCACCACTATATGGTCATCGTCTTCCCTCTAACGACATATGGTGGTTCAAGATCCATATTCACTAATTCCTAGTGAGTTTTGGCTTCACTGCTAGGAAATTAGTGACATAGTTAAACAACCATTGTTAATCATATCTCTATATGACTCTTGTTTGTTGGGTGACATCCAATGTCCCGGCTCCCAACTCTATGCCATAAAGCCCAAAATTGTTTTGATAGCTTTGTTGCATAAACTAACACTATATGCGTGTGAATGTCCAACATTCACCCTATGCATTATGATAGATGATGGTACTTTTCTTTGGCAAACCTACCACACAACGATCAAAATAACATAGGTGTAGTTATTGCTAAATGGCATCAAATACTCAACTTTTCTGAGAGAAGCTATTCTATCAAGACAAAACATCCACCATATGAAAAGCATGAAAAGAATAGTAATACGTAAACATCACAGGTATATGATCATATCAAATTGTGAATAGTATGACCCTTAAAATCATAATGCTCTCCATCGCCATGGTTCCATCATGATCTGAGCTGTCATGCCTCCCTTCTTGTGATGATCTCCATCTCCACCATGCTTGAAGACATCTCCATGATCATAAAAGAAGTTAACACAACTAGTAGCTACCAAATTACATGAGAGATCAAGTATCACAGGTCGACACGCAGGTCGTTATACAATTATGTGACAACCTCAACCCGATTGTGTTAAAATTGCAACAAGCAGGCTTCATGAATTTACACACAGATCATCACATCACATTAAGACCATACCATTCACATCATTCCCTGCAAAAACGAGTTAAGCGTAAAACGATTTCTAGCGCGAAACTATGTTATGTAATCGCTAAGAAGACAGCAAAACGGCGGTCCTACTAGCCGGTTAGCGGGCGGTGGGTCGAGGGGGGAGCCGCCCCCGCGGGTTTTAGGGCAGCGCCCTGAACACAAAACGAAATTACATAGATCGCATATATAAAATCACTATGAAAATCTCATCGGATTGATCAAATCAACCCAAATCTGAACCATTCAGAATGACTCAATTTTCAATATGACTGGTTATTCATGAGTAGATCACGACTCATGACTGTGATATGTTGGCTCAATCTGTTAGCTATGTACGCGATTAGTCCCGATGGTGATTTCAGCCGGTAGGGACAGGTGGCACACACAACAGAGAAGAAGCACGAATTGACCCTTTAGTCATATACGATCACAATCTATTCTAACCAATTCCAAACCCCAAAAACCGTGTGAAAAATTTATCGTATGAACATGTCTGCAGTAGATCCCATATACTAAAAAGATCCAGACCAAAACTACACAAGTCGGCTCTGATATCACTGTAGGGAATCAGCGGTACGCTACTCTAGCAACTCTACCGCATCACCCAAGAAACATGCGAGTACATAGGTCATGGATCGTTACCACTAGACGCGCAGCGCAGCGGAACGAAGACGCGCGTCGGTGTAGGAGAAGTAGACGATCTCGTTCGTCTCCTCCTCGCTCTCTCCACAGCAGCAGTAGACAAACATGTTTATCACAACCGATCAGCGCAGGAGTAGCAGCAGTGCCTCCACGGAATCCACACGTGCGGAGAGGAACGTGGTGCGCCGGTGTGCTAGCACCGCGCGCATTGCAAAGGTCTCGGCGTGAGGTCTTCGAGGGATGGCGGCTAGAACTGTCACATGGTGGGATGATTATCCCCTAACCCTACCCCTCATATTTATAGGCGTACTAATGGGCTTTTAGGTTGCAGACCCATTAGTACCCTAATTGTTTATAGATGAAATATCCAATAGACCTTAACCTGAATTGTTATGATTGCCTCTTAGGCACATCACCATCACCACAATCCTCAGCGGTTATGCATGGACGCATGGTAACGACAGGTGGAACTGTATAGAAACAACCAGTTTCTCGAAAAGATAAGAAAAAAAAACAAACGGCTCGTACATACGGCAAGATTCTACTAACACGCTTCCCTATTGATCACAGCTCGCCACATGATTCATGCAGCTAGCTAAGCACTCGATCCGTATTTCAAGTCTGAGTAAGAGCCAAGAGCTCACCGTCTTGTACCAGCATGTTTCGACACGTACGTACTAACGGAGCTTCGGTTCGACACGGCATCTACGCGATCCCAGCGACCAAACACTAACCCCCTCGCATCGCGAGCACATGTTTCTTTCGTGCCGATTAAACCCTCAGCTTTTGACAAAGGAGCACCTTTCGCCGACCGTGCTTCACTTTATAAGAAACGCAAATAGGAGATAAAGATCAAAGACGAGCTGTGATACCCGGTTTCTAAAATGAAGTAAATGAACGCATATGTGTACTCATGATGTTTAACACAGATATACGAGTGTATTCATAAAAAGATACACTACGTAAGAAACCCAGATATGAGACAAAGATGGGCGACGTGCTCAAAAGCGGCGTCTCTGATAATGTTAAGCGAGACGAGCCCGCTTCAGCGAGGATCTGACATGGCTCGGCTGAAAGTACAAGAAGACACGTTAAAACAAATCCCGTCTCAGCTAAATTGGTATTCAAGACATGTTATCCTCTTTGAAAAGTGGGAGTCGTGCATAAAACACAGCACGTCTCCTATGACCGACGTCTCCCTCTCCTCTGCTAAAAGAGAGACGCCCTCTAATTGAAAGCGCGTCTCCGATTCCTCACGTCACCTTTATCTTTGTGATTTCTCCATTTTGCTTCGGTTCACTGTTGATGTCACACATCACTGAACTCAGAGTATATTCTCACTTGATACTTGAATATAATCACATCCTTCCTTATGATACCTGAGGAACACGATTAACACATCACAAATTCATTCATTCACACAGTTGAAGAACACACAATATAATATCCACACAGTTGAAGAATACACAAGATAATATTCACACAGCTGAAGAACACACAAGATAATACTCAAGAGAATTCATTCAATAACAATATTTACAAAACAGAAGTTACTAAAAACAACAAAGAAAAATTAAATCCTACTACTACTCCTACTCTTCCTCCTTCTCCTCCTCCTCCTCCTCCTCCTCCTCCTCCTCCTCCTCCTCCTCCTCCTCCGGCGACGACTCCGGTGCTGGTGCAACAGGAGTCTGGGCCGGCTGCTCCGGCTGCACAGGCGGTGCAACCCCGTGAACGAGGTTGCCCTCTGTCGCCTCCACTAGGTTTCTGCGGCCCTCGGGGCCAAACACCTAGGTCATCATCTCAAACAGAATGTTGAGACGATCGGCCACCCCCGTGAGGGCGAAGAGGTAGTGGTAGATGGTACCCATTTTAGCAAACTAGGGAATGGTATCCAGACCCAAGGAACTCATGGCGCGAGACGTATTGTTGTATGCCTCTTGCGCCATAAGGAGGCGCTGCTTGGTGTTGAACCTCTCGGGGGAGCTGCAGCACAGTTTCTTGCAGGTTGGCTCTCTCGGCGGACTTGGCGGCGGAAGGTCGGTCATGGTGGTGGTTGGTTGTTAGGGCGTGTGACACCCAGTTTCGAAAATGAACCAAGTGAACACATATGTGTGCCCAGGACTTTCAACACACATACACGAGTGCATTCATAAAAGAGTATACAGAAAATTACCAAAGAACAAGATTAATTAACCAAATTCTATTACACAATTCATATTATCCTCGAATAACAACTCTAATGAATATTAATGATAAGTTTGAACTAATGAAGCAGAAATAACTAAATATGCAACTATGCAGCTAAGCAAAAGGTATAGCGCAGCTCTAATAACACCACAGGCAAGTCGACGACAGCACACAGCCTAGAACTCCACATTATTAACGTAATACTCCCAATCTTGACCTGCAACTGTTGGTGGGGGGATTGCAAGAGTGAGTACATATCGTACTCAGCAAGTGTGGAAAAGTATGACATGTAGCTGATACAAATGATGACAATAATAAGGGCTAAGTGCTGAAAAGTACAGCAAAACATTTGAAAAGCAATATGTATTATGTATGTGAAGTAAACTCATCATATCCCACAATAATTATTATAGTATAAGTCCATAATCCATATTGATCACCATTATACCAGATTTCACCATTACCAATAACCATATTCAATAACAGAATTAACCCATAAGCAGTCATAGCCAGTACCAAACCATAACCATCCTAAATCTCAATTTCCCTCTAATCATGGAAGTTATCCAAGTGCTCATAACCGGGAGCACGGCTATCATGATAGTTTTATTAGACTCTGCAGAGTTTGTATCATTTTACCCACGTGTTTGTGATTTCATCACCTTTTGGTGACTAAGAACATCCCTTATGCCCATGACCTGTCGGTCACATTACACACTTTCGTTGGTGTGTGGCTAAGAGATCACAAAATAACCTTTACAAAGGGATTACTAGCCTATTTAAACCCCGCTGAGGTTTCACCGGTGGCGATGTCTCCTACAGAGCACATCTTCAACCAAGGTCCCCCTCTTGAGCCATTCGGATCCCAGGGTAATCCCACCAATCATCAACAAACCCAATCCGACTACCCCTTCCCCGAGCATCCTTAATGGTACAAATAGTACTGACAAAGCCCTAATTAATCAGCTACGCCGCACTAATACTTGGCCTCGTGGTGGCACTGTAGTCCTGGCTTATTCTCGCATGAACCGGTCCTTAGATCTAAAGCAAGCAAACCACCATGACATCCAACCCATCCACATACTAGGCTTACATAGATCACCCATTACCATATCATATTGACCAGTTCTATTAACCAGAATATCATTAATGCATAATTAAATGTGTAGTGTTATTTTCCCATCCCAATTAATTAAGCGAAGCAAAAAGGTAAAAAGCACATCCCGACTCTCTACCATAATTCCAGGTGACAAGGGTGGTTAAACAAATCTAGTAAACTTCCTACCATAAGATTTCCCATCAAATTGACACAGCATGCAGTTTTAGAAACAAAACATTTATTGTCAAAACAGGATCAATATGCTTCAAGGACACTTGCGTTGCTCTGACGGATAGGGTTGCTCAAGCGCTTCAAAGTCTTGGTTCTAGAAATCCTCGTACACGACCTCTTGAGCACTTCTCTCTACTCGTGATCACACATACAAGAAAATACATACAAATCAACATGATGCACACATACTAATCAACATGCGATGATATTCATGCATGCAAAGTTCAATTATTAATTAACTATAGTTGTTTATTGATTAGATGCAACTATTTCATACGTGTTTATACGAATTTACAGGGGTTTTAGCGAGAACTAATGCTGCTGAAAATAAAAAGATGGTGCGACTATGATCAAATTACATCTATTAGATCTAATACATCGCTAAAATTCGCTTCAGAAAAACGAATCCTACCGTAGATGCGAGGGCTTCAAAAATCGCAGGACGAAGATGACACGTAGACAAAGTGGATGGCGCAGCGGTCCTCCGGCGGTATGACGACGGCGACGCGGCGATCTCCGGCGGACGATGGTTTCCTCCTCCTTTTCTTCTTCTTCCTCCCCTTTTTTCTTCTCTCTCTCTGGCGGCGCAGCTATGTTCTTCTTTTTTTTTTTGCTCTGCGGCGCTAGGGTTTTCTGGGCTACGATGCTTTCTGGTGTCGAGAAAACACGGAGCCTATGGTCACTTTTATAGCCGAAGCGGCAACAGGCTCGACCGAGTTGGGACAGAGTCCAGGTCGGCTACGACGCTGGCCCTCGGCGTGTCTGACTCGGCCAGGGGCGCGGGGCTCGGCTGGCTCCCGGCAAACCGGCCCGACCACGGTGCACCCATGCACTATTTGCCTGGAAACTTCCGGGGGTGAAGCAAAGCTTCCCCCGGAAACATCCGGAAGTTTCCGAAATCTATTTTCTTTCTTTTTTTTCTTTATTTAGGTTTCACAAATATTTTTTTCCTATATATATTATTATTATTTTTATATTTGTTTCCTAATACATGTTTTATATTATTATTTTCTTTTTCTTATTTAGCTACACATATCTTGTATATGTATGTTTTATGTTTTATTATTTTTCTTTATTCTACTAATGTTTAATGCATGAACATGTATGCAATGCATGATGCAAAAAAATTGAGGGTACTACAAACCTACCCCCCTTAAAGTGAATCTCACCCTCGAGATTCGACAACGTGGAGAAAAGATGAGGGAATTCGGCCTTCAGGTCTTCTTCACGTTCCCACGGAGCTTCGGCTTCCGTATGGTGGTTCCATTGCACTTTGCACCAACATACCCTCTTATTCCTTGCAACCCTTTCCTTCACGTCCAACATCTTGATAGGTTGCTCGACATAGGACAAATTCTCCTGAAGTTCTACTCGTCCATCGACACCTGTTCTTTTGACACCCTTAGACACTTCTTGAGTTGAGAGATGTGGAACACGTCGTGTACATCGGAGAGATATGCCTACAGCTCAAGTCGATAAGCTACCTCTCCTCGCTTGTCCAGAATCTTAAATGGTCCAATGTAACGAGGTGCCAGTTTTCCTTTGACGTTAAACCGTCACTGACCTCGGATAGGTGACACCTTGAGGTATACGAAATCTCCAACTTTAAATGCCAGATTCCTTCGCCTATTATCCGCATAACTTTTTTGTCGCGACTGAGCAGCCCTTAGGTTTTCACGAATTATTTTAACTCGCCTTTCAACATCTTGTAACACATCAGGACCAAATACTTGGTTCTCTCCTGTTTCATTCCAAAACAAAGGTGTCTACACTTCCTTCCGTATAGTGCTTCATAGGGTGACATTTTCAAACATGATTGGTAACTATTGTTGTATGAAAATTCTGCATATGGCAAACTCTTGTCCCAACTTTTCCCATGATTTAAAGCACAAGCTCTTAATATGTCTTCCAAAATTTGATTGGTCCTCTCTGTTTGTCCATCCGTTTGAGGGTGATATGCTGAGCTGAAGTTCAACCTTGTTCCCAATGCTTCATGCAATTTCTGCCAAAATCTGGAGGTAAATTGAGAACCTCAATCTGAAACTATCTTCTTTGGGACTCCATGTCGACACACAATATGCTCCATGTATATTACGACCAATTGTGCAGCTGTATATTTGGTCTTCACAGGGACAAAATAACCTGACTTGGTTAAGCGATCCACAATTACCCAAATTGAGTCGTAACCGGACTGAGTACGTGGTAACCCAACTATGATGTCCATTCCAATTTCTTCCTACTTCCATTCCGGTATCTTCAATGGTTGCAATAATCTAGCTTGCCTTTGATGTTCCGCCTTGACTTGTTGACACACATCACACAATGCTACATTCAGCTATGTCCTTTTTCATGCTATCCCACCAATAGCAAGTCTTCAAGTCTTTGTATATCTTCGTACAACCGGGTGAATAGAGTATGGGGAGTCATGTGCCTCCTTTAGTATTGTCTCCCGAATATGCTTTACACTGGGCACGGCAATCCTTTTTCCAAGCCATAAGGTACCATGTTCATCCTCATCAAATCTGAATTCTCTCCCTTCTTGGGTCCTTTCCTTGATTTCTTGGATTTCCTCATCCTTAGTTTTTTCTTCCCGAATTTCTTGCTCTAAGGTTGGGTTTAACTCCATCATCTCCACCTCATTTACAAATCCAAGGTTCAACCGTTCAAACTCCTTACATAACTCGGATGGTAACTCTTGAACTGCAAGTTGATAACTGACTCCTTTTCTACTCAAAGCATCGGCCACTAATTGGCTTTTCCCGGATGATAGTTGATCCCCAAATCATAATCCTTGATAAGCTCCAACCATCTCCGTTGCCTCAAATTCAGATCTGTTTGTGTGAAAATATACTTAAGACTCTTGTGATCCGTATAAATTTCACACCTATGTCCAAGGATTTAGTGTCTCCAAATCTTCAACGCATGTACCACGGCTGCAAGTTCTAAATCATGTGTGGGGTGATTCTGGTCATGTTTCTTCAATTGTCTCAATGCATATGCAACCACTTGACCTTCTTGCATGAGCACACATCCAAGTCCTTGTCTTGATGCATCGTATAAATCCAAGCTTCTTGCTCATGTCTAGTAGTACCAACTCCGGTGTAGTGATAAATCTCTTCTTCACTTTTTCAATAGCATCCTGACAAGATAGAATCCATTTGAGAGGCTTTCCCCTTATTAGCAACTCAGTCATGCACTTCACTACGTTGGAGTAGTCTTTGATGATTGGTTAGTCTTGATATCTATTGTGATGCATCAACTCCAATGCTGACTTCCTTATCACCTGTCGACTGCACTGTCCTTGTCGCATACTGGACCACTCCATTATGATTCTGTAGCCAATCCATTCCAAGTCTCATGTCCGATCCTTGTGAATCCAAAACAATAAGGTTGGCGAAGGATTCTACCCCCTTATTTTAAAACTTGCTCTTGGACACACTATGTTTGTTTTCATCTTCCATACAACTTCGTATGAGACAGTGAATCTTCTGGTTGTGTCCTTCTTCCATTGAAGTAGAGGTTGAGCGAGAAAGAAAAGAGAGACAGAACGAATCCCCATCTATATGCATCAAGGAATATGAAATTAAACAACTAGCTAGCCTATGTGGACATGGCAATGCTATAGGATCCCGAAATCCTCTATTAAGCACACAAGCAAACAATATATAGCAACAACACACCAAACAAAAACACATCAATTCCTAAGTGCTCCTATGTGCTCTAAAGTGTCTATTCTATCTAGGTTGCGTCCTACGGTCAATCTGTGGCTCTGATACCAATTTGTGACACCCGGTTCCGAAAATGAACCAAGTGAACGCATATGTGTGCCCATGACGTTCAACACACATACACGAGTGCATTCACAAAAGAGTATATAGAAAATTACCACAGAACAAGATTAATTAACCAAATTCTATTACACAATTCATATTATCCTTGAATACTAGCTCTAATGAATAATAATGACAAGTTTGAACTAATGTAGTGGAAATAACTAAATATGCAACTATGCAGCTAAGCAAAAGGTATAGCGCAGATCCAATAACACCACAGGCAAGTCGACGATAGCACACAGCCTAGAACTCCGCATTATTAACGTAATACTCCCAATCCTGACCTGCAAATGTTGGTGGTGGTGGGGGGGGGGGTGGTTTGCAAGAGTGAGTACATGTCGTACTCAACAAGTGTGGAAAAGTATGACATGTAGCTGACACAAATGACGACAATAATAAGGGTTAAGTGCTCAAAAGTACAGTAAAACATTTGAAAAGCAATATGTATTATGTATGTGAAGTAAACCCATCATATCCCATAATGATTATTATAGTATAAGTCCATAATCCATATCCATCACCATTATACCAGATTTCACCATTACAAATAACCATATTCAATAACAAAATTAATCCATAACCAACCATAACTAGTACCAGACCATAGCCATCCCAAATTCCAATTTTCCTCTAATCATGGAAGTTGTCCAGGTGCTCATAACTGGGAGCACGGCTATCATGATAGTTTTATTAGACTCTGCAGAGTTTGTACCACTTTACCCACATGTTTGTGATTTCATCACCTTTTGGTGAAGAACCTCCCTTATGCACATGACCCGTCGGTCACATTACACACTTCCGTTGGTGTGTGGCCAAGAGATCACAAAATAGCCTTTACAAAGGGATTACTAGCCTATTTAGACCCCACTGAGGTTTCACCAGTGGCGATGTCTCCTACAGAGCACATCTTCAACCAAGGGCCCCCTCTTGAGCCATTCGGACCCCAGGATAGTCCCACCAATCATCAACAAACCCAATCCGACTACCCCTTCCTCGAGCATCCTTAATGGTCCAAATAGCACTGGCAAAGACCTAATTAATCAGCTACGCTGCACCCATACTTGGCCTCGTAGTGGCACTGTAGTCCTGGCTTATTCTCGCATGAACTGATCCTTAGATCTAAAGCAAGCAAACCACCATGACATCCAACCCATCCACATACCAGGCTTGCTTAGATCACCCATTACCATATCATATTGACCAGTTCACATTAACCAGAATATCATTAATGCATAATTAAATGTGTAGTGTTGTCTTCCCATCCCAATTAATTAAGCGAAGCAAAAAGGTAAAAAGCCCATCCTGACTCTCTACCATAATTCTAGGTGACATGGGTGGTTAAAAAAATCTAGTAAACTTCCTACCATCGGATTTCCCATCAAATTGACATAGCATGCAGTTTTGCAAACAAAACATTTATTGTCAAAACAGGATCAATATGCTTCAAGGACACTTTCCTTGCTCTGACGGATAGGGTTGCTCAAGCGCTTCGAAGTCTTGGTTCTGGAAATCCTCGTACACGACCTCTTGAGCACTTCCCTCTACTCATGATATCACATACAAGAAAATACATACAGATCAACATAAGGCACATATACTAATCAACATGCGATGACATGCATGCATGCAAAGTTCAATTATTAATTAACTATAGTTGTTTATTGATTAGATGCAACTATTTCATACGTGTTTATACGAGTTTACAGGGGTTTTAGCGAGAACTAACGCTACTGAAAATAAAAAGATGGTGCGACTACGATCAAATTACGTCTATTAGATCTAATACGTCGCTAACATTCGCTTTGGAAAAATCGAGTCCTACCGTAGATGCGAGAGATTCAAAAATCGCGGGACGAAGATGACGGGTAGACGAAGTGGATGGCGCAGCAGTTCTCTTGCGGCACGACGACGGTGACGCGACGATCTCCGGCAGACAACGGTTTCCTCCTCCTTTTCTTCTTCTTCCTCCCCTTTTTTCTTCTCTCTTTCTCTCTGGCGGCGCATCTCTTTTCTTCTTTTTTTTGCTCTACAACCCTACGGTTTTCTGGGCTGCGGCGCTTTCTGGTGACGAGAAAACACGGAGCCTATGGTCTCTTTTATAGCTAGCGCGTCCGACTCGGCCAGGGGCGCGGGGCTCGGATGGCTCCCGGCAAACCGGCCCGGTTACGGTGCACCCGAGCACTATTTGCCTAGAAACTTCCGGGGGTGAAACAAAGCTTCCCCCAGAAACTTCCGGAAGCTTCCAGAATCTATTTTTTTTCTTTCTTTAGGTTTCACAAATATATTTTTTCCTATATATATTATTATTATTTTTATATTTGTTTCCTAATACATGTTTTATATTATTATTTTCTTTTTTCTTCTTTAGCTACACATATCTTGTATATGTATGTTTTATGTTTTATTATTTTTCCTTTATTCTAGCAATGTTTAATGCATGAACATGTATGCAATGCATGATGCAAAAAAATTGAGGGTGTTACAGGCGAAGAAGACGATCGAAGAAAAGAAGAGGATTCAAAGTGAGCGACGCGCTTGTGGAGAACTCACTTGTGATGGCTCATCGAGGGAGCGGTTGGTTTCCCGCGCATTGATGGAATGATGGGATGCATCGATACCGCCTCGGGGAAACGAAAGGTCGTGCACAGACGTCGCACGCGTCTCTGCACCATGCCGCAAAAATTAAGTTCCCCATAGACCTCATGCCGCGCGTCTCTCTTTCGATAATGGAAGACGCGCTTTAGCTTAAAGCGCGTCTCTATTTGCTATAGCAAGTCTCACATTTATCTCCCTTGTCTCTTTGTCTCTTCAATAATGGAAGATGCATTTTAGCTTAACGCACATCTCTCATTGTTATAGCGGGTCTCGCATTTATCTCCCTCGTCTCTTCGCCTCTGGTGCTCGTTTACTAATCGACCAATGGTCCCTTACTAATCGACCAACTCCAGTGCGACCGCCTCCTCTGTTCGCCATCGCCATTGTCGTCATTGACGCCGTCCTCGTCGTCGTCATCGTCGCCGTCCTCATCGTCGTCGTCACCTTCTTCCTTGTCATTGTCATTGTTCATGGCTGCTATCGGCTTGGCGCGTAGCCGATTGAAGGAGGAGTGCTTGGCGTGGCGCAAGAACCATCCCCATGTATGTACATATAGCACACCGGTCGCATGGTTGTGTATATGTAGATCTGCAATGGACTGATGAACTTAGCTGTAGTTTTGTTTTTCCGTCTTGTTTGTTTTTGATATTTTCAATTTCTCTATGTAGGGTTTCTCCGCGAAGCCTGAATCGGGAGATTTATTGAAGTGGTAGTGTATCGTCCCCGGTAAAGAAAGGGTAAGTCATGAAGAACAAGCACAATATGAGTTTAACCATTGTCCTCCTATTAATGAATTTCCTTTGTAGACTGAATGGGAAGGTGGTTACTAACCTCTCACAATCTCCTTCTCTGAGGACTATCCCTTGGTGCCTCCAAGACACGCCTTTCCAAGTGGGTTCTTCTACCAAAATGTCCATGGCTCAGGAGCACTCTGCATCGTGATTCTTGATCAAGAGACTATAAGATAGACCTATTTTGCTCGTGTAATTAGTACTTAATTGTTGCTAAACTTATTTGGACTGGTTTCTTATGTTGCTTAAATTAGATTTCGTAGGAGTGGTGGACTGATTTTACAATCAACACTATACTACTTGAAGTTCAGCGTTTGCTGCATCAGCCAAATGTGCCCGATGTTGAAAATGATTGCTATAATCTACTTATCAAGGTTAGACAAAACTTTTTGTTAGTGACATTTGAGTAGGTTATTCATTCCTCCTTCGACATTTGTTAATTTGAAAGAATGTCAATACTTTCAGGATCCAGGGGAATATAAGAGACGTGTTCGGGAGCAAGCTGGACGGTACAATTTAGATTGATCGATGGGAGCTTTAGGAATAAGTTTAGATACGAAATTAGTTTAGAGGGCATGCAATGTATGAACTATAAAATTCATTGAGTTGCAAATTATCTCTGAATTGCAATGTCATTGCATTTGTTTATCCCTGAATTCCAACTAATCCGTGAATTGCAATGTTATTACATTTGTTTATCCCTACAACGGTTCACGATTTCGTGCGAGTGGCAATGTGGAGAGAGCATGAGAGAAGAACTTTAGAAAGGCGCGTCTCAGATACCTGATATTCGGCAAAAGGGATACGGGCCTTACACGGGCTCGTCCCTGATTTGTTCCGTTTTTGTCCCACCATGTAAAGCTGAGCACGTTGCAACGATTATATAAGGCATTGCGCACAGTTGACAGTTGGACATGCCCGGATGCCAAAGATTTTCCTGGCTCAAGCACACCGTGGCGTATCTTTGACATACGGCATGCCCGTTCGACCACAAATTAATGCGAGACACGCCTTCAGTTGGCTCGTCTCCGTTTTACGCCGAAGATCTTTTGTTCCACCTCAGAAAGCTGAGTGCAATGCAACGATCATATAAGGAATTGCACATAGTTGCCAGTTGGACACGCCGGAATGTCCTGGATGTTGTTAGTGGCTTCAGCACACTGTGGCGCATCTAGGGCACTCTGGGGTTTCCGGGGCTTCAAAATAATATAAGACATGCCTTCCGTTGGCCTGTCTCCGATTTACGCTGAAGATCTTTTGTCCCACCGCAGAAAGCTAAGCACGTTACAACGATCGTATAAGACATTGCGCACAGTTGTAGTTGGCCGACATCTAGTATGCGAATGATGTTCCTTGCTTCAGCGTTGCACACCTTTTGCATACTGGATGCCCGTTGTACCGACAAAATAGTGCGAGACGGGCATTATATACGACCGTATCCAATTCCCGACGAAGAGCTAATGCGAGACACGTCTTCCGTTTGCGCGTCTCTGATTTACGCCGAAAATTTTTGTCCATTGCGCGCTCTCTCCCAAAATTTGGCAAAATTTTTTAGCTTTCACGTGCTCTCTCGACCTATAAACCGCAGATCTAGAGCATACAGCCGCCGTCGACCCCGACCTTCGCATCATCAGAGAGTTGAGCACGCTAGAGCATGCTGCCTCGTCCCCTGTCCCCAGAGCACACCGCCGTCGTCCCTCTCTCTCAACTCACTCTTCGTCATTGTCACGCTGCCGGCGTTGACTCCTACCCTACCGTCAACCCCGACCTTCATCATCAGAGAGTTGAGCACGCTGGAGCACACCGCCTTGTCCCGTGTCCCCGGAGCACGCCGCCGCCTCGACTCCGACCTCGGTAATTGGTATGTTCTCCCTATCCCCGGAGCACGCCGGCCTGCTGTCATCAGAGAGTTGAGGAATCGCCACTCTGGCGCCTTCGCGAGCTCGTCCTAGAGCACGCCGCTGGGTCCCCAATCCCCTGAGAACGCCGCCGCCTCGACCCTGCCCTCAGAGCGTGCATTCCAGTGATTTTATTGAATTTGAGGATGTCCAATGAAGGCTCATCGTTAATGAAGTCATTGATCCAAAGGGAGAATTTTCATTATGATATACATTCATCTTCCTTTTTTATGTCCAATGCAGAAGTAATGCATTTGTTTAGACTATCAATGTATAATAAATTATTATTCGCAAACCCTTGAAACTGTAGGAACTGTGGTTGACACTAGCATTTGCCATCCAACTAAGTTTGATTTCTACCTCTGTAGTCATGCTGGAATCAAGGTACCTATGCGATAATCGGTGTTTCTCTCACGAGTTTTTGATATCAGGCTATAAAAGCATCAGTAGAATGTAAATTGTTTATTTTTTTAGGGGACAAGCAAACCAGCTCAGTACCATGTCCTTTACCATGAGAACAATTTCTCTGCTGATGCCTTGCAGATGCTCATCAACTGCATGTGCTACAAGTAAACTCTGTTCTCCATTCACTAACAGTTCCTCTGTTTATTACAATTGTATACCAATTTCTTCTTGTGTTTATTACAGTTGAATTTTAGGATGTCTCAATCGGAGCATTAGAGGCTATGAGGGCTCATCGTCAATGAAGTCATTGATCGGGAGAATTTTCATTACAGTATACAGGATTAGATGATGACAGTTATGATGTGTGTAATTAGTTATATTGTAATCAGGATGAACAATCTTTGTTTTGTAATTAGTATATTTGATAACCACGACTGACACTTTGGTAATATTTGATTGGTCATTATAATTTAACGTGTGATAATTTTGTCTATGCATATGTTCTTGAACTGTTGCTGACACTGGTAATACGGCTGCCAAATCCTGGCTAGCTCCTAATAATAGTGCCTATAAACAATCTGCGACGAGATGTAGCATAGAGCGTCTCGGATAACCCAAATAAAGAATACAAGCTTCTATAAAGCCCGTCTCACATAAGTTAATGAATCTGCGACGCGGTACATAACATAGCGTCTCGGATTAGTTAATATATCTGCGACGTGCTCTGTAAGGCCTGTCACGCTTGTAAGCTGGTGGGCGACGCGCGCCAGTGGTGTATCCAATGACACCGTAAAGATCATCAGTTATGACAAAAAGAAAGGAGACACACTTCTTTTGAGCATGTCTCACACCTAGTTCGATCGGCGACGCGCCTTGAAGCCCGTCTCTGATGCCAACGTAATGCGAGACGCGAAGACGGAGACGCACAATTTATTTGTCTCCCTTCTTCGTTCGGGCGCATCTCGTATGAGCCTTTATTACGTAGTGATATACAGAAAATTACTACAGAACAAGATTAATTAAACACTTTTATTACACAATTTATAATATCCTCAAATACAAGCTCTAATGAATATTAATGACAAGTTTGAACTAATGCAGTGGAAATAACTAAACTGAGTAAACTAAGCAAAAGGGATAGCACAGCTCCAACACTCCACAGGCAAAGCTGAAGGTAGACACGATCTAGAACTCCACATTATCATTGTTATACTCCCAATCCTGACCTGCAACTGTTGGGGGGGGGGGAATTGCAAGGGTGAGTACATGTCGTACTCAACAAGTATGGAAAGTATGACATGTAGCTGATACAAATGACAAATATAATAATGGATAAGTGCTGAAAAGTATACTAAAACATTTGAAAAGCAATATATTATATTTATGTGAAGCAAACCTATCATAAACCATAAGTAATATCATTGTATCAGTTCATATCTCATTACCATCACCATTATGCCATATTTCTCATTACCATTAACTATATCCATTGCCATAAACCATAATACCATCCATAACCATCCCAATACCAAGTTTTCCCCTAATCATGTGAGGGTCAAGGTTGCTCATAATCGGGAGCACGACTATCATGATAGTTTTTAGACACTCTGTAGAGATTGTACCACTTTACCCACGTGTTTGTGATTCATCACCTTTGAGTGACTAGAACCTCTATTATGCTGTCTCACACTTCCGTCGGTGTGTGGCTAAGAGATCACAAAATAGCTTTTACTAAGGGATTACTAGCCTATTTAGACCCCACTGTGGTTTCACCGGTGGCGATGCCTCCAACTAAGCACATCTTCAACCAAGGGCCCCCTCTTGAGCAATTTGGATCCCAGGGTAGTCCCACCAATCATCAACAAACCCAATCCGACTACCCCTTCCCCAAGCATCCTTAATGGTCCAAATAGCACTGGCAAAACCCTAATGAATCAGCCACGCCGCACCCATACTTGGCCTCACGGTGGCACTGTAAATCTTGGATGGTCGCTCCACAAACCGGTCCTAAGATCTAAAGCAAGCAAACCACCATAACATCCAACCCATCCACATACCAGGCTTGCTTAGATAACCCATTACCATGTCATATTAACCAGTTCATATTAACCATAGTCTCATTAATGCATAATTAAATAATATAGTTGTTTTCCCATCCCAATTAATTAAGCAAAGCAAAAAGGTAAAAAAGCCCTTCCCGACTCTCTACCATATATTCCAGGTGACAAGGATGGTTGTACGACGCTAGTAAACTTCCTATCATTGGATACCCATCAAATTGACACAAGCATGCAGTTTTGCAAACAAAACATTTATTTTAAATACATGATCAATATGTTTCAAGGACACTTGCCTTGCTCTTGCACTTGATTAGGATCAAAGACTTCAAATTCTTGGTGCTGGAGATCCTCCGCGGCACTCTCTAGCGCAAATCCGTCTAATCCGCACAACGAACATACAAGACAAGAATTACAATAAAAAAGTGCACCAATATTACTCAATATGACATGACATGCATGATTAATGCAATTGCGAAGCAAAACTAGTTAATAAGTTGTTAATGTTGTTTAATAACTAGTTCTAACAGTTTAAACAAGTTTATACAGGTTTGGAGTTGATTCGATCTAATTTTGGAATTAATTCAACACAATTTAACTAGGAAAATCGGACTAGTCTGCTAGGGACCAGACTAGTCCGCACTTCGCGGAACTAGCGAACTAGGGTTTTCTAGATCGACGTGAATTTAGAGATTTGGGGTTGAATTCACGTAATTAAAAGGAAGTAGAAGGCATACCAGGTGTCTAAGACTCCAAAGAATCAAGAGTTTTGGAGACAACACTTGGATTTTGAAGATCTAGGGTTGATGAAGAACTTGGTGGTGAATTGTCGACGAAGAATGCGATGTTGATGGAGATCTTGATCCTCTTTCGTTTCCTCCTCTTCTTCTTCTTGCTCTAGATCTCCTTCTCCCTCCTTGGTGGCGGCTATCCATTAACTAGGGTTTGGGTGTGCTGGAAAAGTGGCAAATAGATGTGAAACCAAGGGGTGGGGTTGTTTATATAGAGGTGGAGGCTAGGGTTGGATGGATTTAGAGTTTGAGATGAGTATGGGTCAGTTTTAGGGTCACACATAGGCTCTAAAAGAGTTAGGCACGACATCCCTAGGCCCACTTAACGTAAAACCCAAGAAACAAGTCATGAAACAAAAGATCAACTCGGAGTCGCGATTTATTGGACAAGTCCGAAAAGGGTCGGACTAGTCCGAAGTTAGATAGAGAGAAATTAAACAAGTCCGAACTTATCTAGAGGGGAAAAACAGACAAGTCTGGCCAAAATCGGATAAGTCTGACTTTAGTCAGAGGGGAAAACGTATAAGTCTGCCAGAACACCGGACAAGTCCGGAAAAGTCTGGGGAATTAGCAAATTTCCAAGAATTCCTAGAATATCGTACTAGTCCGCACTGGGCCGGACAAGTACGAAAGTGTCCAGAGAGAAAAACAGACTATTCCGCAGCAAAACGAACAAGTCAGATTGAAGTCAGAGAGAAATCGGACTAGTCCGCACCAAAATCGGACTAGTTCGCACTTCCTAGTATTCTTAAGTGTGGTTTTGCTATCAATTCATTTTAAACTTATTCCTTTTTATGTGGATTAATGTTAGATGTGTATATGAACTTATGCAATGCATGATGGATGAAAATGAGGGTGTTACAAACCTACCCCTCTTAAAATGAATCTCGCCCTCAAGATTCGACGTGGAAGAGAAGAGATAGGGAAATTCCTTCTTGAGATCATCCTCCAACTCCCATGTTTCGTCTGATTCTGTGTGATGCTTCCATTGAACTTTGAACCATCTAATAACCTTGTTCCTTGTGACTCTCTCCTTGGTTTCCAAGATTTTGACCGGTTGTTTTGCATAAGTCAAATCTGCCTCTAGTTCCAATTCTTCCATTGGCACTTGTTCTTCCGGTACCCTTAAACACTTCTTGAGTTGGGAAACATGGAACACATCATGAAAATCCGATAAGTGAGTTGGCATCTCCAACTTATAGGCTACTTCCCCTCTTTTGTCCAAAATTTGGAATGGCCCAATATAGCGAGGTGCTAGCTTGCCTCTTATGTTAAACCTCTTATGACCTCTCATTGGTGACACCTTGAGATATACGAAGTCTCCCACTTCAAAGGCTAGTTTCCTCCTCCTATTGTCCGCATAGCCTTTTGTCTTGATTGAGCAACCCTCAAATTTTCACGAATAATCTGAACTTGTTTTCCAGCTTCTTGCAACATGTCAGGTCCAAATACTTGATTCTCCCCTGTCTCGTTCCAGAACAAAGGTGTCCTACACTTCCTTCCATAAAGTGCTTCATAGGGTGACATTTTCAAGCTTGCTTGGTAACTATTGTTGTATGGAAACTCTGCATATGGCAAGCCCTTGTCCTAACTTTTCCCATGCTTCAAAGAAAAAATCATATGGTCCTCTCAGTTTGTCCATCCGTTTGTGGGTGATATGCTGAGGTGAAATTCAACCTTGTTCCCAATACTTCATGCAATTTTTGCCAAAATCTGGAGGTAAATTGAGAACCTCTATCCGATACTATCTTCTTTGGAACTCCATGCAAACACACTATTCTTCCCATATACAGTTCTGCTAACTTCTCTCCATTAAAAGTGGTCTTGAAGGGAATAAAGTGAGCTGACTTGGTCAATCGATCCACGATTACCCAAATTGAGTCATATCCATAATGTGTACGCGGCAAACCAACTATGAAGTCTATTCCAATTTCTTCTCACTTCCATTCGGGAATCTTCTATGGTTGAAATAATCCAGCTGACCTTTGATGTTCCGCCTTAACTCGTTGGCACACATCACACAAAGCTACATATTCATCTATGTCCTTCTTCATGCTAGCCCATCAATAACAAGTCTTCAAGTCTTTGTACATCTTGGTACAACCCGGGTGAATCGAGTATGGCGAGTCATGTGCCTATTTTAATATTGTCTCCCGAATATGCTTCACATTAGGCATGACAATCCTCTTACCAAGCCATAGAGTACCATGTTCGTCCTCATCAAACCTTAATTCCTTTCCTTCCTGGGTCCTTTCCTTGATCTCCTGAATCTCCTCATCCTTTATTTGACCCTCTCGAATTTCTTGCTCCAAAGTCGTGTTTAACTCCATTATCCCCATCTCATTCAAAAATTTGAGGTTCAACCGTTCAAACTCCTTACATAAATCAGATGGAAACTCTCAAACCGTGAGTTGGTGACTTACTCCTTTTCTACTCAAGGCATCAGCCACTACATTAGCCTTTCCCGTATGATAGTTGATCCTCACATCATAATCCTTGATGAGCTCCAACCATCTTTGCTGCCTCAAATTCAAGTCCTTTTGTGTGAAAATATACTTAAGGCTCTTATGATCCGTATAAATTTCACACCTATGTCCAAGGATGTAGTGTCTCCAAATCTTTAATGTGTGTATAACGGCTACAAGTTCCAAATTGTGTGTTGGATATTGTGCTCATGTTTCTTCAATTGCCTTGATGCATATGTGACCACTTGACCTTCTTGCATCACTACACATCCGAGTCATTGTCTTGACGCATCACAATAAATATCGAAACTTTTGCTTATATCTGGCAAAACCAAAATTGGGGCTGTTGTTAACCGTTTTTTCAACTCCTCAAATCTCTCTTGACAAGATGGAGTCCATTGGAACACTTTCCCTTTCATTAGCAGCTCCGTCATTGGCTTGGCTATCTTGGAAAAGTCCTTGATGAACCTACGGTAATACCCAGCCATCCCAAGAAAACTCCGGATCTCCTTTGCATTCTGCGGTGATTCCCATTTTAACACGTCCCTCACTTTTCCAGGGTCGACCGATACTCTTCCTCATGAGATGATATGCCCCAAAAATGACACCCCCCTTAACCAAAACTAGCACTTGCTAAACTTGGCATACAATTGGTGCTCCCTCAATTTCTGCAATGTAAGCCTCAAGTGTTCCTTGTGTTCCTTCTCATCCTTCGAGTAAATCATAATGTCGTCAATGAACACCACTACAAACTTATCCAAGTACTCCATGAAGACCTTATTCATGAGGTACATAAAGTAGGCAGGCACATTTGTCAATCCAAAGGACATCACGGTGTACTCATAGGATCCATATTGTGTCCTAAATACTGTCTTTGGTATGTCCGATGGTCTTATCTTTATTTGAAAGTATCCCGACCTCAAATCAATCTTGGAGAAGACACAAGCACCCTTCATGTTATCAAACAAGTCTTCTATATGTGGCAAGGTGTACTTGTTCTTGATGGTCACATCATTGAGAGCTCGGTAATCCACACACATCCTTTGTGATCCATCATTCTTGTCCACAAATAGAACGGGCGCTCCCCAAGGTGAAGAGTTGGGGCGAATAAAACCCTTCTCTAGTTGCTCTTGAATTTGCTTCTTAAGCTCCGCTAATTCCTTAGGCGGCATCCTATATGACCTCTTAGCTATAGGTGCAGTTCCAGGTATCAAATAAATGAGAAACTCAATGTCTCGGTCAGGTGGCATACCTGGCAACTCATCTGGAAACACATCCAAAAATTCGCACACCATTGGAATCTCCTCAATTGCGGCACCATTCATATGATTCAGCTCCAATTGCTTTGGTGCGTGTTGAGATGCTTCAAATTCTACGGTGATCCCTTCCACATTTGGTCAACTTCACCATCTTCGTGGCACATTCGATGACTCCATTGTGCTTCCTCAACCAGTCCATACCAAGCATAATGTCCAATCCTTGAGAATCCAAAACAATGAGGTTGGCGGAGAAGTCTACCCCCCTTATTCTAAGGCTTACTTTTGGACATAATATATTTGTTCTCATCTCTCCCAAGGAGACTTAACCAATATAGTAAACTTCATATGAGAGATAGGCAAACTATACTTGGCAACATATTTTGATGCAATGAATGAATGCGATGCTCTAGAATCAAATAACATAGTCACCGGGTTGGAGTTTGCGAGAAACATACCAATCACCACATCATCCGCTTGTTGAGCATCCTCCGTAGAGACATGGTTCACGTTGCCACGGGCAAAGTTCTGCTGTCCCCGGTTCCCTTGCGGCTGTCCTCCATTGGGTCTTGGGTTCTGTCTTGGTGCGTTACTTCCTGGACCAAGGCCTGACTTAGGACATTGATGTGCAAAGTGTCCAGCTTCTCCACAAGTATAGCACTTCTTAACTGCACTAGAATTATTAGGACGATCTTGGTTCTGAACATTTGCACCAGGAAAATTAGCACGAGGTGCAAAAGGCATTGGAGGCCTAGGTGCTTGCATGATAGGGCGTTGTTGCACAAACTGAGTTGGGTGTGGTGCATAACCAGGGCGCTGTACAGGAGCAGAAGTGTTGTAATAAGGCGCATTGGATGGTGCGAAGCGAGGGCGCACATTACTTCCTTGTTGCTGTCCTTGATATGATGCCTTCCTCTTGTTGTCTTGCTCCATCTCACAGACCTAATTCTCAACCACAATTTCATTGTCCACAAGCTTCTGGAAGTTTGCATAGTCACAATTCAGCAATTGCACTTGGATTTCGTTGTTAAGGCCCCTCATGAACAAGTATTACTTCCGGTTGTCCTGGCTCACATCCTCAGGTGCATATCTGGAAAGTTGAGTGAATTTATTAAGATATTCACCCACACTCGATCTCCCTTGCCTCAGGTTCTCAAATTCTTGCCTCTTCAAAATCACAACACCTTCCGGCACGAAGTGAGAACGGAAGCTCTCCTCGAACTCAGCCCAAGTAATTCTCTCTTGATTCTCATGGGCGTTGCATAGTGAATCCCACCAACCGACAGCTGCTCCAACTAGTTGATGGGAAGCAAACAACACCTTCTCTCGGTCACTGCATTAGACTATAGCGAGCTTCTTCTCCACAGATTTGAGCCAATCATCGACGTCCATAGGGTCAACGACTTGAGCAAAGGTTGGTGGCCTGGTCCTCATGAACTCCCCCAATCGGTTACGAGGAGGCGGGGGTGGCGATGGAGGCATGTGGGGCTGATTGTTGATGTTACCAACCTGCAGCTGTCCCATATTTTGTATCATGGTCTGCATGAGCTAGTTTTGCATAGCCAATAGCTGCTCAATGTTGATAGCTCCCTGAGCAGGTCCCTGTCCATTGTTGTTCTGAGGTGCTCCATTGTTATCCTCCTCATCATTGACATCCCTCTGGTTCGAGCCCTCACCATCTGAAGATAAGCAAGAGATAAGGATTTAGAAGACGTCCCCAACTATATGCATCAAGGGATATGAAACTAAGCAACTACCTAGACTAGCCTATATGGACATGGCAATGCTAAAGCATCCCAAAATCCTCTATTAAGCACACAAGCAAACAATATATACAAACAACACACCAAACAAAAACACATTGATCCCTGAGTGCTCCCATGTGCTCTAAAGTGTCCATTCTATCTAGGCTGCATCTTACGGTCAACCCGTGGCTCTGATACCAATTCGTGACACCCGGTTCCGAAAATGAACCAAGTGAACGCATATGTGTGCCCAGGACGTTCAACACACATACACGAGTGCATTCACAATAGGATATACAGAAAACTACCACATAACAAGATTAATTAAACACTTTTATTACACAATTCATAATATCCTCGAATACAGGCTCTAATGAATATTAATGACAAGTTTGAACTAATGCGGAAATAACTAAACTGAGCAAACTAAGCAAAAGGGATAGCGCAGCTCCAACACTCTATAGGCAAAGCTGACGGTAGACACGGCCTAGAACTCCACATTATCATCGTTATACTCCCAATCCCGACCTACAACTGTTGGGGGGGGGGATTGCAAGGGTGAGTACATATCGTACTCAGCAAGTGTGGAAACTATGACATGTAGTTGATACAAATGACAAATATAATAATGGCTAAGTGCTGAAAAGCACATTAAAACATTTTAAAAGCAATAAATTATATGTATGTGAAGCAATCCCATCATAAACCATAAGTAATATCATAGTACTAGTCCATATCTTATTACCATCTCCACTATGTCAGATTTCTCATTACCATTAACCATATCTATTGCCATAAACCATAATACCATCCATAACCATCCCAATACCAAGTTTTTCCCTAATCATGTGATGGTCCAGGTTGCTCATAACCGGGAGCACGACTATTATGATAGTTTTTATACACTCTGCAGAGGTTGTACCACTTTACCCACGTGTTTGTGATTCCATCACCTTTGAGTGACTAGAACCTCTATTATGTCGTATCACACTTCCGTCGGTGTGTATCCAAGAGATCACAAAATAGATTTTACAAAGGGATTACTAGCCTATTTAGACCCCACTGATGTTTCACCAGTGGCGATGCCTCCAACTGAGCACATCTTCAACCAAGGGCCCCCTCTTGAGCCATTCGGATCCCAGGGTAGTCCCACCAATCATCAACAAACCCAATCCGACTACCCCTTCCCCGAGCATCCTTAATGGTCCAAATAGCACTAGCAAAGCCCTAATTAATCAGCTACGCCGCACCCATACTTAGCCTCGCGGTGGCACTGTAAATCCTAGATGGTCGCTCCACGAACCGGTCCTTAGATCTAGCAAGCAAACCACCATAACATCCAACACATCCACATACCAGACTTGCTTAGATCACCCATTAACATGCCATATTAACCAGTTCATATTAACCATAGTCTCATTAATGCATAATTAAATAATATAGTTGTTTTCCAATCCCAATTAGTTGAGAGAAGCAAAAAAGTAAAAAGCCCTTTCCGACTCTCTACCATGTATTCCAGGTGACAAGGATGGTTATACAACGCTAGTAAACTTCCTATCTTAGGATTTTCATCAAATTGACACATGCATGCAGTTTTGAAAACAAAAAGTTTATTTTAAATACAGGATCAATATGCTTCAAGGACACTTGCCTTGCTCTTGGGCTTGATTAGGATCAAAGACTTCAAATTCTTGGTGCTGGAGATCCTCCGCGGCCCTCTCTAGCGCAAATCCGTCTAATCCGCACAACGAACATACAAGACAAGAATTACAATAAAAAATTGCATAAATATTACTCAATATGACATGACATGCATGATTAATGCAATTGTGAAGCAAAACTAGTTAATAAGTTGTTAATGATGTTTAATAACTAGTTCTAACAGTTTAAACAAGTTTCTACAGGTTTGGAGTTGATTCGATCTAATTTGGAGTTAATTCAACACAATTTAACCAGGAAAATCGGACTAGTCCGCACTTCGCGGAACTAGCAAACTAGGGATTTTTGGATCGACGTGAATTTGGAGATTTGGGGTTGAATACACGTAAGGAAAAGGAAGTAGAAGGCATAGTAGGTGTCTAAGACCCCAAAGAATCAAGAGTTTTGGAGACAATACTTGGATTTTGAATGTCTAGGGTTGATGAAGAACTTGGTGGTGAATTGCTCACGAAGAACGCGAAATTGATGGAGATCTTGATCCTGTTTCACTGCAATGGTGTCCATCAAGCTCGTGGATTGCGGTTTTCGTGACTATCCTCCAGTGACCAGATCCGTCGCTCGAGCGGCACATTCTAGTCCATCATGCTCCCGCACAGATGCAGCTGGCCAGGGCGGCGCATTCGGGCACATCCCGGCCTAGTCGGCACCCCTGGAGCCACCAGCTGCAAATCCGGACACCCACTGTCCTTGAACGCTTTCTAGGGAGCAGCTCAGTAGTGGGTCCAAGATATCGACCACTTTGTCGATGTGGCAATCAAATCTCCCAACAGATGGAGGCGTCAAGTGTCGCTATCGCGCACACCATCCATCGACTGTCGCACCGCCAACTCACGTTCCACAAGGATTACTAGTGCTGGTCGGATCCCCATGATGGACCTGAGGGCCGAGCTTGACTGTCGTCAAGCTCAGATAGATGGCCGCGTTATCATCGAGGAAGAGCGAGAGAGACGGCGCAACCTTGACGCCGAATACGACACTCAAGAGCCTGAGCAGGAGGCGTCCTCTGTCCAAGGTGCATCACAGGTAAACCCTCCACCGCTGCTTCACCAGGATTATGTTGGGTCGACCGCCCCCCTGTAGTATACTATGGAGCAGGTGCCGCAACCAAAGTACTTGGCACATCCGGTACCACAGCAGCAGCACATGACACAATAGGTGCCACATCAGCAGCCATAGTTGCGCAGCAAACCCCCTTGGGGTATGCTACTCCGTACGCCTCTCTGGCGAAGCCCATCGTTGGTTGCAAAGTATTGGCTCCATACCTCCGCCTGTCGACATGGCTGTGCAAGGTCCGGCCACACCTGCCAGAGAAGTTTAATGGAAGCATCAACCCAGTCGAGTTCCTGCAGATTTACACCACAACAATCCTTGCTGCAGGAGCGGATGAGCTCATCCTGGTGAACTATTTCTCTGTTGCCCTGACCGACTCAGCACGATCATGGCTGATGAACCTGCCTGAGGGGTCCATAACCTTTTAGGATGAGATCTGCCGGCAGTTCACGGCAAACTTCGATAGCTCGTACACATGGACCAACACCAAGCTCGACCTCCACGTCGAGCACCAGCAACCCAATGGGACGCTGCGATCATTCATCCAGCATTTCTCTCAGGTACGCAACTCCATCCCCAACATCCTGAATGCTTCTGTCATAGTGGAATTCCGGCATGGAGTGCGTGACAGGAAGATGCTCGAGAAGTTAGCCACGCACAACGTGCAACATTTCTCCGAGCTCTTCTCCATCGTCGACCGGTGCGCCAGGGCGGCAGAAGGCCGTTACTGGCACACCCACCCCGCCCCTAGGTTAGGCGGGGCCGGCCAGACCGGCGAAGGTGCCGTTACCCCGGGTAGCGGCAAAAAGAAGCCGCTGCATGGGGCACTTGTCGCGGCAACAGCTGCATGGGGCACCAGACCAGCGTTTCTTAGGGCGACAACCAGAACAAGCTGCTACATGGGGCACCTGTCACGGCAGCAGCTTCCACCGGTGGTGGCAGACCCCCACGCCCCTAGAAATGCCCACGTCAACCACCTGCTACTGACGACAGCATCGAGTCCTGCCCGATACATAAGACTCGCGACCACACCACGAGCAAGTGTCGGGAGGACAAGAGATGCACCGAGCGATACCAAGAGCAGGCGCAACAGCATCCTGACAGCGCCCCTTCTGCCAGTTGGAGGGCAAGCAGAAGGTCGACCTCAAGGTTGACGACGACGAGGAGATGGAGTATGAAAAGCAAGAATGGGCCGTCAAGGTGGTCCACTAGGACGAGGACTCCAATGCTAGCAGCGATCATGAGCATCAAAATACACTCAACATCATCTTCGGGGGGTCTTGGGACCTCGCGTCCCAGAACGCGGTCAAGACCTTGCGCCGAGCAGTGGCTTCAATAGGTCCTACTCCCGCTCCGGCGTTGCACCACTTGTGAAGGAGACGCCAATCAGCTTTGACGCCTCCGACTGCCCCAAGAACTTGGCAGGAGCCGGGATCCTGCCCCTCCTGGTTGCCCCCACCATTGCCAACGTCAACCTCCACTATATCTTGATAGATGGTGGGGCCAGCCTCAACCTCATCAGTCGTGCGACCTTCGACCATCTGCAGATCCCGGTGTCCAATCTCACCCCTCGAGCCCGTTCTTAGGGGTGGGACCAAGGAACATCATCCCATACGACAACATCCATATTCGGGTGACCTTTGGGACCCCCGAAAACTTCAGGACGGAGAGCATCCTGTTCGATGTCACAGATGTAATTCTCCCCTTCAACGCCATCATCGACAGGCATGTCCCGTATCGATTCATGGCCGTAGCCCACTATAGCTACCTTGTCCTGAATATGCCGACCCCCTCCGACGTCCTCAGGATCCGTGGAGATCGCACTGCTGCGATGTTAGCCTTAGAGAAGCTCCAAGCCCTTGCAGCAGACCCAACACCTGCTCCGGGCGGTGTTGATGGTCCTTAAGTGCCATATTTAGACCGTCAATTCACCTCATAATGAACATAAAAGAGAAACACAATGTAGTGGTAGGGTTAAAAACTAACTAATTCCACAAGTGTTTGTATTTATTTTTATGCAGGTGAATTTAGACCCAAAATACCAAGACATGCAGGGAGTAATTTATAAAATTGATTTTTTACGAATCAGGCGATGCCACGTGTCATCACATGGTTCAAATGGACCACAAACAGAAGTATCTGAGGCCATCTAACGGTGTAGCACCAATATCAGTCAATGGGACCCACCTGGCAGAGACCTGGAGGAAGCACACTGCAAAAGGAGCCAAGACCAGGTCGGCCGACCCCCCTAGTCGGCCGGCTAGGTCCTGGCGCCAAACGCAGTCAAACACCACATGTTGGCTCCTCCCGGCTTGAAGAGGTCATGGGTGACTGATTCGTGCACATTTGTTGGTGGGAACCGACCCTTCTCTCCCTATAAATAGAACCCCACACCACACTTCACACATACACCAAAAGTTGAGAATTGAATACAACTCCAAAGGTTTAGAGTAGTCCTAAAGGCTGCCAAGTATAAAGAGAGTGTGGTGAGACTTTAGGAGAAGGAGGCTTCGACTTGTAAAGTCCCTCTTCTACACTTGTATCCCTACAAAGGTGTACTCAAATCAAGTAAGCCTCTTTGTGAATTCAATTCAAGTTTGATTCTCAATTCATAGTAGTTTGCACAAGTAGTTACTTGTGGGTTCATTGCTTTAATTTATTAGAGGCTCTAGTTGTAGCTTTCTGTTCGAAACAACTAGAATTGTGATTTAGAACGTAAGCGTGGTGCTCAGGTTAGAAATTGCCAGTGAATATCTCGTAGACCCACAGATTGAAGAGGTAGGCAGTAGATGGTGACAACCCTATCTGTCCTTAGTAATCCTCCACGTTCGGCTATGCCATAGGCTCTTGGCGGGAGTCATCCTAGTATTGCTAGGGGTAAACCCGTGCACGAAGCAAGCAGCTACTGCAAATTCTTTTGAATTAGAATCAATACTTTGAATTCGTCTCTCTTCCTTGCCTACAAAACAACTATGTGTCCTTGGGTGAATTAATTCGTAAGATTACACACACGTTCCTTGGATTCAATACTCTTGAAATACTCTCTTAAGGGGAAGTGCTACACGACAGTTTCTGTGCACTTGCGGATTTTTATCTGTGACGTAAGCAACATCAACAGGTGGCGCTGGACCAAGTCAGCCTCCGCCGAGTTCGCGCAGCGCGACTCACCCGTTGCAGCCTTTGACAGCACCGATGCTCCTGTCAAAGCTGTCAAGATAAGTTCCAACTCTGCTCAGGCCACCCGCAAGACAAGGGGCCAAGGCAAAAAAGTAGAGACACCTGCTCATCGCCCCACTGGTAGCTATCGACGGCAAGTTGCCCGACAACCGTCATAGCTATCCTCGTAGCTTTGGGCACCCTTATAAGTTAATATTAGCTTAGTCGGACAGTGTAAAGGTTTTTATAGAGTCTAGGAGCAGCATTTAGGACAACCAAACTTCGGGAGGGTCAGGTCCAGAGTGCTCAGTCAGCTTAGCCTGGTCTCGAACCATAAGCCTGTGCCCCCTACCTCCCTCATCATCCGAAAGCGAGTTGTTGCCTTCTTTTGTAAAAGCATGTCTCGTCCTATGAATGCCAATTGAAAGTGCATCTAGGAATCCCTTGTGGGTTTTGGTTGATTTATGACAGGCAAATGAGATCCTAACAACATTGTTGAGATGAGCACAGGTTCTAATGAAAGAATGAACAAAATGCCAAAAAGAAAGGAGAATGAAGAGCAATGCGGAAAGAGCTCAAGAACCAAGTGTAGTAGATCATTGTGTATGGAGTGTGTTAAGGAAACACACTCCAAGAGCTCAAGCACTAATAATCTCACACATTGCACAAATTTATACAGGACCGGACTAGTCCGACTAACCCCGGACTAGTCCGATATCTTTCTGTACCATATCAGACAAGTCCTCACAATGCGGACTTGTCCACACAGTCTAGTTTTCACTGACCGGACTAGTCCGATATCACCAAGGACTAGTCCGATATCCTCTCTGGATAGGTTCGGACAAGTCCAGCCACTGCGGACTTGTCCGCACCAGACTAGTCCGAAAAATTCCGGACTAGTCCGATAATGCATCTGACTAAAATCGGACAAGTCCTCCAAGTGCAGACTTGTCCTATATTCACCTAGGGCATCACCACACCGGACAAGTCCGATATCAGCACAGACAAGTCCAAATACCTTTCTGACTAAAATCGGACAAGTCCGCTCTTAGCCGGACAAGTCCGATATTTCGAGACACCTAGGGTTTCCTACACGCAGCACACCGGACTAGTCCGATCTTTCTAAACCCTAACGGTAACTTTTGAAAACCCCATATAAATAGGTGTGCACGGCGCAAGTTTCACCACTCTCGATACTCTGCGCCGTCACACCATCCAAGAGCCTAGAAAACTCATCTCTCCACACAATCCAACACAAGAAAGCTTAATCCTTTGAGGATACACTTTGGATCCAAGGAGAGACACGATACTTCATTCATTGAGATCTTGGTTTGATTCCTTAACACACACATGTGGTTTTCATTGTGATCTTAAGGGTGTGTTCTTGGTGGTATTCATCTTGTAATCTTGGGGAGCCCTCAACTTGTGAGAAGGCCCCTTGAATTTGGTTATTTACCCTTTGTGATTAGTGAAAAGGATTAGCCTCCGTGGCGATCCGATGAGGGTAGGTTTGGAGAAGACCCGATCCTTTTGTGGACTCCTCAGCATGGATGTAGGTTGCCTTTGTGGGAACCGAACCACGGGATAAAGAGCTTGTGTTCTTACTTTGCGCACATCGTTCTTACTCTTCATATCAATCTAGGGTTTCAATCAATCTTGTTTACATTACGTTGAAAGGTTGAATATAAGATTAACTTGTGATACATACTAGGCCATAGTGGTGTGACACTCAATTACAAGTATTTTTCCACTGCGTACAGTCTAGGATCGAGATAATCGATCAAGCTTGATCAATCTAGTCTGCACTCTACCAGACTAGTCCAATATCTCGGGATTTGATCAGTTTGTTAAGTGTTGCAAGTTCCGACTAAAATTCAAAAGGCCTATTCACCCCCCTCTAGGCCACATTCAATTGGTATCAGAGCAGGACTCTTCAAAAGGAGACTAATCGCTCGAAGAGAACATGTCAGACATGAAGGACGTACACAAGAGCATCAACCAAGAGAAGGTTGAAGAACAAAAGAACCAAAAATTGGAGAGGCTCCTCAAGGCTATTCAAGACTTTGAGGATGACTATGAGGAGACACTGGATCTCAAGGCGCTCCTAAGAAAGAAAACCCTCTCCAAGGGAAAAGTGAAGATCGAAGACAAGAAGAAGAAGAAGGGGAGTAGTCACACCGACTACTCTCGATATCCTTTTAATTATGATCGCTTAAATTCTAACAACAATTATTATCTATCTATTCCACTTGGAAAAGCCCCACACTTTGATGGCAATGACTACTCAATGTGGAGGCAAAACATGAAAATGCACTTGATCTCACTCAATCCAAGCTTGTGGCACATTGTGGTTAGAGGAATAGATATCCCCGGCGATGATGAGGAGCTCACACCTATCCAAGGGCAAGCAATCCATCAAAATGCCCAAGCTACTGCTGTCATCATCTTATCTCTTCGTCGGGATGAGTTCACAAAGGTGGATGGACTCGAGATTGCAAAGGATATATGGGATACATTGCAAACAGCACATGAAGGAGATCGTCATGTGCGAGAGGCAAACATCAAAATGATCGAAGGTGAATTGGGAAGATTTGCCATCGAAGAAGATGAGTCGCCACAAGACATGTACAACCGGCTAAAGACGCTCATCAACAAGGTTCGAGCATACGGAAGAAAGAAGTGGAATGACCATGAGGTGGTGAAGCTCATTCTTATAGCTTTCATGCCTCACATTGTCACCTTATGCTCGATGATTAGAGAAAGCCCCGCGGTACAAGAAAATGACCCCGGATGAGCTACTTGGGAAGATCATAAATTTTGAGATGATGGAAAAGCAGGCGAAGCATGTCAAATAGATTGCCGATCTCACCTCGGCAAAGAAGAAAGGGGTTGCTTTAAAGTCCACTCTCAAGCCCTTGTCTAAAGAAGCTCAAGAAGCTCAACAAGAAGAGGACAACAACGATGAGAGCAGTGACCTGGATGAGGATGACACAATAGTATTTATGTAGAAATTCAAAAGAATTATGAAGAAAAGAAAAGGGGCTAAATCAAGTGAAGGGAATTACAAGGAAAAATCAAGGCCAAAGTTGAGGCGGACATGCTACAACTGTGGTGAATATGACCACTTTATAGTTGATTGCACATATGAAGAAAATGAGAAGAAGACCAAGGAAATAAAGTCTAAACCCAAGAAATTATTCAAGAAAAAGAAGCAAGCTGAACAAGTGCATATAGGGAAGGAGTGAGACTCAAATGATGAGTCCTCATCCAAAGAATAAGAGGACATGGCTAGCATAGCCATCGAGAAGACATCCAAGAAGTCCACTTTCTTCCCCACTCTCGGCGCATGGAAGGGAAACGACACTTGCCTCATGGCAAAGGACGGTAAACGGAAGGTAACAACCAAATCCTCTTCCTTGCATTCCTATTCTAGTGATAGTGAAATTACTAGTGATAATGAAGATATGCTCATTGGCTTAGATAAAGAAAACAGCTGCAAAAATAAATTTTCTACTTGATCAGCTCGTTGAGAAGGAGAAGTTGATAAACCGTCAAGAAGATATGATTATCTCCCAAAAGGAGGAATATCTTGAACTTGACAAACTTCTTGAACTTGAAAAGGAGCGAAGCAAGTCACTAGAGCTGGAGTCAAGTTCAAGCAAGGAAGCTTGCTTGGAGTTAAGCGACTCAAATGCTACAATCAAGGGCGAACTTGCTAACCTAATCAAGGTTAACAAGATCCTTAAAATACAAGTTGAGTCACTCAAGCAAAGTGACCCTTCACCCTCTTCAGGCTCGCCTTCTCAACCCCTTAAAACTGAAACTGCTTCTACTTGTGCATGTGGTAAAGTTGACACTAGCTTGAAAGACAAGTCAACCTCTACCATGGATAAGCATCCTGCCCAAAGTGGCATATTTGACAAGGAGAAGGTCAAATATGCACATAGTGCATACTTGGCTACAAGACCTCCTAATGTCAAATATGGCATTGGGTATTCCTATGGTGGAAAGAAAAATGCTAGAAGCCATAAGAATAACAAGGAGAGCATTGTCTTTGTGAAGAGAAATTACTCACAAGCTAGGAAGTCCAACAAAATCAACACACGGGAACACCGGACTAGTCCGGCATCGGCACGGACAAGTCCAGACCTCCGGACAAGTCTGGACCTCCGGACAAATCCAGACCTCTGGACAAGTCCGAAGACCCGGATTGGTTCTGTTTGTTTATAACAGTTGCTATTTAGAACCTTTGATGCATCTTATGTTTTAATGATAAGTAATTTTGGTAAAATTTATGCTCATTATGTTGGGTCACGCCATGGGAACACCAAGTCTCATGTGTGGGTGCCCAATCTCTTGTAACTAACTTCCAAGGACCCAAGCAAGCTTGGGTATCTAAAACCAAGGCTTGATTTGTTGTTGTAGGCCTATTCCTCCGATGGATCTAAATGGGTGCTAGATAGTAGTTTCACCAACCATATGATCGGAGAAAGAAGGATGTTCGTCGAGTATGAAGAAAATGAGGATCCAAGCGAGGGCATCTATTTTTGAGACAATAGTCAAGGAAAGGTGCTAGGTACTGGTAAAATTGCCATATCATCTCAACATACTCTTTCTCATGTGTTACATATTGATTCCTTAGATTATAACCTGCTGTCCATATCTCAACATACTCTTTCTCATGTGTTCACTAATGAGGGTGTGACCGTCTCTAGAAGGGGTGATGGTTCCATTGCATTCAAGTGTATGTTAAAGGGAAAGCTTTACCTTGTTGACTTCAACAAAGATAAAGCTGAACTTGATACATGCTTGATTGCCAAGACCAACATGGGTTGGTTGTGGCATAGACGGCTAGTGCATGTTGGTATGAGGAATCTTCAAAAACTCCTCAAGGGCGATCACATCCGAGGTTTGAAGGATGTCGTTATTGAGAAAGATAGGCCTTGTAGCGCGTGCCAAGCCGAGAAGCAAGTTGGAGCACCTCATCCCGCAAAGAACGTCATTACTACAACAAAACCGCTCGAGCTACATCACATGGATCTTTTCGGTCGAATTGCTTACATAAGGATTGTTGATGACTTTTCTTGCTTCACTTGGGTTTTCATTTTACATGATAAGACAGAAACACAAGGAACACTCAAGAAGTTTTTCAAGCGTGCTCAAAATGAGTTTTCATTGACGGTCAAGAATATTCAAAGCGACAACGGAACAGAGTTCAAGAACACCCAAGTTGAGGAGTACTTAGACAAAGAAGGCATAAAGCATGAGTTTTCAACACCTTAATCCCCTCAACAAAATGGAGTTGCCGAAAGGAAGAACTGAACCCTCATAGAGATGGTGAGAACAATGCTCGATGAATACAAGATCTTCGATCGGTTTTGGGCGGAAGCGGTTAACACCGCTTGCGCCATAAACTGACTCTACCTTCATCGACTACTCACGAAGACATCATATGAGCTACTCACTGGTAACAAGCCAAATATTTCATATTTTCGAGTTTTTGGTTCTAAATGCTATATTTTGAACAAGAAGCCTAGGACTTCGAATTTCGCTTCGAAGTCCGATGAAGGTTTCTTGCTTGGTTATGATTCGAACTCTTACACGTATCGTGTCTTCAACAAGACCTCTGGACTTGTTGAAGTAGCACGTGACGTAGTGTTCGATGAAACTAACGGCTCCCAAAAGGAGCAAGTTGATCCATGTGTGCTAGAAAGAGAAGAAGCTCCTTGCCAAGCACTGAGAAGAATGGCATTGGGCGAAGTTCGACGACAAGAACCACCTCTACATATGCATGAGGAAGATGAACCACATAAGGAGGCCAATGATCAAGGGGGAGCTTCCATACAAGATCAACCTCAAGAAGACAAAAATGAGCAACAAGTCAATGAGGGCAACCATCTAGGGGGAGAAGAAGATGACCATGAAGATTCAAGACAACAAGTGCGACACCCAAGAGTACACCAATACGTCCAAAGGGATCACCCAATCGATAACATCATTGGTGACATCCAAAAGGGAGTAACTACTAGATCTCGCATAGCTAATTTTTGTGAGAATTATTCATTTGTATCCTTTTTGGAACCGCGCAGGGTTGAGGATCCATTGAAGGATCCGGATAGGGTAGTGGCCATGCAAGAAGAACTCAACAACTTCAAACAGAACGAGGTGTGGGAACTATTCGAAAGACCCAAGTTCAACATCGTCGGCACCAAATGGGTCTTCCGCAACAAACAAGACGAACACGGGGTGGTGACAAGGAACAAGGAACGACTTGTGGCCAAAGGGTATTCACAAGTCGAAGGTTTGTATTTCGATGAAACCTTTGCCCCCGTAGCTAGACTTGAGTCTATTAGAATATTACTTGCATATGCTACTCATCATGATTTCAAGCTCTATCAAATGGATGTGAAAAGCGCCTTCCTCAACGGACCAATCAAGGGGGAGGTGTATGTGGAGCAACCCTTCGGATTTGAAGATGAAGAGTTCCCCGGCCACGTCTTTAAATTGCGTAAGGCTCTCTACGGCCTCAAACAAGCTCCTAGAGCTTGGTACAAGTGTCTTAGAGATTTCTTAACTGAAAATGGTTTTAAGATCGGTAAAGTAGATTATACATTGTTTACAAAGAACTTTGACAATGATCTCTATATTTGTCAAATTTATGTTGATGATATTATCTTTGGTTCAACTAATAAATATTTTTGTGAGGAATTTAGTAAGATTATGACAGATAGGTTTGAGATGTCTATGATGGGAGAGCTAAAGTACTTATTGGTATTCCAAGTGAGGCAACAAAAGGAAGGGACGTTCATAAGCCAAACTAAGTACACTCAAGAAGTTTGGAATGGACAAGGTGAAGCCTATAAAGACTCCCAGGGCAACGAATGGCCACTTGGATCTCAATGAAGATGGATCAAACGTTGATCAAAAGGTATATCGCTCCATGATTGGATATCTACTCTACTTATGTGCATCTAGGCCAGACATTACGTTGAGTGTATGTTTGTGTGCTAGGATTCAAGCCAACCCAAAAGAGTGTCATTTGACAGCTGTAAAGAGAATCTTGCAGTATTTAATTCATACACCCAACCTAGGACTTTGGTATCCCAAAGGTTCCAAATTCAATCTCATTGGTTACTCCGATGCAGATTATGCCGATGCAAAGTAGATAGAAAAAGTACCTCTGGTACATGCCAATTCCTAGGTAGATCTCTAGTCTTTTGGTCCTCCAAGAAACAAAACTCCATTGCCTTGTCCACGGCCGAAGCGGAGTATGTTGCAGCCGGGAGTTGTTGTGCAGAACTCCTTTGGATGCGACAAACTCTAAGGTATTACGGTTACAATATTAGCCGTATTCCACTCCTTTGTGATAATGAGAATGCCATCAAAGTTGCTCATAATCCAGTTGAACACTCTAGAACAAAACACATAGACATCCGACATCACTTTTTGAGAGACCATTCAATGAAAGGAGATATAGCCATTTCACATGTCAACACCGAAAACCAACTAGTAGACATATTCACCAAGCCACTTGATGAAAAATGCTTTTGCGAGCTCCGAAATGAACTAAATATCCTTGATGCTCGGAATGTGGTTTGAAATCTTGTATACCTGAATGCTATCTTCAAAATTCATTGATTGTGTTGTGAAAATCATCTCTCTCATTTTTTTCCAAAAAACTATGTCAATTACTAGATCTTGGTGAATTATGATCATTGCTTGATTGTTGTATGTTTACTGATCATATTCATCAAGATTATTTGATTTGCTTTGCCTCCCTATTTTCTTAATAAGTACCTTTGAATATGTATGAATGGGCTAAGCATTTCTTCCCTGGGGACCACGGACTAGTCCGTGGTTGCCCGAACTAGTCTGCCCCTGCAGACTAGTCTGCAGAGTGACTGTAGGTCTGGACTATAGTCCGGCCAACCACGGACTAGTCTGGTATAGGCTCTGGAAAAGTTCGGACTAGTCCGATCATTTTCGGACAAGTCCGATTTTTCGTCTCCATAACCCTACCCGCCGCAAACCCTAATCTTCCTCACCCCCACACTTGCCTCAACCTTTCTCTCTCCTCGCTCGAGCTCCCCAAGGAGATTTGGCGATTCCTCCATCAAAATTCCTCAAGTTTGGGTGGAAATCGACCTCCTTTGCATAGGGATTGAAGACCACGTACTTGTCCGCTCCTTCAACCCCTACATCTCCAAGAATCAAGGACTTTCGGTAAAATCTCACCCCAAACCCTAGAATTTATGATTTCCTTCGTTGTTGATCAAATAGCCTAGTTTCCTTCACCTAATACATGCTTCCTTGATGTATTACATTGATGCTAAGTTATTTGTGCATTATGAATCACCATTTGTCTCATAGTTAGGGTTTTAGAGGTTGAATACCGGACTAGTACGGTCCATGCATGGACTAGTCCGATTTTTCTGAACTCAACCCTAACTTCCTATTCCTCAATGCAATTCCTTGTAATCTATTCTCTCAATACCTTGTAAAATCCATTGTCAGGACACTGTCGAGCTCAAATGATGAAATTTCTGACTTCGAGGCTGAGATGGACCAAGAAGCCTTGCTTCAGTCCCCGACGGGCCAAAGCAAGAAGCGCCAAGAGCGCCCGTCCGAGCCGGCACCCTCCCCTTCGTAGATTATACGCAAGGTTATCGCAAAGAAACCTACATCAAAAATTAAGGGTGCGGCTGCAGCAGGCCCCAGCTCGACAACCTCTCGCCAAGCTAAGGGCAAAGGAAAGGGGATTGCCACGAGCCTGATTGGCCCCCTCAAGATGTTAGCTCCAAGGCAAGGGGCCCGAGATCCCGCTGAGGAGAAATTCAATGGCAAGGGCATCGACACGGCTGCAAAGTTCAGAAATGTGGATTGTTATAGCTGACCCAAGCAGACTGCTGATGGGAGGTTCTGGAGTAACTTCCATGCAAACTTTTACAAGTTTGTCTATATTCCGATGAAGACCCCAGTTGTGCGCAGCCAATGGATAGATTGGGCGCACTTTGAGAGGAAGGGTTGCTCACCTTTTGTTGAGGTGGTCGAGGCAGTCGAGAAGCATGGTTTGAAGGACCTATTTGCCTTCCAGAACAATTGGAACGATGAGGTCACCGCTCAGTTCTATGCGGCATGCCACTTTGCTAGTGATGAGGAAGAGCGAGTGACTTGGATGACTCATGGATCCAAGTACACCATCACCTATGACGAGTTTGCAAGACTGCTCCATCTTGACAGCTCCAGTAATGACAACCTTTTGTGTCATTGAGAAGGACAATATGAAGTTTCTTTATGACCCAAGCTTAAAGTTCAATCCTCTTTCCACCAAGAACATGAAGCCTTTCTTCGTGGTGCTAAACAGAGTCCTGAGGAAGACCATTGCCCCGAAGGATGGGGATGCTGGAAGTGTGTAGGGATATCTCAGGACCTTGATGAAGGTCATAAGCAAAGATAGAAAGTTTGATGTCCTTGACTACATTTGGAACAACATGGTTAACATCTCTTGCACGCCGAATAGATCCTGTGGCTACGCCCCCTACCTGATGTTTATGATTGAGAAGGTCACACGTATCGACTTCGTCAAGGATGTGGAGCACACCCCCTTGAGGCCCCAGAAGCCTCAACAAGGAAGTGTTCAAGCTGCTCCTTCTACTGCATCCAGTGCAGAGGCTCCAGTGAGAGCTAGTGGAGATGCTAGGGCTGCTCCCGCCACTAGGGACCCTCCTCAAAAGGGGTCACCAAGTGGCATCTTGAAGTACCTGTCAGCTATTTTTGCCTCTTGCAAGAAGGTGGAAGTGAACACTCATAAGCTAAACAAGAGGAGGAAGGCTGATATGAGGTACGTCAAAGAGAATGTGAAGCACATCTGCCAAAAGCTAGAGATCGATCCCATTGGATCTCCAGTCATTTCTGATAACTCAGATTCTGATTTCACCGAGCTCGGGTCCTTGACTCCCTCCGAGCTTGCCTATTTTTGCATTGGGGACTCGAGTGGAACCGTTCCTCCTTCTCCTCAGCCCGAGCATGAAGATGAAGACGATGAGAGGATCGACAGCGAGGCTCGAAGACCTTAGGTCCCTCCTCTCTTTCTTTTTGGTGTCTTGATGCCAAAGGGGGAGAGATTGAGGGGGAGTCTTAGGCTTTAGCTGTAGGCTGTGAGGAGAGCTATCTTTTGTATCTTTTGTCTCTTTGTCTCTTTGTGGGTTGTAAGACTTACATCATGCTGTTTTGGTACTATTGATCTTGTGATGCAATGCTATGAACTGCTTATGAAAATATTTATGAAATCTGTGATCTTGCTCTAAGAATGACATATATGCTTGTTGTTGATATATTGATGTCAATTATGTCATTCTCATCATGATTATCGTTTATGCATGCTTAGTTTTGCATCCCACCATAAAGAGTGCACATATGACTTATGTTTTCATTGCTTAATGTGTTTCAAACTCATATGTGCACAATTTATGAAAATCTCAACCTTTTATCATATTTTGTGAAATCTCAATTGGTTGTCATCAATCACCAAAAAGGGGGAGATTGAAAGTGCATCTAGGAATCCCTTGTGGGTTTTGGTTGATTTATGACAAGCAAATGATATCCTAACCACATTATTGAGATGAGCACAGGTTCTAATGAAAGAATGAACAAAATGACAAAAAAAAGGAGAATGAAGAGCAATGCGGAAAAGAGCTCAAGAACCAAGTGTAGTAGATCATAGTGTATGGAGTGTGTTAAGGAAACACACTCAGAGCTCAAGCACTAATAATCTCACACATTGCACAAATTTATACAGGACCGGACTAGTCCGACTGACCCCGGACTAGTCCGATATCTTTCTATACCAGATCAGACAAGTCCTCACAATGCGAACTTGTCCACATAGTCCAGTTTTCACTGACCGGACTAGTCCAATATCACCACGGACAGTCTGATATCCTATCTGGACAGGTTCGGACAAGTCCAACCACTGCGGACTTGTACGCACCGGACTAGTTCGAAAAATTCCGGACTAGTTCGATAATGCCTCTGACTAAAATCGGACAAGTCCTCCAAGTGCGGACTTGTCCTATATTCACCTAGGGCATCACCCGACCGAACAAGTCCGATATCAGCATGGACAAGTCCGAAATCCTTTCTGACTAAAATCGGACAAGTCCGCTCTTAGCCGGACAAGTCCGATATTTCGGGACACCTATGGTTTCCTACACGCAGCACACCGGACTAGTCCGTTGTCCACCACGGATTAGTCCGATCTTTCTAAACCCTAACGGTAACTTTTAAAAACCCCATATAAATAGGTGTGCACGGCCCAACTTTCACCACTCTCGGTACCCTGAGCCGTCACACCCTCCAAGAGCCTAGAAAACTCATCTCTCCACACAATCCAATGCAATAAAGCTTAATCCTTTGAGGATACACTTTGGATCAAAGGAGAGACACGGTTCTTCACTCATTGAGATCTTGGTTTGATTTCCTAACACACTCTTGTGGTTTTCATTGTGATCTTAAGAGTGTGTTCTTGGTGGTGTTCATCTTGTAATCTTGGGGATCCCTCAACTTGTGAGAAGGCCCCTTGAATTCGGCTATTTGCCCTTTGTGATTAGTGAAAAGGATTGGCCTCTATGGCGATCCGACGAGGGTAGGGTTGGAGAAGACCCGGTCCTTTTGTGGACTCCTCAACGTGGATGTAGGTTGCCTCTGTGGAAACCGAACCACGGGATAAAGAGCTTGTGTTCTTACTTTGCGCACATCGTTCTTACTCTTCATATCAATCTAGGGTTTCAATCAATCTTGTTTACATTATGTTGAAACATTGAATATAAGATTACTTGATACATCCTAGTTCATAGTAGTGTGACACTCAATTACAAGTATTTTTCCGCTGCATACAGTCTAGGATCGAGATAATCGATCAAGCTTGATCAATCTAGTCCGCACGCACCGGACTAGTCCGCACTCTACTGGACTAGTCCGATATCTCGGGATATGATCATTCTGCTAAATGTTGCTGGTTCCGACTAAAATTCAAAAGGCCTATTCACCCCCCCTCTAGGCCACATTCACTAATATAAAGGAATCACTATCTTACTCCATGTTTCCCTAACAATATTCATTTAATTACACATTAATTTTATGATAAACCATGCTAGACTCGTTTATTGTATATTGCCTACATATACACGTAATACATTCTGTATCTCACCCTTGCTGAAGTTGCACAATCCTACTGCAGCCGGGCTTGCTTGTGGTACGTGCAATGTGTGAGGGGTTCCCTCGGCTGCCCCACCGTTGGAGTCCTGTGACGCCGGATGGCCCCACAGGAAAGGTCTATGCCAAGCCAGAGGTCTAGGGCATGTGAACTGCTTAGTCTGATCATGTACCCTAAGTACACGCACCCTACCTCTCAGCGGTATGGCCGAGTACTGGGGCCCAGAAAGTTCACACCTTAAGGACGGCGGGAGCTGGATCCCAAAGCACTAAGGCATTGAATTTTCCAAGCCTCGTGTATGAGCTCAGGACAGTGAAACATGACAAAGCTAAGGAAGAGGAAGAGGTAAAACCGGCGAGCAAACTACTCCCTCCTTTACCATGTGTGCAGGACAGCCAACCCCGACACTTCCCAGGGGGCCCCGTCGACGTCCCAGCACATTGAAGACAGTAACAAGCGCTGATTCGTGAGTACACTCTCCCATCCCGCTCTTGTTGCTAATATGGTTCTCTTGTGGTAACGTGTACACTAGGGGCCTGTCGTTGAAGTACTACACATCGGTGGTGGACGACGTCGGAGCATCCAGCTTCGGCACCTCCCAGGGGCCCAACCGTTGATGTCCCAGCACGTCGAAGATAGTAACAAGAGCTAATTCATGAGTACACTCTCTCGTCCCGCTCTTGTTGCTAGTAGGGTTCTCTTGTGGTAACCTGTACACCAAGGGCCTGCCATCGAAGTTCTACACATCGATGGTGGACGACGCCGGAGCATCCAGCTCTGGCACCTCCCATAGGGTCCACCATCGATGTCCCAGCATGTCGAAGATAGTAACAAGCGCTAATTTGTGAGTACACTCTCCCGTCCTGCTCATGTTGCTAATAGGGTTCTCTTATGGTAACTTGTACACCAAGGGTCTGCTGTCGAAGTACTACACATCGGTGGTGGATGATGCGGGAGCATCCAGCTCTGACACCTCCCAAGGGGCCTACTGTCGATGATTCTGCAACAATGGTGGCCGACGCCAGAGCAGCCAACTCCGGCTCCATCCAGGTGGCCTGCCGTTGATGACTCTCCAATGATGGTGGGCGATGCCGGAGTAGCAAGCTCCAGCAACACCCAAGGGGACTGCCATCGATGACTCTGCGATGATGGTGGGCGACGCCAGAGCAGCCAGCTCCGGCACCACCCAAGGGGCCTACCGTCGATGACTCTGCGACAATGGTGGGCGACACTAGAGCAGCCAACTACGGCACCACCTAGGTGGTCCTGCCGTCGATGTTTCTATGACGATGGTGGGCGATGTCGGAGCAGCCAACTTCGGTGCCACCCAAGGGGCCTGCCGTTGATGACTATGCGATGATGGTGGGCGACGCTGGAGAAGCCAGCTCCGGCACCACCCAGGGGCCTGCCATCAACGTCTATGCGACGATGGTGGGCGACACCGAAGCAGGAAGCTCTGGCACCACCCAAGGGGCCTCCCGTCGACGATTCTACGATGATGGTGGGCGATGCCGAAGCAGCCAGCTATGGCACCACCCAAGGGGCATGCCGTCGACGACTCTACGATGATGGTGGGCGACGTCAGACCAGCCAGCTCCGGCACCACCCAGGGGTCCTGCCGTCGACGTTTCTGCAATGATGATAGGCGACGTCGGAGCAGCCAGATCCGGCCCCACCCAAGGGGCCTGTCGTGGACGACTCTACGACGATGGTGGACGACACCATAGCAGCTAGCTCCGGCACCACCCAAGGGGCCTGCATCGACGATTCTGCGACGATGATGGGCGATGCTTGAGTAGCCAACTCCGACACCATCCAAGGGGCCTACCATTGACACCTCTGCGACAATGGTGGGCGACGCCGGAGCAGCCAACTCCGGCACCACCAAGAGGGCCTGCCGTCGATGACTCTACAATGATGGTGGGCAATGCCGGAGCAGCTAGCTCCGGCACCATCCAGGGGGCCTACCGTCGACGTTTCTATGATGATGGTGAGCGACGCTGGAGCAGCCAGCTCCAGAACCACCCAGGGGGCCTGCTGTTGATGTTTCTACGATGATGGTGGGCGACACTGGAGCAGCTAGCTCCGACACGACCCAAGAGGCCTACTATCGACAACTCTACGATGATGGTGGGCAACACCAGAACAGCAGCTCCGACACTATCCAAGGGGCCTGCCGTTGACTACTCTGCGACGATGGTGGGCGATGCTGGAGCAGCCAGTTCTGGCACCACCTAGAGGGCCTGCCGTCGATGACTCTGCGATCATGGTGGGCAATGTCAGAGCAGCCAGCTCTGGCACCACCCAGGGGGCCTGCTGTCAACGACTCTGCGATGATGGTGGGCGACGCCGGAGCAGTTAGCTTCAGCACCACCAAAGGGCTATGCCGTCGAAGACTCTGCGATGATGGTGGGCAACATCAGAGCAGCCAGCTCTGGCACCACCCAGGGGGACTGCCGTGTATGTTTCTGCAACGATGGCGGGCGATGCCGGAGCAGCCAGCTCCAGCACCACCCAAAGGGCCTGCCGTCGATGACTCTGCGATGATGGTGGGTGACGCCAGAGCAGCCTGCTCTGACACAACCCAAGGGGCTTGCCATCAACGATTCTGCGAAGATGGTGGGCAACGCCGGAGCATCCAGCTCCGGCACCACCCAAGGGGCCTGCCATCGACAACTCTGCAACGATGGTGGGCAAAGCCAAAGCAGCATCTCAAGCACCACCCAGGGGTCCTACCATCGATGTCCCTGTGATGATGGTGGGCGATGCTGGAGCAGCCAGCTCCGGCACCACCCAGGGGGCCTGTCGTTGACGTTTCTACGATCACGATGGGCGACCCCAGAGAAGCCAGCTCTAGCATTACCCAAGGGGCCTGCCACTGAGGCCATCCACTCAAACTCCCCCGCTGCGCTGGGGTCCGTTGAAGACATCCTACGATTAAGTGGTAGGTGTGCCTAGCCACCTAGCCACATCTACAAGGGGGCTCTAAGGGGGTTCCATAGGCAGGACGTCAACTGAAGACAGATCGGCCATGTCAACTGTGCGATCGGTTGGTTCCTCAAAAACTAACGAACTCAGCAAAAGTCCTTCAAGCCCTTACACAGCTAAGGACTCAGAGCGACAGTTTGAGAAGCAAAAGACAAGCCAAGAAGCCAAACACGAATTCAAATTCATTGAAGAATATTTATAAAGGGGCGAGCCTCAAATCCAGAGGCTTCCACGCCTAGAAGCCACTTACCTCAAACTCTCGAGAATTGCGTGAAAACATGTTTGGCAACATCTTTGACTTCTTCTGTCGCCACCTCTTCACGCTCCATGACGGGGCCCTCGAGTATCGGGTCCAGAGGTATCTCCGGATACAAATTTTGATAGCACACCAGAACATGGGATGCCACCATCTCCGCCAGCGCTTTACCCTCATCTTCCAAACAGCAGGCCAACTGCAGCTCCTGCAGATCGAGCTCCCGGGCACGGTGCTCCGAAGTCGGCTCCTGAGCTCGAACGTCATGCTCTACTGGGAGGAGTTCCTAGTGCTCAGCTAGGTGTTGCTTCCGATCCCGCGCCAGGTTGCTCTCCCGAAGCTCAAGGTCTTCATTGCGAGACTGCAGCCAGTCCCGATTTACCTCAGCCCGAGTCATTATCGGCTGAGTTGCCACCTCTTGCTTGGCAACAACGGCCTCCTGCTCAGCAACAGCGGCCTCACGGCAACCCAGGTCCACTCGACCACCATCAAGGGCATTCAGGCGGGTGTTAGCTGACTCATTGGTCGCCTTGGCATCGGCCAGAATCTTCTGGTACATTGCGTCCATGGCCTTCGCCAAGCGGCGCCTCAACTCTAGCTCCTCACCCTCGTTCTGATGCTTCGCCTTTTCCTCAGTGATACTGGATCTCAAAAAGTCCTCCCAGGCCCGGAGGTGCTTGCCCTCGGCACGCAGCTTCTCCCACTCTGTGTCAAGGGCATGTTGCACCCTGTGGAGGTGGGATTGCACCAAGTTGATGCTGGATTGCGCCGAGCCGATAATGTCGAAGAGGCGCTCTGGTTCCGTCGAAGCCGTGGAGGGCCGCCCAGTGATCATCTCGGAAACCTCTTCCTCCTGCGGCGATGTAGGCAAGGCCACCGGTGCCAAGGGCCTCGTCCCCGGAAACTTAGCGGATTTTGCAGCACCACCCAAAGTGGCATCACCACCATCGCCTGAGGAGTCACCTGCTGGATCAACAGCATCGGAGGTCGGGCCCTCACCTTGCTGAGTCGACTTTGACATTACCTACGGTATGGCGGCCAGAGGTGCTTCACTACCCGTGCCAGGCGCGGACACTGGCACAATGCTCCCTTGTACTGGCTTGGCGGTCTGCTCCGCCGATGCAGCTGTGGCCTCCTAGGCCAACTTTGGAGCGCTGCGGGTCACTACCCCCAGCGGTAAGGGCGTCACAACAGCTGAGATAGACTTGCAAATCAAAATCAAGGTTTTTTTAAATAAGAAGAACATATGAGACAACGATGCAAGCTTTGGTAAGAATGCCTTACCGACATCCCCAGAAGCTCCAGCGACCCTCAACTTTTAGGGGCTCTGAGGTTGTGGGCTATGCTGACGACATGGCAGGCGGGGTCGATCTGACTAGCCCTCCACTAGAATCATCGACGATGTTGTCGCTCGCATCAGCGTGTCTCCACCGACTTCAACGGTGCCACTCCTGGTGCCTCCTCTCAAGCCACCGCCGACGTCTATTGCCAAACCTGGGGAAAGTTTGCTGGCGGCCTGAGGCCTCTTGGCCTGAGGCTTCGTGGGGGTAGCGGTCCGGGAGCCCTCTTCGGTGCCTTGGACTGCACCGGTGGTCGAGATGCTGGCTGGTGTGCCGGCCGCAGTCAATTGTAGAATCGTCACATGGCAAACTGGGCCTCTACCCGAAGAACCACAAACACTCGAGGCTGAGGAGGGGCGCTCCACCGGATGTTGACTTGGAGCAAGGACCGCCCTCGGCGGTGCTGTCAACGACGACTGAGGGTGCTTGTCCTTCGCGACCTCAATCAATTGCGACTTCCCCCTCCCCTATGTCGGGGACCGACGCCTTGCCTTTCCCTCTGTCAGACAGCGCAACTTCCGCCCTCGATACGTCGGAGCCTAGAGCAAGTGTAGACTCCTGTGGAGGATCGATGATGGCCAGTCCACGGTCCGCATCACCATGCTACCGCGGTGCAAGACCAAGCGCATCCAGGTTCTACATCTCCTTCAGGATCTTCACCCTAAGGTTCCAATCCGAGCAAAGCGAAGGAGAGGACCGCAGAAAGATGAAGACGTCGGGAGAAAGTGGGTCATCACACGCCTTGGACATCACATCAAACACCTCTTGCGGGGTCATCTCCGTGTTGTGACCCCTCACCAGCCTGGTGCCATCCTGGGGCCCGATGTATAGCCATGCAGCACGACAACGATGTTGGAGGTGGGCCAGGCGTCGACGCACGAAGTCCACCAGCACCATCAGCTCTGACAAACCATGATCCGCTAGGAATCGGACCCTCTCCATCACCGGGGTATACGCCGGCTCAATCTCTGGGCGCTCCTCCCAGGTCTTCTTCCTAAGTGCCAGTCAGTCGGTGGGCAGGAGCATGAGATCGTGGGCATCGGCGTGTATGATCACCCAGTTACTACTCCAGTCGGCCCATCTCACAGTGGAGAGCAGGGTGATGTACTTGAAGGGGTTATTGGCCCGATGGTGGAAGTAGTAGGCGCCAAGGAAGCCCGTCTTGCTCTTCCCAGTCCACCTCAGCACGAAGGACAACTGGAACACCAGCACAGACGGGTACACCATGACGAACATCTCGCGGAACTTCGAGAACACTACCACCATCACCAAAGAATTCGGCAATAGATGATGAAGCTGGAGCTCGAGGACCTCCATAAGCATCACCAGAAAGGAGGGAACAAGAGGAACAAACCTGGAGTACGCATACAAATTGAAGAAGACGATCTCATTCTGCTCCAAATCCATAGGCAGGGAGCCGAGACGAATTAGATCCCGCTGCTCCTCGTCCTCCCAGCTAGGGGTGGGCAAAAAGACTGGGACCGAAAAACCCGAGACCGAGACAGAAAAGACCAAAATATCGTGTATCGGGTACCTATTCGAATATGAAATCTAAATAACCGATATATTGATTTCGAATTCGGGTATCACTCTCGGGTACCCAAAATAACCTAATAACCGAACAATAAAATCTCAAGTTAAATTATGATCTATGAATCCTAAACAATATGGATTTTGATATTTCATTTGTGAGTTTTGATATGCGAAATCATTAGATTAAACTATTTATTTATGATCCATCATTAATTAACTAATAAGTATTCTCTCTCGAGATTAAATTTACGAATGATATTAAACTTATATTCATTGTTGAGAGCATGAAGTAAGAATAATGTACAATTCGGGTATTCGGGTAAGACCGAAGACCGAACCAAAATTTATGTACCCAAAAAATTCGGGTACCTAATATTTGTATAATATTTCGGGTAGTGATTTTAAGAAACCAAAATTCAAAAATACCGAAATGACCGAACCAAATTTACCAGGTAGACTGAACGCCCACCCCTACTCCCAGCCAAGTAGCCGCCTCATGGGCGCTACGTCCACCACGGGGGAAGGAGGCAAGGCAGAGTCCATTGGAGCAGGAGTTAAGAACCTCGAAGGTGGGGAAAGTGCGGGTGCTCAAGAGGAAGATGAAGGGTCGAACGTTAAGGTGTGAGTAAGGGAGGAACCACCTTTGCCCACAAAGTTTCCCTTTTTAAAACACCCAGGCGACATTTGAGTGCATCGTGTAGGTCGTATGGGCCTGAAACCCGCTGCTCAAACCACAACATCCATGACACCAGGGCCCAGGTCCCTTGTTAGAGAGATTGACCCGAGCGGGCCCCCACTTGAGGAGGCAACCCGACGGTTCCCATGAAGACGGAAGTGAGAGCGGCAGAAGTGCAGCAATCACATTGGGAACCATCGCAATAAAGAAGGTGCAACAAGTAAAGATCTTGTCACCACGACCCCTCAACCAGAGGGGGACGCATGGCCACGATGGCAGAGGCATGCACCGCTTCGACTGATTGAGACAAAATCAAAAGGCAACCCGGGAAAGCAGGGATACGGCTCCACCATCGGGCTCATCACCTCCGCCCAGGGTGGACCCAGGGGCCACTGTCGATACCCGGAATACTGGGTACCCTCATGCACAGGATAAAAACACCTAAGTGTCCTGCCTCCCTGATGAGGCAGTGTCCAAGGGTGCCACATTGTGACACCCGGTTCCGAATATGAACCAAGCGTAACGCATATGTGTGCCCAGGATGTTCAACACACATACACGAATGATTCACAAATGATAAACAGAATTTAACCACGTCTTAACTAATAAATAAGTACTTTATTACAATAATCCAATAGTTCACGAATAATATAACTCTAAATAATTGCAGCGGAGAATAAACTAAACAGCACGACTCCAATCCACAGGCAATTGACGGCGGTATGCAACCTAGTACTCCTCGTGATCCTCAGGGTACTCCCAATTGTCTCCAGTAGCTGTTGGGGGGGATTGCAAGGGTGAGTACATGTCGTACTCAGCAAGTGTGGAAAGTATGACATGTGGCTAATTCAAATGACGACAATAATAATGGCTAAGTGCTGAAAAGTACAGTAAAACATTTGAAAAACATTATACTATGTCTATGTGAAACAATCCCATTATAACCAACAAAATATAAACCATATCCAATTATTGCCAACATTACCATTATCCATGTCCAATTATCATAACTCAAATTCATATCCATGACCATAATCCATAAACCATGACCATTACCAAACCATAACCATAAACCAACCATAACCCAATTTCCAACTCTAATCATGTAGGTCATCCAGGCGCTCATAACCGGGAGCACGGCTATCATGATAGTTTTTAACACTCTGCAGAGGTTGTACCACTTTACCCACATGTTTGTGATTTTGTCACCTTTCGATGACTAAGAAACCTCCATTGTGCCATCCCACACTTCCGTAGGTGTGTGGCCAAGAGATCACAAAATAGCCTTTCAAAAGGGACTACTAGTATGTACGGGCCCACTAAGGTTTCACCGGCAGGCTTGAACCTCTATTCTCCCACCCACGGGTCCCCTCGTGTGCCATGCGGATCCCAGGGCAGTCCTCCTCGACTCCCATTCCCCGCGCCATCCAATGGTCCATACAATACTAGCAGCGCTCCTAATTATTCGGCTACGCCGCACCCATACTTGGCCTTGTGGTGGCACTGTTGACCTGGCATATTCTCGCATGAACCGGTCCTTAGATCTAAGGCAAGCAAACCACCATAACATCCAACCCATCCACATAACCAGGCTTGCTTAGATCACCCATCATATTGACCAGTTCACATTAACCAGAATATCATTGGTGCATAATTAAATGTGTAGTGTTGTTTGCCATCCCAATTAATTAAGCGAAGCAAAAAGGTAAAAACCCTTCCCGACTCTCTACCATAATTCCAGGTGACAAGGGTGGTCAAACAAAACTAGTAAACTTCCTACCATAGGGTTCCCATCAATTTGACACAAGCATGCAAGTTCGCAAACAAAACATTTAATTTAAAATAGGATCAATATGCTTCAAGGACACTTGCCTTGCTCCGGCGGATGGGGTTGCTCAAGCGCTTCAAAGTCTTGGGTTTGGAAATCCTCGTATGCAACCTCTGGAGCACGTTCCTCTACGCGTGATCATACATACAAGAAAACATATACAATTCAACATAATGCACACAAAATAATCAACATGCAATGACATGCATGCATGCACAATTTAATAATTAATTTACTACGGTCGTTTATTAATTAGATGCGACTAGTTCATACGTGTTCATATGGGTTTACGGGGATTTTAGGGCGGATTAATGCTGCTGAAAATAAAATCATGGTGCAACTAAATTTAATTTACGCCTACTAGATTCAATACGGTCGCAAAAATTCGCATTGGGAACGAACCCTACCGTAGATCTGACGGCGTGACGGTCGCGGAATAAATGTGACGCGTAGACGAAATAGATGGTGCAGCAGTCCTTCGGCGGCACGACGACGGTGGCGCGATGTCGGCGACGATCTCCGGTGAACGGTGGCGCCCTCCTCTTTTCCTCCCTCTTCTTCCCCTTCTTTTTCTCCTTTTTTTCTTCCCTGGGCGAGCTCTCTGGTCCCTGGTATTTTTCTTCCGGCGGCTAGGTTTTTACCTGGGTATTGGCGTCGGGATCGTGAACCCTTTGGGGCCTTTTATAGGCGCGACGGGCGCGGCTTGGTACCGACTCGGTACCGGCCCGACGCGGGATTCGCGGGAGGGCGGGCGAGCGCTGGGATCGGGAGAGTCGGACACGGGGGCGAGTGCGATACGGTGGGGGAGGCGAGACGCGTACGGCGGCCGGGCTGCGCGAGGCGCGCCGGTCGCGCGCGGGACGGCGCCGGAGACCGCGGAGGCGGGCCCCAGGCGCAGGCGCGGTCGGCGCCGAGTGGCCGAGCCGAGGCGCGGGCGGGACCCAGCGCGGAAAACGCGCATCGCGCGTGGGAGCGGGGCCCGGCTGCGGGCGCGTGGCAGCGGAGCGGATCGTGCAGGCGCGCAGTAGGAGCGGTGTGCGGTGCGTCGCGGGGTTCGCGCGGGAGGTGGCGGGGCCGGGGCGCGTGAGCTCCGGTCGGGCGCGTACGGCGCTGGGGCCCGGGCGGGCGTGGGCGCCGAGGCAGCGTCGCGTCAGGGGGCAGGCGGCGGGTGGGGCCCGGTTGCGCGTACGGGAGCGGGGCGCCGCGCGGGCGTTGCCGGCTGGCGGTTCGGCCGCTGGCCGGCGGTCCCTTTTTCGTTTTTTTTTTCTTCTTTTTTTTTGAAACATATTACTGTTTTTTTTATATTATTTATTTATCTTATTTATTTTATTCATTTATTATTATATATATATTTATACAATCTATTATTTTATATTTATATTTTTTTATTTTACTTTTCTTTTTATACTTATAATTTATTATATATATTTTATATATATTATTATTCATATTATATATTTATTATTTATTATTTATTATTTTTATAACATATATTATTAATATTAATATTTTATCTATTTTTATGTATTGTTATATATTATTTATATATATACTTATATATATATTTTTATTATTATTTTTATACTTAATTTTCATTACAAGTTTTAGGCAATAATTATTATTTTCTTTTTCTTCTTTTGCTACATTTATTTGTATATTTTATCATTTTTTTTATCCTACTAATGTTTAATACATGATCATGTATGCAATGCAGGATGCGAAAATTTAGGGTGTTACAATTCTACCCCCCTTAAAGTGAATCTCGCCCTCGAGATTCGATAGCGTGGAGAAAAGGTGAGGGAATTCTGCCTTTAGGTCTTCTTCACGTTCCCATGTAGCTTCAGTTTCCGTATGGTGTTTCTTTTGCACTTTGCACCAACGGATCCTCTTATTCCTCGTGAATCCAAAACAATGAGGTTGGCGGAGAAGTCTACCCCCCTTATTCTAAGGCTTATTTTTGGACACACTATATTTGTCCTCATCTCTCCTCCAGGAGACTTGACCAATAGGGTAAACTTCATATGAGAGACAGGCAAACTATAATTGGCAACATACTTTGATGCAATGAATCAATGCGATGCTTCAGAATCAGATAACATAATCGCGGAGTTGGAGTTAGCAAGAAACATACCAATGACCACGTCATCCGCTTGTTGAACATCCTCCGTAGAGACATGGTTCACGTTGCCGCGAGCAAAATTCCGCTGTCCACGGCTTCCTTGTGGTTGTCCTCCATTCGGTCTTAGGTTTTGCCTCGGCGCATTGCTTCTTTGACCAAGGCCTGACTTAGGGCATTGATTCGCAAAGTGTCCAGCTTCTCCACAAGTATAGCACCTCTTGACTCCACCAGAATTATTAGGACGAGCTTGGTTTTGAGCATTGGTTCCAGGAAAATCAGCACGAGGCGCATAAGGCATTGCTTGCATAACAGGGCGCTGCTGCACAAACTGAGTTGGGTGTGGTGCATATCCAGGGCGCTGAGCAGGAATAGGGGAGCTGTACTGGGGTGCATTGGGTGGTGCAAGGCGAGGGCGCACATTACTTCCTTGTTGCTGTCCTTGATACGGCGCCTTCCTCTTGACTTCTTGCTCCATCTCACGGATCTTGTTCTCAACTACAATTGCTTTGTCCACAAGCTTCTGAAAATTGGCATAGTCACAGTTGAGTAGTTGTACTTGGATCTCATTGTTCAAGCCTCTCATGAACAAGTATTGCTTCCGGCTGTCCCGACTAACATCCTCGGGCGCATATCTTGAGAGTTGAGTGAACTTATTGAGATATTCACTCACGCTCATCCTTCCTTGCCTGAGATTTTCGAAATCTTGTCTTCTCAGTATCATAACACCTTCCGGCACATAATGAGAACGAAAGTTCTCCTTGAATTCCGCCCAGGTGATCCTTTCTTGATTCTCATGAGCATTGCAATAAGCATCCCACCAATCCGCAGCTGCTCCAACGAGTTGATGAGAAGCAAATAGGACCTTCTCCCGGTCACTACATTGGACAATAGCAAGTTTCTTCTCCACGGACTTGAGCCAATCATCAGCGTCCATAGGGTCAGCAGCTTGAGCAAAGGTTGGCGGCCTAGTCCTCATAAACTCTCCCAATCGATTATGAGGAGGTGGGGGTGGCGGTGGCGGTATGTGGGGTTGATTGTTGATATTGCCAGCCTGCAGCTGTCCCATGGTCTGTATCATGGTCTGCATGAGCTGGTTTTGCATAGCCAAGAGTTGCTCAATGTTGATAGCTCCATGAGCAGGTCCTTGTCTATTGTTGTTCTGAGGTTCTCCATTGTTCTCCTCCTCATCATTGACATCCCTCTGGTTGCGAGTCCTCACCATCTAGAGAAAGGCAATAGGTAAGAATTTAGAAACGTCCCCAACTATATGCATCAATGGATATGAAGCTAACCAACTAGCTACACTAGCCTAGGTGGACATGGCAATGCTAAGGCATCCCAAAATCCTCTATTAAGCACACAAGCAAACAATATATAGCAAACAGCACACCAACAAAAACACATCGATTCCTGAGTGCTCCTATGTGCTCTAAAGTGTCCATTCTATCTAGGCTGCGTCCTACGGTCAACCTCGCTCTGATACCAATTTGTGACACCCGGTTCCGAATATGAACCAAGCGTAACGCATATGTGTGCCCAGGATGTTCAACACACATACACGAATGATTCACAAATGATAAACAGAATTTAACCACGTCTTAACTAATAAATAAGTACTTTATTACAATAATCCAATAGTTCACGAATAATATAACTCTAAATAATTGTAGCGGAGAATAAACTAAACAGCACGACTCCAATCCACAGGCAATTGACGGCGGTACGCAACCTAGTACTCCTCGTGATCCTCAGGGTATCCCAATTGTCTCCAGTAGCTGTTGGGGGGGATTGCAAGGGTGAGTACATGTCGTACTCAGCAAGTGTGGAAAGTATGACATGTGGCTAATTCAAATGACGACAATAATAATGGCTAAGTGCTGAAAAGTACAGTAAAACATTTGAAAAACATTATACTATGTCTATGTGAAACAATCCCATTATAACCAACAAAATATAAACCATATCCAATTATTGCCAACATTACCATTATCCATGTCCAATTATCATAACTCAAATTCATATCCATGACCATAATCCATAAACCATGACCATTACCAAACCATAACCATAAACCAACCATAACCCAATTTCCAACTCTAATCATGTAGGTCATCCAGGCGCTCATAACCGGGAGCACGGCTATCATGATAGTTTTTAACACTCTGCAGAGGTTGTACCACTTTACCCACATGTTTGTGATTTTGTCACCTTTCGATGACTAAGAAACCTCCATTGTGCCATCCCACACTTCCGTAGGTGTGTGGCCAAGAGATCACAAAATAGCCTTTCAAAAGGGACTACTAGTATGTACGGGCCCACTAAGGTTTCACCGGCAGGCTTGAACCTCTATTCTCCCACCCACGGGTCCCCTCGTGTGCCATGCGGATCCCAGGGCAGTCCTCCTCGACTCCCATTCCCCGCGCCATCCAATGGTCCATACAATACTAGCAGCGCTCCTAATTATTCGGCTACGCCGCACCCATACTTGGCCTTGTGGTGGCACTGTTGACCTGGCATATTCTCGCATGAACCGGTCCTTAGATCTAAGGCAAGCAAACCACCATAACATCCAACCCATCCACATAACCAGGCTTGCTTAGATCACCCATCATATTGACCAGTTCACATTAACCAGAATATCATTGTTGCATAATTAAATGTGTAGTGTTGTTTGCCATCCCAATTAATTAAGCGAAGCAAAAAGGTAAAAACCCTTCCCGACTCTCTACCATAATTCCGGGTGACAAGGGTGGTCAAACAAAACTAGTAAACTTCCTACCATAGGGTTCCCATCAATTTGACACAAGCATGCAAGTTCGCAAACAAAACATTTAATTTAAAATAGGATCAATATGCTTCAAGGACACTTTCCTTGCTCCGGCGGATGGGGTTGCTCAAGCGCTTCAAAGTCTTGGGTTTGGAAATCCTCGTATGCAACCTCTGGAGCACGTTCCTCTACGCGTGATCATACATACAAGAAAACATATACAATTCAACATAATGCACACAAAATAATCAACATGCAATGACATGCATGCATGCACAATTTAATAATTAATTTACTACGGTCGTTTATTAATTAGATGCGACTAGTTCATACGTGTTCATATGGGCTTACGGGGATTTTAGGGCGGATTAATGCTGCTGAAAATAAAATCATGGTGCAACTAAATTTAATTTACGCCTACTAGATTCAATACGGTCGCAAAAATTCGCATCGGGAACGAACCCTACCGTAGATCTGACGGCGTGACGGTCGCGGAATAAATGCGACGCGTAGACGAAATAGATGGTGCAGCAGTCCTTCGGCGGCACGACGACGTGGCGCGATGTCGGCGACGATCTCCGGCGAACGGTGGCGCCCTCCTCTTTTCCTCCCTCTTCTTCCCCTTCTTTTTCTCCTTTTTTTCTTCCCTGGGCGAGCTCTCTGGTCCCTGGTATTTTTCTTCCGGCGGCTAGGTTTTTACCTGGGTATTGGCGTCGGGATCGTGAGCCCTTCGGGGCCTTTTATAGGCGCGACGGGCGCGGCTTGGTACCGACTCGGTACCGGCCCGACGCGGGATTCGCGGGAGGGCGGGCGAGCGCTGGGATCGGGAGAGTCGGACACGGGGGCGAGTGCGATACGGTGGGGGAGGCGGGACGCGTACGGCGGCCGGGCTGCGCGAGGCGCGCCGGTCGCGCGCGGGACGGCGCCGGAGACCGCGGAGGCAGGCCCCAGGCGCAGGCGCGGTCGGCGCCGAGCGGCCGAGCCGAGGCGCGGGCGGGACCCAGCGCGGAAAACGCGCATCGCGCGTGGGAGCGGGGCCCGGCTGCGGGCGCGTGGCGGCGGAGCGGATCGTGCAGGCGCGCAGTAGGAGCGGTGTGCGGTGCGTCGCGGGGTTCGCGCGGGAGGTGGCGGGGCCGGGGCGCGTGAGCTCCGGTCGGGCGCGTACGGCGCTGGGGCCCGGGCGGGCGTGGGCGCCGAGGCGGCGTCGCGTCAGGGGGCAGGCGGCGGGTGGGGCCCGGTTGCGCGTACGGGAGCGGGGCGCCGCGCGGGCGTTGCCGGCTGGCGGTTCGGCCGCTGGCCCGCGGTCCCTTTTTCGTTTTTTTTTCTTTTTTTTTTCTTCTTTTTTTTTGAAACATATTACTGTTTTTTTTATATTATTTATTTATCTTATTTATTTTATTCATTTATTATTATATATATATTTATACAATCTATTATTTTATATTTATATTTTTTTATTTTACTTTTCTTTTTATACTTATAATTTATTATATATATTTTATATATATATTATTATTCATATTATATATTTATTATTTATTATTTATTATTTTTATAACATATATTATTAATATTAATATTTTATCTATTTTTATGTATTGTTATATATTATTTATATATATACTTATATATATATTTTTATTATTATTTTTATACTTAATTTTCATTACAAGTTTTAGGCAATAATTATTATTTTCTTTTTCTTCTTTTGCTACATTTATTTGTATATTTTATCATTTTTTTTATCCTACTAATGTTTAATACATGATCATGTATGCAATGCAGGATGCGAAAATTTAGGGTGTTACAATTCTACCCCCCTTAAAGTGAATCTCGCCCTCGAGATTCGATAGCGTGGAGAAAAGGTGAGGGAATTCTGCCTTTAGGTCTTCTTCACGTTCCCATGTAGCTTCAGTTTCCGTATGGTGTTTCTTTTGCACTTTGCACCAACGGATCCTCTTATTCCTCGTGAATCCAAAACAATGAGGTTGGCGGAGAAGTCTACCCCCCTTATTCTAAGGCTTATTTTTGGACACACTATATTTGTCCTCATCTCTCCTCCAGGAGACTTGACCAATAGGGTAAACTTCATATGAGAGACAGGCAAACTATAATTGGCAACATACTTTGATGCAATGAATCAATGCGATGCTTCAGAATCAGATAACATAATCGCGGAGTTGGAGTTAGCAAGAAACATACCAATGACCACGTTATCCGCTTGTTGAACATCCTCCGTAGAGACATGGTTCACGTTGCCGCGAGCAAAATTCCGCTGTCCACGGCTTCCTTGTGGTTGTCCTCCATTCGGTCTTAGGTTTTGCCTCGGCGCATTGCTTCTTTGACCAAGGCCTGACTTAGGGCATTGATTCGCAAAGTGTCCAGCTTCTCCACAAGTATAGCACCTCTTGACTCCACCAGAATTATTAGGACGAGCTTGGTTTTGAGCATTGGTTCCAGGAAAATCAGCACGAGGCGCATAAGGCATTGCTTGCATAACAGGGCGCTGCTGCACAAACTGAGTTGGGTGTGGTGCATATCCAGGGCGCTGAGCAGGAATAGGGGAGCTGTACTGGGGTGCATTGGGTGGTGCAAGGCGAGGGCGCACATTACTTCCTTGTTGCTGTCCTTGATACGGCGCCTTCCTCTTGACTTCTTGCTCCATCTCACGGATCTTGTTCTCAACTACAATTGCTTTGTCCACAAGCTTCTGAAAATTGGCATAGTCACAGTTGAGTAGTTGTACTTGGATCTCATTGTTCAAGCCTCTCATGAACAAGTATTGCTTCCGGCTGTCCCGACTAACATCCTCGGGCGCATATCTTGAGAGTTGAGTGAACTTATTGAGATATTCACTCACGCTCATCCTTCCTTGCCTGAGATTTTCGAAATCTTGTCTTCTCAGTATCATAACACCTTCCGACACATAATGAGAACGAAAGTTCTCCTTGAATTCCGCCCAGGTGATCCTTTCTTGATTCTCATGAGCATTGCAATAAGCATCCCACCAATCCGCAGCTGCTCCAACGAGTTGATGAGAAGCAAATAGGACCTTCTCCCGGTCACTACATTGGACAATAGCAAGTTTCTTCTCCACGGACTTGAGCCAATCATCAGCGTCCATAGGGTCAGCAGCTTGAGCAAAGGTTGGCGGCCTAGTCCTCATAAACTCTCCCAATCGATTATGAGGAGGTGGGGGTGGCGGTGGCAGTATGTGGGGTTGATTGTTGATATTGACAGCCTGCAGCTGTCCCATGGTCTGTATCATGGTCTGCATGAGCTGGTTTTGCATAGCCAAGAGTTGCTCAATGTTGATAGCTCCATGAGCAGGTCCTTGTCCATTGTTGTTCTGAGGTTCTCCATTGTTCTCCTCCTCATCATTGACATCCCTCTGGTTGCGAGTCCTCACCATCTAGAGAAAGGCAATAGGTAAGAATTTAGAAACGTCCCCAACTATATGCATCAAGGGATATGAAGCTAACCAACTAGCTACACTAGCCTAGGTGGACATGGCAATGCTAAGGCATCCCAAAATCCTCTATTAACCACACAAGCAAACAATATATAGCAAACAGCACACCAACAAAAACACATCGATTCCTGAGTGCTCCTATGTGCTCTAAAGTGTCCATTCTATCTAGGCTGCGTCCTACGGTCAACCTCGCTCTGATACCAATTTGTGACACCCGGTTCCGAATATGAACCAAGCGTAACGCATATGTGTGCCCAGGATGTTCAACACACATACACGAATGATTCACAAATGATAAACAGAATTTAACCACGTCTTAACTAATAAATAAGTACTTTATTACAATAATCCAATAGTTCACGAATAATATAACTCTAAATAATTGTAGCGGAGAATAAACTAAACAGCACGACTCCAATCCACAGGCAATTGACGGCGGTACGCAACCTAGTACTCCTCGTGATCCTCAGGGTACTCCCAATTGTCTCCAGTAGCTGTTGGGGGGGATTGCAAGGGTGAGTACATGTCGTACTCAGCAAGTGTGGAAAGTATGACATGTGGCTAATTCAAATGACGACAATAATAATGGCTAAGTGCTGAAAAGTACAGTAAAACATTTGAAAAACATTATACTATGTCTATGTGAAACAATCCCATTATAACCAACAAAATATAAACCATATCCAATTATTGCCAACATTACCATTATCCATGTCCAATTATCATAACTCAAATTCATATCCATGACCATAATCCATAAACCATGACCATTACCAAACCATAACCATAAACCAACCATAACCCAATTTCCAACTCTAATCATGTAGGTCATCCAGGCGCTCATAACCGGGAGCACGGCTATCATGATAGTTTTTAACACTCTGCAGAGGTTGTACCACTTTACCCACATGTTTGTGATTTTGTCACCTTTCGATGACTAAGAAACCTCCATTGTGCCATCCCACACTTCCGTAGGTGTGTGGCCAAGAGATCACAAAATAGCCTTTCAAAAGGGACTACTAGTATGTACGGGCCCACTAAGGTTTCACCGGCAGGCTTGAACCTCTATTCTCCCACCCACGGGTCCCCTCGTGTGCCATGCGGATCCCAGGGCAGTCCTCCTCGACTCCCATTCCCCGCGCCATCCAATGGTCCATACAATACTAGCAGCGCTCCTAATTATTCGGCTACGCCGCACCCATACTTGGCCTTGTGGTGGCACTGTTGACCTGGCATATTCTCGCATGAACCGGTCCTTAGATCTAAGGCAAGCAAACCACCATAACATCCAACCCATCCACATAACCAGGCTTGCTTAGATCACCCATCATATTGACCAGTTCACATTAACCAGAATATCATTGGTGCATAATTAAATGTGTAGTGTTGTTTGCCATCCCAATTAATTAAGCGAAGCAAAAAGGTAAAAACCCTTCCCGACTCTCTACCATAATTCCGGGTGACAAGGGTGGTCAAACAAAACTAGTAAACTTCCTACCATAGGGTTCCCATCAATTTGACACAAGCATGCAAGTTCGCAAACAAAACATTTAATTTAAAATAGGATCAATATGCTTCAAGGACACTTGCCTTGCTCCAGCGGATGGGGTTGCTCAAGCGCTTCAAAGTCTTGGGTTTGGAAATCCTCGTATGCAACCTCTGGAGCACGTTCCTCTACGCGTGACCATACATACAAGAAAACATATACAATTCAACATAATGCACACAAAATAATCAACATGCAATGACATGCATGCATGCACAATTTAATAATTAATTTACTACGGTCGTTTATTAATTAGATGCGACTAGTTCATACGTGTTCATATGGGTTTACGGGGATTTTAGGGCGGATTAATGCTGCTGAAAATAAAATCATGGTGCAACTAAATTTAATTTACGCCTACTAGATTCAATACGGTCGCAAAAATTCGCATCGGGAACGAACCCTACCGTAGATCTGACGGCGTGACGGTCGTGGAATAAATGCGACGCGTAGACGAAATAGATGGTGCAGCAGTCCTTCGGCGGCACGACGACGGTGGCGCGATGTCGGCGACGATCTCCGGCGAACGGTGGCGCCCTCCTCTTTTCCTCCCTCTTCTTCCCCTTCTTTTTCTCCTTTTTTTCTTCCCTGGGCGAGCTCTCTGGTCCCTGGTATTTTTCTTCCGGCGGCTAGGTTTTTACCTGGGTATTGGCGTCGGGATCGTGAGCCCTTCGGGGCCCTTTATAGGCGCGACGGGCGCGGCTTGGTACCGACTCGGTACCGGCCCGACGCGGGATTCGCGGGAGGGCGGGCGAGCGCTGGGATCGGGAGAGTCGGACACAGGGGCGAGTGCGATACGGTGGGGGAGGCGGGACGCGTACGGCGGCCGGGCTGCGCGAGGCGCGCCGGTCGCGCGCGGGACGGCGCGGGAGACCGCGGAGGCGGGCCCCAGGCGCAGGCGCGGTCGGCGCCGAGCGGCCGAGCCGAGGCGTGGGCGGGACCCAGCGCGGAAAACACGCATCGCGCGTGGGAGCGGGGCCCGGCTGCGGGCGCGTGGCGGCGGAGCGGATCGTGCAGGCGCGCAGTAGGAGCGGTGTGCGGTGCGTCGCGGGGTTCGCGCGGGAGGTGGCGGGGCCGGGGCGCGTGAGCTCTGGTCGGGCGCGTACGGCGCTGGGGCCCGGGCGGACGTGGGCGCCGAGGCGGCGTCGCGTCAGGGGGCAGGCGGCGGGTGGGGCCCGGGTGCGCGTACGGGAGCGGGGCGCCGCGCGGGCGTTGCCGGCTGGCGGTTCGGCCGCTGGCCGGCGGTCCCTTTTTCGTTTTTGTTTCTTTTTTTTTTCTTCTTTTTTTTTGAAACATATTACTGTTTCTTTATATTATTTATTTATCTTATTTATTTTATTCATTTATTATTATATATATATTTATACAATCTATTATTTTATATTTATATTTTTTATTTTACTTTTCTTTTTATACTTCCTTTTATAATTTATTATATATATTATATATATATATTATTATTCATATTATATATTTATTATTTATTATTTATTATTTTTATAACATATATTATTAATATTAATATTTTATCTATTTTTATGTATTGTTATATATTATTTATATATATACTTATATATATATATATATTTATTATTATTTTTATACTTAATTTTCATTACAAGTTTTAGGCAATAATTATTATTTTCTTTTTCTTCTTTTGCTACATTTATTTGTATATTTTATCATTTTTTTTATCCTACTAATGTTTAATACATGATCATGTATGCAATGCAGGATGCGAAAATTTAGGGTGTTACACACATGTCCACATCCCTAGCTCAAATATGGGATCAGATGCTTCTACATCGACCTCAAGCCAGGGTAAAGCTCCCCCGAGGAGACAGGCTCCCAAGCGGCCATGTATCTAGCCAGACAGGACTCTGATCCCCCATAGGAGTGGACTCTGGTGGAGCCGCGTGGATCGAAGCACCAGGTCGATCGCCTCCCGCGAAGGCGGGCTCCGGCTCAACCACGTGTGTTGCGGCCCTGGATCCCCCGTTCTACTCAGGAACGGGCTCCAGGGCTACCACGTGGTCTGCGGCTCGGGACCCGACCTCTGCCGCAGAGGCTAGCTCCCGAGCTGCCACGTACCCTGCAACTTGTCCTGGATAGTGGGTTGCGAGATTTAAGGGGGCGGTGCACCTTGTCTAAATTAAGCATTGAAGACACGCACCTTCCCGAGACGCACGATGCGGCGCACACCTACAGTTAGGTACCACTATGCCCAATCGCAACGCAGTGAAGACGTTGCAGGCCTACCCCACTCCGCAAAGTGGGTAGCTTACGGCGATAGGGACAGTTGGACGCGACATTCCCAACCATCATCAACGACTACGCATGGGCCACTGGAGTCTGAGGCGGCACGTCGAAGGTCTTCAAGCCACGGTCAAAGGAGGCTTATGTGAGAAGCCTTTGATATTTAGGATAAGATCGCCCCGTGGCCACCCGTCGAGCCTCATACCCCACTTGTAAGGCATATGTCCTTGTCTATAAAAGGACCGGACCGCCACCGTAACAAAGGATCCCCAATCTAATGCATACACATCCTACACACTCTTTCACACCAGCAATACAACCTCACCGTGGAGTAGGATATTACACTCCGGCATCCTGAACCACGTAAAACCACTGTTTAACCACTCTCATACGCGCAATCCTTCCATTAAGGACTAAGCCCTACCGATTAAGAACATTTGTGGGCTGCTCTCATAGTAGGTCCGGGGGAAGTGTCGCAAGAGCACTTCGACAGCACCCGATCCTCTGACAAACGAGAGACGCACATCTAACAAAGCACGTCTCCTATTTGCGAAAGAAATGAGACGAACTTTACAGAAAGCATGTCTCCTTTGTCTTCGGTTACAGACAGACATGAAAACATCGCTGAATGAATGTAGAGCACATTCACTTGATAACTAAATAATCATCTCAACGAAGAGTACCTTCATTGTAGTATTTTAAATCCAAAAAATAATCAAATGCTTCCTTATGAATTGTCATTCCTGAGGAACACGATGAACACATTCATCATTCACAATTGAACGCATAAGATAATATTCATTCACACAGATGAACACATATATTCATTCATTAACAATATATTACAAAACACAAGAAAAAAGTACAAGACGCAAGAAAAGAAAAACAATATTAACTAAAAACAAAAAAAATAAAACCTAAATCCTACTCCTCCTCCCCCTCCGCCTCCCCCGGCAGCCATCCAGCGCCGATGCAATAGGAGCCCTGGCCGGCTGCTCCGGCTGCTCCGTTGGTTGCTATGCCTAGTCCGGATCCGGCAGTGCAACCTCATCACCGAGGTTCTTCGCCATCGCTGCCACCAGGTTACTGCGGCCCTCGGCGTCGAGCACCTCAACCATCGTCTCGAGCAGCCTCTAGAACCTGTCAAACAGCGTGTCAAACAACATCTCGAGCACCTGGGCCATCGTCTCAAGCAGCTCGTTGTTGAGCCTCTCAGGTGAGCGGCAACACTGTTTCTTGTAGGGTGGCTCCCTCGGCGGGCTTGGCACTAGAACGTTGACCATTGTGGGTTGTCTGCACGGAGAAGATGAACGAAGAGAAGAAGAGAGATTGATGGCGCCTTATATAAGGTCTGTGCAGAGATGCAAAATGGAGATGTGCTTAGCTGCGAAGTGTGTATACTATGCTCGATGTCTCCCCCTCCTCTTCTAAAAGGGATACACGCTTATATGAAAAGTGTGTCTCCTATTCCCACGTCTCCATTAGCTTTGTGATTTTTTCCATTTTGCTTCAGTTCACTGTTGATATCACACATCACTGAACTTATAGCACATTCACTTCATAACTAAATCATTCATTTGTCCAGAAAATAATAAAATCCTTCGTTATGATCCCTGAGGGACACGATGAACCCACCATACATTCATTCATTCACACAACTGAACACACAAGATAATATTCATTCACTAATATGAATACAGAGAAATTTCATTCATTAACACAATATATTACAATACACAAGAAAAAAGTACAAGAATACATAAGGAGAGAAAAACATCAACTAAAAACAACAAAGAAAAACTAAATCCTCCTCCTCCTCTTCTAGCGGCGGCGACTCTGGCGCTGGTGCAACAGGAGCATGGGTAGGATGCACGGGCGGTGCAATCCCGTGTTTGAGGTTCCTCTCTGTCGCTGCCACCAGGTTTCTGCGGCCCTCGGTGCCAAGAACCTGGGCCATCATCTCGAACATACTGTCGTGACGATCGACCACTCTAGTGAGGGTGTAGAGGTAGTAGCCGATGGTACCATTCCAGTAAACTTTGGAAGGGTACCTAGACCCAAGGAACTCATGGCGCGAGATATACTGTTGTACGCCTCTTGCGCCATAATGAGGTGCTGCTCGGTGTTGAGACTCTCAGGGGAGCTGCAACACAGTTTCTTGCAGGGTGGCTCCCTCGGCGGGCTTGGCGGCGGAATGTTGGCTATGGCGGTGGTGGGTCGTCGGCGTGGAAAAGACGACAAAGAAGAAACGGATGCAAAATGAGAGACGTGCTTGTGGAAAACTGACGGGTGATGGCACATCTTTTATATGATCTGTGCGGAGTCAACGATGGAGGGGTTGGTTTCTAGCGCATTGATGAAACGATGGGATGCATCGATATTGCCTCGGGGAAATGAAAGGTCGTGCACACCGGTCGCACGCGTCTCTGCACCACCGCCGCCAAAATTAAGTTCTTTGCAGTCCTAATGCCTCACGTCTCTCTTTCAACAATGGAAGACGGACTTTCATATCTCACGCGTCTCTTTGCCTCCAGTTATACTTTACTAATCGACCAACTCCAGTACGACCGTTGCCTCTATTCGACCAACTCCAGTTCGACTACCGCCTCTGTTTGCCATCGCCGTCCTGATCGTCATCATCACTGTTCATGTTTGGGTTAGATATCGTCTTGGCGCATAGCCGATTGGAGGAGGAGCGCTTGGCGTGGCGCAAGAACCATCCCCATGTATGTACATATGGCACACCGGTCGCATGGTTGTATGTAGCTCCACAATGGAATGATGAACTTAATAGTAGTTTTGTTTTTCCGTCTTGTTTATTTTTTGTATTTCCAATTTCTCTTCATAGGGTTTCTCTGCGAAGCCTGAGTCAGGAGATTTATTGAAATGGTAAAGAAGGGGTAAGTCATGAAAAACATGCACAATCATATGAGTATAACAATCGTCCTCTTATTAATGAACTTTCTTTGTAGACAGACTCGAAAGGTGGTCACTATCCTTTGACAATCTCCTTCTCTGAGGAGTACCCATTGGTGCCTCCAAGATGCGCCTTTCCACGTGGTTTCTTCCACTTGAGTGTCCATCGCTGTGGAGCACTCTGCCTTCGGGTTCTTGATCAAGAGACTATAAGATAGAGTTATTTTGCTCAAGTAATTAATAATTGTTGCCGAACTTATTTGAACTAGTTTCTTATGTTGCTTAAATTGATATTTCTTAGGGGTGGTGGTTGGTTTTACAATCAAAACTATACTACTTGAAGTCCAACGTTTGCTTCATCAACCAAATGCGCCCAATGTTGATAATGATTGCTATAATCTACTTATCAAAGTTAGTAACTTTGTGTTAGTGACCAGCGTAGGTTATATATCATTCCTCATTTGACATTTGTTAATTTAAAGAATGTCAATATTTTCAGGATCCAGAGGAATATAAGAGACGTGTTCAGGAGCAAGCTGGACGGTACAATTTAGATTGATCGATGGGAGCTTCATAGGAAAAAGTTTAGAATCAAAATGTATAGTTTAGAGGGCACGCAATTTGTATGAACTATGTAATTCATTGAGATGCAAATTATCTCTGAAATGCAATGTCATTGCATTTGTTTACCCTGAATTCCAATTATACCCCTGAATTACAATGTGATTGCGTTTGTTTATCCCTTGAAATTCACCTAGAGGGGGGTGAATAGGCAATTAGACCTGAAATGAATTAATCAAATGAGATTAACTTCCTGAGGCCGGACTTGTCTGGACAGGGCCGGACCTGTCTGGACAGGGCTAGACTAGTCTGCTCAGCACGGGGTGAAAACCTAAAAACTTTGTTTTGACAAGTTATTTGCAGAATTTAGGTTCAACCAAGATGTAAACAATGTATAGTAACTTGGTACAACTAAGATTGGAAGATTTAAGCACTTAGATCACAAGATTTTAACAAAGATCAAAAGTGAAAGGCAATATGAACAATATGAACCCTAATTGCAATACTAGTGATCACAAAAAGTAAAAGACAAGTGAGACAAGATTTATCCTGTGGTTCAGCTCCACGAAGAAGCCTACATCCACGTTGAGAAGTCCACACAAGGATCGGGTCTCACTTGACCCTTCTCTCACCAATCCACCACGATGGTCGGCTTGGTTTCCACTATATCAATGGGTAATCACCAAGTTTGATGGGGCTGCTCACAAGTTGAGGCTCCCACAAATCAATATAATGAGGAGCACACGAAGCTCAACTCACACAAGCCACAAAACATAACCACAATGCGCAAAGAGATCAAACCGAGAGCCCAAGCGCGATGATCTTCCTTCACTCTCCTCCCCAAACCCTAATCTCTTCAAGATTTGGTCTTAGAGGGCTAGTAGGATGAGTAGAAGGCTTTGGAAGGCTCTTGGTCACTTGTGGAGGTCACTATCCTTTGACAATCTCCTTCTCTGAGGAGTACCCATTGGTGCCTCCAAGATGCGCCTTTCCACGTGGTTTCTTCCACTTGAGTGTCCATCGCTGTGGAGCACTCTGCCTTCGGGTTTTTGATCAAGAGACTATAAGATAGAGTTATTTTGCTCAAGTAATTAATAATTGTTGCCGAACTTATTTGAACTAGTTTCTTATGTTGCTTAAATTGATATTTCTTAGGGGTGGTGGTTGGTTTTACAATCAAAACTATACTACTTGAAGTCCATCGTTTGCTTCATCAACCAAATGCGCCCAATGTTGAAAATGATTGCTATAATCTACTTATCAAAGTTAGTAACTTTGTGTTAGTGACCAGCGTACGTTATATATCATTCCTCATTTGACATTTGTTAATTTAAAGAATGTCAATATTTTCAGGATCCAGAGGAATATAAGAGACGTGTTCAGGAGCAAGCTGGACGGTACAATTTAGATTGATCGATGGGAGCTTCATAGGAAAAAGTTTAGAATCAAAATGTATAGTTTAGAGGGCACGCAATTTGTATGAACTATGAAATTCATTGAGATGCAAATTATCTCTGAAATGCAATGTCATTGCATTTGTTTATCCCTGAATTCCAATTATACCCCTGAATTACAATGTGATTGCGTTTGTTTATCCCTTGAAATTCACCTAGAGGGGGGTGAATAGGCAATTAGACCTGAAATGAATTAATCAAATAAGATTAACTTCCTGAGGCCGGACTTGTCTGGACAGGGCCGGACCTGTCTGGACAGGGCTAGACTAGTCTGCTCAGCACGGGGTGAAAACCTAAAAACTTTGTTTTGACAAGTTATTTGCAGAATTTAGGTTCAACCAAGATGTAAACAATGTATAGTAACTTGGTACAACTAAGATTGGAAGATTTAAGCACTTAGATCACAAGATTTTAACAAAGATCAAAAGTGAAAGGCAATATGAACAATATGAACCCTAATTGCAATACTAGTGATCACAAAAAGTAAAAGACAAGTGAGACAAGATTTATCCTGTGGTTCAGCTCCACGAAGAAGCCTACATCCACGTTGAGAAGTCCACACAAGGATCGGGTCTCACTTGACCCTTCTCTCACCAATCCACCACGATGGTCGGCTTGGTTTCCACTATATCAATGGGTAATCACCAAGCTTGATGGGGCTGCTCACAAGTTGAGGCTCCCACAAATCAATATAATGAGGAGCACACGAAGCTCAACTCACACAAGCCACAAAACATAACCACAATGCGCAAAGAGATCAAACCGAGAGCCCAAGCGCGATGATCTTCCTTCACTCTCCTCCCCAAACCCTAATCTCTTCAAGATTTGGTCTTAGAGGGCTAGTAGGATGAGTAGAAGGCTTTGGAAGGCTCTTGGTCACTTGTGGCGGCGCTAGGGTTCTAGTCTACTTCAAATGAGGTCGGGGTTCCCTTTTTATAGGGGTCTTGAGCCCCTTCTGCTGATCTCAGCAGAAGGGCGGACTAGTCTGGCCAATGGCCCCAGACTAGTCTGGTCTAATGGGACCACTGACCTCTGGTCAGGTCCTGGCAACTGCCACACTGCGCGACGATCGTCACGCTACCCGCCAAATTTCCAAATTCAAACTGTCACTAAACAACGGACAAGTGCGGTCCAAAACAGACTTGTCCGAAGTAGGACAAAACGGTTTAGTCCATCCCAAAACAGACTCATCTAGGTAGGCCCGGACTAGTCCGACCACAGGGGGCGGACTAGTCCGGCCCTCTAGGGTTTATCTCGGTTTATCTTACTAAGTCTCAAATGGACTAGTCCGTACCCAAACGGACAAGTCCGAACCTTTCCAGAGAGCTTTGGTCCGTCCAAAAATGGACAAATCTGATCTTCTGGTACTTGGCTCTAAATTCACTAAGAATCACTTCGGAGACATTTGGTCCGTCTGAAAACGGACTGGTCTGCCTGACCGGACTAGTCCGGCCTCCTAGGGTCTTTTCTCATTTTTGGCTTCTCACTTAGGTGTTTCTCTCAATCACCACTTTGAGTCTCTTAGAATGATCTCAATGCACATGATACATCCACCCTCTCACATGACATTGCTCATATAAGCTCAACTTCATAGAAACCCTATTTTCTACTCTTGAGCCTTTGACGCCCGTTTTATCCTTTTCCTTTTTAAGGGGTTTCATATCATTTCAATCATTGAACCTGTGCTTAAGATCAACTTAGCTCATTAGACTCGTAATTGTCGTCATCAATCATCCAAAACCCACGGGGATGCCTAGATGCACTTTCAATCTCCCCCTTTTTGGTGATTGATGACAACACATTAAGACTTCGACAAAAAGGATAATAATTTGTTTTCATAACATGTATTTGTATGAGTGACTCCCCCTCAATGTATGCATCGTGAGTAAGAGTAATTGAGAGAGGTCTCATACATATACATGTTATGTTGTGGTGCGTAACTGATGTGCTTGTAAATTGTGATAAAGCAACAAATATGTAAGATAAGCATGTAACTCAAGTCACAATTGATATGAATTAAGTCTTAAAACAATTGAAGTGAGAGTTTGAAACATAAAAAAATAAGTCCATCTTGGATCAATCTCTCACTCATACAACTAAGTAAAGCTCTCAATTTCTCCCACTTTGGCATCAAGACACCAAAAAGGAAAAGAAGGAAAGAAGAGTCCTTAGGTTTACTCGTAATCATCATTGGTGTCGTCGTTGTCTCTGCCTTGGTGCCCGCTATCGCTCTCTGTGGCCTCCGAATCGACATGAGCATCATCATCGGACGGGGCTGCGGTAGAAGTACCATCTACACCAAATTGAGCGAGCTCCTCGGCGGTGAACTCCGGGAATGAAGTGAGCTCACCATCACTCTCCTCGGAGGGAGACATAGGGATGTCCAGCTTGTCGCACGTCGCCTTGAGATACTTCTCGTTACGATGCTCCATGTGACGTTGCCGAATTTCCGTCTTCCGGCAAGAGGAGAAAAGAGATCTGAAGCACTTGAAGAATCCACTGCCACATTGTGATGAAGGCGGAGGTGGCGTAGGATATGGAACAAAGCGAGAGGAAGAAGCGGGAGGATATACATTCTTCCTCCTAGGGGCAGCAGGCTCCAAAGGAGGAGTTGAGGTCGAAGCCTCCGGTGAGTGATGTCTTTCTTGAAGTTGAGTCCAGATACTTCTCGATCATGTACATGATATAAGGAGCATATCCACATGATCGGTTTGGAGTATGGGAGATGTTGAAGATGTCGTCGAAGATGTAGTCAACCACATTGAAGCGGACATCTCCATCAATGTGTACCATCAAGTGCCTCAGATTTCCTTGAATAATCCCCGCATCTCCATCCTTGGGGGCAATGGTCTTCCGGAGCACCCTGTTGAGCACACTATAGAAGGGCTTGATGTTCCTAATGTGCCCGACCTCAAAGGATGCATGGCTAGGATACATGTACTCTAGGGTATCGCGATCAACTCGCCTTAAGTTGGATATAATGATCTTATTGTCCAGTTGATCCTCTAAGTCAAGGAGCTGAGCAAACTCCCAGTAGGTGGTGGAGTATTGCTCTCCATGGGTCATCTAGGTGATCCCCATGTCCCCATCAGTGTGGAAGTAGATAGTGGAATAGAATTGAGTAATGACTTCCACATTCCAGTCATACTGAAAAGCCATGAATTTTTTCGGACTATGGCGCTCTACGACCTCAATCACAACATTGAAGGCCACGTGATTCTTCTGATCCATGTAGTCCCAGTTAATCCACTGAGCATCGGTGATCGGGGTTTGCTTGGACATGTAGACAGTTCGATAATAATCGCAGTGGCAGTCACACCAAAATCTAGGATCTACTATGCTCCTCTCCCTTTGATAGACGTTGATCTTCCTTAGCTTGCGCACCTTCTCAGCCCCTTTGACTTTGAAAATGTTGGCATCGAAGGCAGCTGCACGATTTGAGTTCCGTGCAGGTGAGTACATCCTCAAGGGGCCTATGGAATGAGAGGCTCCCTTCTTAGCCTTGCTTGCAGGCTTCTTGGCAACAATCACCCTCTTCTTGGGTGTAGCATCGACTGGGGCTTTTCCCTTATCTTTCGAGGTTCTCTCCTCCTGGGCTCTAGCTTGATCCCCCAATGTCACAAGTATCTTTTTCCTTGGGGCAGCCTCGGCGGCAGCAGAGTTGTGGGCTTCTCGATGCGTCTTCTTTGCTTTCCTTGATTCAAAGAAGGCAGCAGCCATTTTCTGCTCCTCGCGTCTCCGGCGGTAAAGAGCTTGCCTTTCCGCTTCAGCCTCGGAGTCGGAGAGTGGAACATACTCGGAATCCGACATGGTTGCTGATAAGAGAAGCAAGGGAATGTGTATGAGTCAAGGGAAGTTAACGGGTAGTGGTAGAATTCACAAAATCAACCTAGGTTAGAGTTTTGACTGTGTAACTTGTACTTGTCCACCCAGGGGCCGGACTAGTCCGTAGAAAATCGGACTTGTCCTCCCTACATCCTAACTTGTCCGATTCACACAGCAAGAACCCTAATCTAGAGATATTTTTCAAAAACTATGGATCCTACCACAAAAATTGAGGTACATGTTCACAATGATGTGCACAACAACATTTGTGAAGAAGTTTCTATCAATAGACCCAAAAGAATTGAATTTCAAGGGTTTTGGGGTTAGGTCAAGAATACCTCTTCAAATCTTCAAATCGGTAAAATGTGGATGAGGAATCGGCCTCCAATGCTTGGGTAATAGTTCCCTAGCACCTTAGGGCTTCAATCCACGGATTGGAGTCGAGATTTGTTGGTGGGAATTGAAAATTGCCGTTTGGGGGGCGGTTTTCGTGTGTTTTGGAGAGAGAGGGTTTGAGTGGAAGTGGAGAGGTCGAGAGCTCCCTGGTAAGGTTAATCCCCAAGGGCCGGAATAGTACAGTCAGGAACTCGGACTTGTCCGGCCAACGGACTAGGTCCAGACTACTCTGAGCCATCGGACTAGTCCGGTTACAGGGCGGACTAGTCCGGTCCTAAGGCTGAAAACTCCTATATATTAAGTTTTTAGTGGTGATTTGATCCTTTTGGACTAGATTTCACAAAAGATCTTTGTAAACATGGTCAGTAAGCAGTCAACAATCAAACTATGACCATGGTTCACAAGGATTCAATAATTTTAAAATAATTTGCAGAAAATTGAGGAGGATGAGTTTTTCGCAAGCGTGTATGAATTTTGAATATGACAATCAAATGTGCAAGATTCAAGCCACATTTCGAGAATCCAAGATATTAAGCTCACTCCTTAATTCACAAAATCTTTTCTCATCTAAGGGTTTGGTAAATATATCGGCCAATTGTTTATCGGTTCTCACATGTGAAATTGCAATGTCTCCTTTGATGGAGTGATCTCTCAGGAAATTGTGTCGAATATCGATGTGTTTGGTCCTTGAGTGTTCAACTGGATTATGGGCTATTTTGATGGCACTCTCATTGTTACATAGGAGTGGAATATGGTGAAAGTTTATGCCATAGTCCCTAAGAGTTTGTTGCATCCAAAGAAGTTGTGCACAACAACTTACAGCGGCAACATACTCCGCTTCGGCTGTGGAAAGAGCAATGGAGTTTTGTTTCTTTAAGGACCAAGACACTAGAGATCTTCCAAGCAATTGGCAAGTTCCCGATGTACTCTTCCTATCAACTTTGCATCCCGCATAGTCTGCATCGGAATATCCAATGAGGTTAAACTTAGAGCCTTTAGGGTACCAAAGTCCTAGGCTTGGTGTGTTAACCAAATATCTAAGAATTCCCTTAACGGTGGTCAAATGACACACCTTAGGAGCAGCTTGAAATCTAGCAGACATACACACACTAAGCATGATATTGGGTCTAGATGCACATAAGTAAAGCAATGAGCCTATCATGGAACGATATACCTTTTGGTCCACACTTGGACCATCTTCATTGAGATCGAGATGCCCATTGGTTGCCATGTGAGTCTTGATGGGTTTGGCCTTGTCCATGTCAAACTTCTTGAGTATATCTTGTGTGTACTTGGTTCGACTAATGAACGTGCCTTCCTTGAGTTGCTTCACTTGAAAACCTAGGAAGAACTTCAAATCCCCCATCATGGACATCGCAAATCTTTCCGTCATTATCTTAGAAAACTCATCACATGAAGCTTTGTTAGTAGAACCAAATATAATGTCATCGACATATATTTGGCAAACAAACAAATCATCATTGAAGTGCTTAGTGAATAAAGTGTAATCCGCCTTCCCAATTTTGAAACCATTTTGAGTTAGAAAATATCTAAGGCACTCATACCAAGCTTTAGGAGCTTGTTTGAGTCCATAGAGAGCCTTACTCAATTTGTACACATGGTTTGGGAATTCTTCATCTTCAAATCCGGGGGGTTGCTCCACATACACCTCTTCCTTGATTGGACCATTGAGGAATGCGCTCTTGATGTCCATTTGATATAGCTTAAAATCATGGTGAGTAGCAAAGGAAATCAATATATGAATTGATTAAAGCCTAGCTATGGGAGCAAAGGTTTCTTCAAAACCCAAACCTTCGACTTGTGAATACCCTTTGGCCACAAGTCGTGCCTTGTTCCTTGTAACCATACCGTGCTCATCTTGTTTGTTGCGGAACACCCATTTAGTGCCTACAACATTCGCATTAGGCCTCTTCACAAGCTCCCATACTTGATTTCTTTCGAAGTTGTTGAGCTCTTCTTGCATGGCCATCACCCAATCCGGATCTCGTAGTGCTTCTTCAACCTTGTGGGGCTCCAAGGAAGAAAAAAAGAGTAATGTTCACAAAAGTTTGCAACACGAGATCGAGTAGTTACCCCCTTGGAGATGTCTCCAAGTATATTGTCAATGGGGTGGTCTCGTTGGATGCTTTTATGCACTCTTGGGTGAGGTGCTTGAGGTCTTGAGTCATCATCTTTCCTTATCCTCATTATCTCCCCCTTGATTGATTCCTCCATTTTCATATTCTTGGAGCGCATCTTGGAGGACTTGATCTTGATCATTTGAGGAGGAGCTTGCTTGATGTGTAGGATGATCACTTGAGTGTTATGGTTGTTCTTGTGGTAGAATATCTCCAAGCGCCATCCTTCCTATCACCACTTGTGGAGATTCCTCTTGATCTAACACATGACGATCAACTGGCTCCACTTGGGAACCATTAGTCTCATCAAACACTACGTCACGTGCTACTTCAATAATTCTGGAGTTTGTTAAATACACGATAGGTGTAAGTGTTTGAGTCATAACTAAGCAAGAAACCTTCATCGGACTTAGAAGCGAACTTCAAAGTCCTAGGCTTCTTGTTAAGAATGTAGCATTTTCTCCCCAAAACACGAAAGTAGGAAATGTTTGGCTTGTTACCGGTTAGGAGCTCATAAGACGTCTTCTTAAGTATGCGATGAAGATACAACCGGTTTATAGCATGGCAAGCGGTGTTGACCGCTTCCGCCCAAAACTGGTCTGACGTCTTGTACTCATCAAGCATGGTTCTTGACATCTCAAATAAGTTCCTATTCTTCCTCTTGGCCACCCCATTTTGTTGAGGGGAGTAGCGGGCTGAGAACTCATGCTTGATGCCTTCCTCATCCAAAAATTCTTCAACTTGAGTGTTCTTGAATTCGGTGCTGTTGTCACTCCTTATGGTCTTGATACTTAAGGAGAACTCATTTTGAGCTCTCTTCAAGTACCTCTTGAGGACACCTTGAGTCTCACTCTTATCATGCAAAAAGAATACCCAAGTGAAACGTGAAAAATCATCAACAATAACAAGACCATATTTGTTACCACCTGTTGGTGTTTGGATCCGGCAGATCTCCCGATACTACTGTTGGTAGATCGCGGAGTTGTAGTTCGGTGATGGGCGCACAGAGATTCAAGAAGGTGAATGACAAGTAGACACAGAGATTTACGTGGTTCGGGCCGCCTGAGCGTAATACCCTACTCCACGGGGTGTGTTGGTGTTCTATTGAGCGTGTGAGTCTAGAAGAAGCTCCAAAAGAAGAAGCTCGCCTAGGTCAGGAGTCCAGAAGAGGTCTGGAGAGGTCCCTTGTGTATCGTAAACCAATCCTTTTATAGTACAAGGACTGGTCGTTACACCGTTAGCCTGGCCCAACATGTGGCCCCGGTAGTTACACATGCTTGATACACAATTAATGAGGTTAATTACCCTTAATAGCCTGGTAACGGGTGTTAACAGTGCCGTTACCGGTATTAAGGGCCATCCGATCGTGTGTCATTAATATGGCATTAATGACACTTAATCGGGTCTTGAAGTCTTTGATTGCTCCTTGAAGGTCCGGAGCCGTTGGGGGTCCACCAGTCTGATTGATGAAGTTGAAGGTCCAGTGGTTCGGCCACGTGGCAGCTCCGGAGCTTACCATCATGGACGGGTAGGTCCAGTGTTGTTGGACACGTGTCGGCACTTGAGCTTCCCTCTGTTTGGGGTTAGGTCCGGGGATGCCATACCGGTATCTAGTCCGGAGCTTTCCCATGTGTGGGTGATAGCTCCGGTCTTATGATACACGTGGTAGCCCTGGGACTAACCATGTTGGGGAAGCAGGTCTGGATACGCCTGACATGTGGGGCCTTCGAAGGTCTTCAAATCTGGTAGATGGAGTTTCCTTTTGATCTTTGCAATCCCAAGGGGTATCCGATACGTAGGGTACTGACAGTGGCCCCCTGGGCCCACCTCCGGGAGAGACCTTTTGGATGAAGTCATTCTGCCGGAGGTGGGTCCATTCTTCGGTTTTTGAGTCGTGTCTTCAAGGGTCTCCGGACGTGCCGTTGGCGATATTTCGCGGTTAAACCACCGCCACATGATATATCCTGGATTTGTGCGGATCTCACGCAATTGAAGGTCACCGGTTCCCGATACGAAAATCTTATCGGTTCCGCGCGCCCTGTCAGGCCGCCGCCTTCGGGTTTCCCGCCTTTCATGATGACGATCGTTCGCCTGGGGTAAGGACCTAGACTTGATCATCGGGATGGCCTCGGGCCCCCTTGTCATTGGCAGGGCGAAACTTTTGACTGGTATCATCGACTCCTCTGCGGTTTCCATCCAAGCATTGCGGGGGCTTACTTAAGATGGAAAGCATGCACCGTTTGGGGGTTCTTTACGCCTTTCATTCGAACTTGCGCTCAAATCCTCCAAACTTTTGCTTGTTTTCCATCTCTTGCCCCGCTGTGCCACGATGGAGTTGGGTCTCTGCCATAGCCGACAGAAGACCGACGGTTATTTGAAGAAGGTCTGGGCCCTTATGGGGTGGTCCCCTAACTTCTTCAACCACTTGGTTCGCGCCGACAAGCTTCCGTTCGAGAAGGAAAACACCGGAAACATGGTGTACTTCTCCTCGTACGCCATGGTGGGACTGATCCCACCTTTCTCCTCTTTTTTCTTGATGCTGCTAGACTTCTATGGTCTGCAGCTGTACCACCTTGGCCCCCACTCCATTCTCTTGGTGTCGATCTTTGTCCACTTCTGCGAGATGTGGGAGGGCATTCCCCCCTGTGTTGAGCTCTTCCGCACCTTCTTCACTGTCCACACTACCGGTAGGAGTGACGAGTACCTTGGCTTCTACTATTTTGTGAAGCGCAAGAAGTGCCTGTTCAGGTACTTGCGGTCGTTCCCTTCTGGGAAGTGGGACGACTGGAAGAAGGATTAGATCGTCATCAGGGTGGAGGAGCACGAGAAGCTGGAGCTGCCCGAAGGCCTCCCCAACATTGACACTTCAGCTTGGAGTGAAGCTCTGGTGTTGTCGAATGCCTTCAACCCTGCTCTGACCAGGATCCACCAGTGCGTGGAAGGAGGGGTGACTCCTCAGGCGATGTTTTGCAACTTCCTGACCAACAGGTGGGCTCCGCCGAAGAAGAGGGAGAAGCTTGCTTGGGCTCTCAACAGTATGTTGGACGACGACCGGATCGAGACCAGTTTGAAGTCCAACATGGAGGGTGTGACTTTGGAGTTCCACCTCAAGAAGTTCTAGCACGGCATCGACATCGAGGGTGATGACTTGGCTCCGCCGGCAGCTTTCCTCCCTCTGAAAATGGAGGCAGAGTTTAGCAAGGAGCTCCGGCGGACGATGCCGATGCTTGACGACCTTGGTGTCGTTGAGAGGCGTTCGACCACCAGGTTGGCGATCTTCGGAGCTCCTGAAGGTGGCTCCACTCCCGCCCCAAAGCCAATAACTGAAGTCGTAGGCAAGGGCAAGGAGTTGGACGAGCCCTCGAGCCGTAAGAGGAAGCTGAAGCATGCCGACGAAAGGTCCGTCAGGCCTGCTTCTTCCACGGCGGCTCCTTCTCCCTGGAGGGGGAGGTCTTCAGCGGCGGCATCTACTCCAGAAGCGGCATCTTCCCGGGGTGCTAGCTCCGGCCATGTGACTCTAGTATCAGGGCCAGCTGGTCCGAAGGTCCTTCCCGGTCGAGGTGGGCCTCGACCAAAGCAACGCCGATAGCAGCAGCAAGCTCCGGGGGACCTTCCGGGACTACCACGCCAGTGGCGGCTGGGGCCAGTCCGGAGCATCCGGAAAAGAGGTTCCGTGCTAACTGGTGCGGAAGCCTTCCGAGGTAATTTTTGATTTTTTTACCTCAGTCAGTTGTTTTATTGTTATAACTATATTTTGAGTTTCTTCGTCCTTCATCCACAGCGTGCCTAAGAAAGGGCTAAAGCTCTGGTCCCTACAGCAGCAGTTGAGGCTGTGCAGGCTGAAGCTCTGGCTCCAATTCCAGGGCTGCCCCAAGAGGTGGTTGAGGCTGCGGTAGCTCCAGCGCTGGCTGTCGTGGTCTTGGACCTCGACTCATCCCCAGAAGCTCCCGTGGTAGCGCCGGACCACGGGAATGAAGATGTACCAGCGGTACCAGCCCCGGAGGTTGAAGCTCCGGGCTTGGATGCTGAGATGTTGGACGCTCCGGCCACAGAGCCGAAGGTAGCTGTGATTCTGGCCCTAGAGCCAGATGTTGTTGAAGCCCCGGCAGTCGAGCCAGTGGTTGATGAGGTCCCAATGGTAGAGCTGGGTGTTGATGAAGCTTCGGCGCTTGAGCCGGTTGTCGAGGAAGCTCCGGCGGTAGAGCCAGTTACTGTAGAAGTTCCGGCTGTAGAGCCAGTTGTCGAAGAGGTTCTGGCATCCGAGCCTATTGTTGCGGAGGTGTCGGCGCCTGAGCCCATGATGGTCGAAGCGCCAGCACCTGAGCCGGCGGCAGAGGAGGCGTCTGCGTTGGAGCCGGAAGTAGCTTCTGCTCCGACCGAACCTTCAACACCTGCTCTGGAAGTGGTGATCCCGGAGGTGCCCGCTGCTGAGCCAGGGTGCCAAGATGAAGCTGTTGGCCCCCCGCCTGAGGGGCCAGTTGTTGATGACTTAGCGGCGGGACCTTCGGAGTCAATTCCCGAGGTTGGAACATTTGCTACAGGACCTTCCTCGGCGGTGGCTGAGGCTATCCTGAAGGACGGCCTAGTGCTGTGGAAGCTCAGGGGACCACTCTTGTAGAGTGGGACCCAATTTTTGCAACTGAAGATCCGCTGGAACTAGTGAAGAGGACCCCGGCAGGTCCGGACCCGATCCCCCTATCGTTGTCTATTGACAACGCCTGCTCCAGTCTTCGCCAAGTCCAGCTGGCTTTCTACCACGATAGCAAGGCGCTCGAGGAGGAGCGCCAAACTCTTAGGACGTGGCGCAACCGGCTCCATTTCGAGACCAAGCTGGCGCAGTCGAGGCTGGCTGACAACAAGGAGTGGGTGCAGAGGGAGAAGGTCCGCCTGGAATACTGGGGTAAGTTGCTGGATGAGAGGGAAAGCATGACGTGATCCCTTGACAACCAGTCCCGGGCCATCTACGAGTAGGCCAAAGCTGCTAATAGCGCCGCAGATGATCACCAGGAGAGGCTCGACACCATCCACGCTAGTCTCGTCAAGAGCTGGGAGGCTCTTGAGGCGCGGGAGAGAAAGCTCGAAGATGAAGAGCAAAAACTCCTAGAGCTGCGGGACGACCTCGTGAAGAGGGAGGAAGAGCTTGTCCAAAAGACAGCTCTGGCTGACAAGAGCCTCGAAGAGTGCACCAAGAAATTGGAGGAGCGTTGCGAGGAAGAGGAGAAGAAGGCCTGGGAGCGAGGGCAAGATCTCTACAAGCAGGAGAATGCCGTCGCTGCCAGGGAGAAGAAAGTGTGCGGCCGAGAGAAGGATCTGGTCAACCGCCGTAACGAGATCCACCTCCGGGAGGAAGATCTTAGTAAACTCGAAAGGCAGGTTGCTAAAAAGATTCAGCAGAATGCCAAAGAGGTGGAGCGTCTTGCTCGGTAGAACTCGGAGCTTGCGGCGGCCTAAAGATCCTTGGAGGAGATGTGAAGCACAAGGGCTGCGGAGTCCTAACAAGTTTGGGACTTCCTGGGCAAAGCCAATGACGTGCTGACGCCAATGGGCTTTAGTCCTGTGCATCCGAATGATCTGGAGCCAGAGTTGGTTCAGGCATTGTAGGCGCTGAGTTCAGCAGGCAACAAGCTCGCCAAGATGGGCAATGTCATCGCGGACCAGCTGGAAACTGAGGGACAGTTACTGGCGAAGAATGTCGCAGAGTTCGTGCTGACATGCTACACCAGCCGGGACCCTCAATTCCATCTGGACCCGGTGCTTGAAGGCCCCATCGAAGGAGAGGGTGAAGCTGCCCGAGCCAGTGTGTCGGAGGTTGCCCAGAAGGTTGCCCATTTCTTCCACAGGGTCTAGGACCATCTCTTTTGTAGCTCCTGCTTGTATTCTCTCTTCTTCTTCTCCAATTTTGTAATATCTTGTCTCCAGATGAATGAAATCCAAATTTTTTGTGAATTTCATTTTTTGTCTTCAACGCCTTTGTCTCACTTGGCCCCTTGGTAGATGTACATGATTTGATTGTGAACATGTACCAAGAGGATGTAACAGTTGTTGAAGACTTGCGTGCTTCGAACTTGTAGAATGTAGGTCCGAAGTCTTCGATAGTGTAGGCCCCCTGAGGTTGTCGGAGCTTAGTGGCTCCGGCATTGACCATCATCGGAGCTTAGTAGATTTGGAAGTAGTCTCCATCAACATGTAGAGCATCGACGGTTAGCCCTCTAGGGTGTCGGAGCTTGGTAGCTCCGGCAGTGACCTCTGTCAAAACGTGTTGTATCGACAGCAGACTCCACTATAGAGTCTTTCTACCATCTTTTCTTCACGTTGACGGCTTGCCCCCTAGCTTTACCGGAGCTGAGTAGCTCCAGCAACGCTCGATATCAAATTTTGAACATCGACCACAAGCTGCCTAGAGGATATCGGAGCTTTGGCAACTCCGGCTTCATTCACCATCATCATGAAATATTTATTTTTCCTGCAAATTGAAGTCAAGAAAAACAGTAAAATCTGTTTCCTATCTATAACTTCATTGCGGCTTACTATTCCCGAGAAAGTTTTAGATCAAACACAATTCTAAATACAATCAAGAGTGCCATCTTGTTTCCTTCAGGTCCGATCGTTTCTGGACTCGGCTTACTTCGGCCTGTCGGGGTGTAGGTAGAGTGGAGTACTTAGGGTGCATGACCAGGCTAAGTCGATAGCACACTCTGGCCCTAGATTGGCTTGGCGACATTCAGACAAGTAGACCATCAACAATGTTTGGACCCGGAAGAATAGACAATGCAACTCGAATTGTACATGAACTGGTCGAGCTAAAGTTTCTTAAGAACTGCACAACTTTGTTATAGACAAGAAAGAGAAAAATAAAAAATATTGAGCCTATACAAAGTAAATGCACGTGGAGTCTGTTTTCACACAATGATGTCTTTCATTATGGGTCCGGGGTACAAGGGAAACAAGTACACTCTTAGGGTACGGAACCAGGCTAAGTGTGTTTCGTTTCTCGTTTGACCCAAGGTAGCTAGCTACACTTTTAGTTCTGAGACTGTGACAAGTGTTGCATGGACGTTGCGGACCTAACGGGGTAGGTCCGGCTGCCCTCCCGGAGGAGCTACCCGACTTTCTACAATGACTCTATAACATACATCACATGTAATTACAGACTCACCTCCGTGATATTAAGCGTAGAACTTACGGAGGTGCTCAATGTTCCAAGGATTTGGGAGAGGTGTCCCATCCTCGGTTGCCAAGAGAACGCATCCGGGACGGGATACTTTGATCACTCGGAAGGGTCCCCAATAGCTGGGGGGAGTTTGTTTAACCCTTCTCTGGATTGTATTCTCTGTAGCATCAGATCGCCTTCCTCGAGCTGTCGGCTGTGAACATGCCGTTAGTGATAGCGCCAAAGAGCTTGGCGGTATCGGGCATTCCGAACAGCTGCTCGGCACCTTCCCTCTTCAAGGAGGTCAAGGTCTTCACGCCAGAGCTGGTCCTGTGTGGCTTCATCGAAGGTCCGGACCCGGAGCGACCCCAAGGTGATTTCCGGAGGAAGGACTGCTTCAGCTCCGTACACCAGGAAGAAGGGTGTCTCTCCAGTTGACCGGTTTGGAGTTGTCCTATTGGCCCATAGAGTGGGTGGAAGCTCTTCGATCCAGTTGGCTCCATGTTTTTTCAGGCGCTCATATGTGCGCGTCTTGAGTCCTTTTAGGATTTCTTCATTTGCTCTCTCGGCTTGGCCATTGCTTGTCGGGTGAGCTACGGAAGCGTAGCTGACTTGGATGCCAAGGTCTTCGCAGTATCCTTGGAAAGCAGAGCTTGTGAATTGGGTCCCATTATCTGTTATGATTTTGTTCGGGACTCCAAATCTGCATACGATGGACTGCAAGAAGTTGATAGCTGATTGCTTGTTTATTGTCACAACTGGAATTGCTTCCGGCCATTTGGTGAATTTGTCAGTGGCAACATACACAAATTTGTAACCTCCGAAGGCTATTGGGAAAGGTCCCAAGATGTCCATCCCCCACACTGCGAAAGTCCATGTAGGAGGTATCATTTGTAGAGGCTGAGCCGGTGTGTGAATTTGCGTTGCATGGAACTGGCATGCTTCGCATTTCTTCACTAGCTCAGTTGCATCCTGGAGCGCTGTAGGCTAGTAGAATCCATGCTGGAAGGCTTTACCGACCAGCGTGCGGGAAGACGCGTGGTTCCCACACTCACCTCCATGGATTTCTACGAGGATCTTGCAGCCTTCTTCCCTTGTGATGCACCGCATTAGGACGCCGTTGGCACCGCGCTGGTTGAGATCCCCTTCTACTAGCATGTATCTTTTAGCCAATCTGACTATCCGGTTAGCGGATACATCATCGTCAGGAAGGATATTGTCTTTCAAGTAGCTCCGGATCTCCGAGATCCATGCATCGGAGCTTGCTTGAGCATTTGAGTCTTGCGTGCTGGGTTGCTCAGAGCTTCCGGCAGCACCTACGACCCTTGATGGCTGCCATTGTAACAGGTCCATCGGGACTGCCAGCTTCGAGATGCTGGTCTCGCCCCCTTCGCTCAGTTCGGCGGGCTGAGCTGTGGGTTTTGACAACCTCCGGACGAAAGTTCCGTCGGGAGCCGGAGCTCCGGTTGATGCTTTCGTCGAGAGTTCGTCAGCTTCAGCATTTTGGAGATGCTGGACATGGTGGAGTTCTAGGACTTCGAAGTCCTTTTGAAGCCTCTAGACTTCAAGGAGGTAAGCAGCTAGTTGATGATTTCGCTAGGAGCATTCACCCTTCACATGTTTAATGATGAGCTGCGAATCTCCCTTGACCAACAGCTGCTTGACACCATATGATAGTGCCACCTTTAGTTTGTAAATGAGTGCTTCATACTCTGCCATGTTGTTGGTTGCGTTGAAGTCAAGGTGGAACGTGTATTTTACCTTCTCCCCGGTTGGAGCGAGGAGAAGGACTCCGGCTCTGGCACCCTGCTTTTGCATGGAGCCATCGAAGTAGAGGGCCTAGTGAGGCTCGGTGAAGACCGGAGCCTTGAGTTCCGGCTTCTGCTCACTAGGGCTCCCAGGGTTTGACTCTTAATCGCTTGTCTTGAGACGAATTCAAGATCGAATTTGGCCAATTCCGCTGCCCACTTTACAATGTTCCCAGTAGAATTGTGATTATGCAAGATCGCACACAGTGGATAAGAAGTCACTACTGAGATCTTGTGAGCTTGGAAGTAATGGCGAAGCTTTCTGGAGGTGATGAGAACTGCGTAGAGCAGCTTGTGGATCTCTAGGTATCGAGTCTTGGCATCATGTAGTACTTTGCTGATGAAGTACACTGGGCGCTGGACTATCCGGACCCTCCCGGAGGGGCCCGGAGCTTCCTCCACATCGACCTAGACCCTCCCGGAGGGGTCCAGACCTGCTTCGAGGACCTCCGAGTCCTTGTTGGAGGAACCCGGAGCTTCTACTGGAGCGACACGGACCCTCCCAGAGGGGTCCACATCTTCTGGAGTAACTCCTTGTAGATCCACGTCTGGGGGCTGGGACCCAGACTCGCCTTCAGGAACCTCCAGGCCCTCACAGAGGGGTCTGGATTCCCGAGTTTGGGTTGGTTCTGGTCTCTCCACAACCAAGACCATGCTGAAAACTTCGTCAGTTGCCGAAATGTAAAGCAGTAGAGGCTCACCAGGGTTCAGAGCTACCAAGGTTGGTAGAGTGGTGAGGAGCTGCTTTAGCTCCTGGAACGCCTTTTCTTATTCTTCAGACCATTTGAATGGTCTGGACTTCCTCAATAGCTTAAAGAAGGGTAGTTCCCATTCTGCCAGTCTTGAGATGAACCAGCTGAGGGCAGCTAGACATCCAGTCAGCTTCTGGACGTCCTTGATGCGGGCTGGTGGCCGCATATCTTCAATAGCTTTTATCTTCGCCGGATTCGCCTCTATGCCTCGGTGTTTCACCAAGAATCCAAGAAGCTTTCCGGAGCTAACCCTAAAGACACACTTGTCTGGGTTCAGCTTTGTGCGGGTGACCCGCAACTTGTCGAAGACAGCTTGCAAGGTGTCAAGAAGTGACTCCTTGTCCTTGATTTTGACAACGATGTCATCAACATACACTTCCACTACGTCTCTGATGAGCTCTCCAAAGGTTTTGTACATAGCTCGTACAAATGTTGAGGTTGCATTCTTGAGACCAAATGGCATGGCAGTATAACAATACAATCCATAAAAGAAGTATGTTCTTCATCTTTCCTAGACATTCTGATTTGATGGTACCCAAAATATGCGTCTAGGAAACACAGTAATTCACACCCGGAGGTGGAATCCACTATCTGATCTATTCTAGGTAGTGGGAATGGATCTTTTGGACATGCCTTATTTAGTGTTGTGTAGTCGATACACATCTGAAGATTCCCGCCGGCCTTGGGTACAACGACTGGGTTTGCCAATCATTTTGGGTGGAAGACTTCTCGGATGAATCCAGCTTCGAGCAACTTCTTCACTTCTTGTCGTGTGAAGTTTTGTTGCTCTACTGATTGCTTTCGAGGCTTCTGATGTACAGGCCGAGCGTCAGGATAGATCTTCAGATTATGCTCGATCACTTCCCTAGGGATCCCAGGCATTTACGACGGTTGCCAGGCAAACACGTCGACATTAGCTCGGAGGAAAGTGATGAGCGCGAGTTCCTATTTGTCATTCAGACCTCACGATATACGAGTGGTCTGAGCGGCATCGGAACTGATTTGGACGACTTGGATGGGGATGTCGGTGTCGCCGCTTGGTTGCACGCGAGGTGCTGAGGTTGAGCCTCATTGACGAATGCTCGGGGGTTTCAGAGCTTGTTCCTGACTGGACTCTTCCTCCTGTGCTGTAGCAAGCGCATGAAGTTCTTCCAGAGCAGTCACTTCGGCAGTGCGGTCTCCGCGGATTCGGAGAACGCCAGCTGGTGTTGGCATCTTCAACACCAAGTAGCCATAATGAGCAGCAGCCACGAACTTGTACAAGGCGGGCCTGCCCAGAATGGCGTTGAATGGTAAGTTGATCTGAGCGACGTCAAAGACCAACTTCTCAGTGCGATAATTCTCCCATGTCCCGAAGGTCACAGGGAGAGTAATGGCACCGAGTGGGGTTATGGCACCCGGACCTACTCCGGAGAAAGGTCGGGAGGGGCGAAGGTCCGAAGGTCGGAGCTGAAGTTTGACAAAAGCTTCGAAGCTTATGAGGTTCAGCCCTGAACCTCCGTCCACCATTACATGGTGTAGTTGAATGTTATTGATGGTCGCAGATACCATCAAAGGTAGTTGACCAGCTTTGATCATGTTCTGAGGGCAGTCCGAAGCATCAAAAGTGATGGTGGTGTCCATCCACTTTCGATGAGGCTCTGCCCTGGTTGTAGGAGCTACTGAGGCCATGTCCCGCCGCATTGTCTTGAGGACACGGCGGGAGGTGATGTCCCACGAACCACCAAAGATGGTGTTCATGGTCTTCCGACGCTCATTGTCAGAGATGTTGGAGTCATCGTCGTCGGAGGTGTAAACAGCCTTAAGGACATTTTTAGGGTCCTAAAAGCCTAACTCCTCTTCAGCCAGAGCTTCATCGACTTTCTATTTTCCTTCTCTCTGACGGAAAGGAACTTTATCTCGGTGCTTGTTGCAACGCTCGACAAGGTTTTGGACCTCCCGGCAGTCTTCCAAGTTGTGGCTGTTCGACTTGTGAATAGGACACCACACTTTGGAGTTGCCACTGTCTTCAGAGGACGGTCGAGGTTGTTTCTCGGGGCGTGGCCCCCGGCCACCCGAAGCTGCAACAGCTGCAATAGTAGATGTGTCGGCCGACGGCTTCTTCTTGCGGGCAAACTTTTTCTTCTTTTTGCCACTCCCGGAGGTAGTGGCTTCGTCTTTGGAGGATTTTTACCATCCTCCGAAGGTGGTTTGGAGTGAATTTCACGGCCCTCCGCAGCTTTGGCACACTTGTCTGCCAAGCTGAAGAGTTTCGTGACGCTGGTGATCTCCTTGATCGCTAGCTTCTCCAGCATCTTCTTATCTCGTACGCCCTGTCTAAATGCCACAATAACAGAGGCGCTAGAGATAGAAGGAATAGTGTTTCGTACCTGGGAGAACCTCTGGATAAATGAGCACAGGGATTCTCCCCCCTTCTACATGGCAGCAAAAAGGTCCAGTTCAGTGCCTGGTCGGGTGTATGAACTCCCGAAATTGGCGGTGAACTGTTGGCACAATTCCTCCCAACTATTGATGGAGTTGTGAGGAAGGCTCATGAACCAGGACCTGGCGGTCCTAGTCAAGGCCACTGGGAAGTAGTTGGTCATTACGGCCTCGTTACCTCCGGCCGCAAGGATTGCGGTGGAGTAAATCTAGAGAAACTCAACGGGATTAACAGTCCCGTCAAATTTCTCCAGCAGGTGAGGCCGGAAATTTTGTGGCCATCTCAATATGGACACGACCGTCCTGTTGACGGTAACGACTATCAAGCTCCGCCCGAAGGTCGTGAGTTGAAAGTCTGGTTATCGTATGAGTGCGTCGTGCCCTGGAAGGCAGCGACGTCACTTGTTGAGACACAGCATGCCTCCTATTATGGGAAGCGTGCGGACCAAGTCTGCCCGACATAGTCCGATGTTGCGATGGGGCCCGCCCCGAAGGGGGGGGGACCTTTGTTGCTGATACGGTCGGCTGCTGCTGCAACCAAATGTTCCACGTTAGCCCTCCACTGCTCCATTGCACCCTGAGATGCACCTGGAGGTGGTGGACGTTGGAGGAGAGCACGCGCTGCATGGAGCGCGTGTTCAGGGTTGTTGTTGTTATTCGCCGATGCGGTGACCGATGTCGATGCACCGTCACGCTGCCCAGCTTGATTTGTTGGTGTAGGCGGTGGCGGTGGAGGCATGACTCCTGCTGGAGCCGTGGCACCTGCTGGTTGCTGCATGTTGGAGGGATTGCCCCCAGCAGGTTGAACAGCAGGATTGCTGTTGGATGATCCAGTAGCTGAGTTCACCATTCTTGAAATCTCGGGCGCCCCTACCTCGCGTGCCAACTGTCGGTGTTTGGATCCGGCAGATCTCCCGATACTACTGTTGGTAGATCGCAGAGTTGTAGTTCGGTGATGGGCGCACAGAGATTCAAGAAGGTGAATGACAAGTGGACACAAAAATTTATGTGGTTCGGGCCGTCTGAACTTAATACCCTACTCCACGGGGTGTGTTGGTGTTGTATTGAGCGTGTGAGTCTATAAGAAGCTCCAGAAGAAGAAGCTCGCCTAGGTCAGGGAGTCCATAAGAGGTCTGGAGAGGTCCCTTGTGTATCGTCGACCAGTCCTTTTATAGTACAAGGACTGGTCGTTACACCGTTAGCCTGGCCCGACATGTGGCTCCGACGGTTACACATGCTTGATACACAATTAATGAGGTTAATTACCCTTAATAGCCTGGTAACGGGTCTTAACAGTGCCATTATCGGTATTAAGGGCCATCCGACCGTGTGTCATTAATATGGCATTAATGACACTTAATCAGGTCTTGAAGTCTTTGATTGCTCCTTGAAGGTCCGGAGCCATTGGGGGTCCACCAGCCTGATTGTTGAAGTTGAAGGTCCGGTGGTTCGGCCACGTGGCACCTCCAGAGCTTACCGTCGTCGACGGGTAGGTCCGGTGCTGTAGGACACGTGTCGTCACCGGAGCTTACCTCTGTCTGGGGTTAGGTCCGGGGATGCCATACCGGTATCTAGTCCGGAGCTTTCCCATGTGTGGGCGATAGCTCCGGTCTTATGATACACGTGGTGGCTCTGGGACCAACCATGTCAGGGAAGCAGGTCCGGATACGCCTAACATGTGGGGCCTTCGGATGTCTTCAAATCTGGTAGATGGAGTTTCCTTGTGATTTTTGCAATCCCAAGGGGTATCCGGTATGTAGGGTACCGACACCACCAATAGTTATGTAGGCAATTGGACCAAAGATATCCATGTGTAGAAGCTCCAATAGTCTTGATGTTGTCATAACGTTCTTGGATGGATGTGGTGCCCCCAACTTGTTTCCCGGCTTGCCATGCGCTACATGGTCTATCATTTTCAAACACAACATTCTTTAAACCACAGATGTGCTCGCCCATAAGGATTTTTTGCAAATTCCTCATCCAAACATGGGCTAGCCTTCTATGCCACATCCATCCCATGTTAGTTTTTACAATTAAGCATGTATCAAGTTGGGCTTTATCCGCGGAAAAATCCACAAGATAGCTCCAGGATGCAGCTGGCAATCAGGATAATCAGGGGTGAGGGCACCTAATACACCACAGGAGTTCATCAACAGGGGATTGGCATATGAGCGTCGGTTGTGTACAGGAACTGACACCCATAAAATAAAGGTGTCGGTTGACCAACGCTCTTAGTCGACAAAATAGTTCGGACGTCTTTAACCATTAAGAGTGTTGGGGCCGACACATTTACGATATATGGGTGTTGGTTTTCGGGAGCCGACGCGCTTATGTTTAAATGTGTCGGCTGGCGGTATGGACGCTTTTACTGCACTTAATAGCGTTGGTTCCCATAAGCCGACACTCTTACATTGCCACATGGGCGGCGTAGCCAGCTCAGCTATGAGCGTCGGTTTCGTCCCAACCGATGCTCATAACATATTTTTTATACAGCCTTTTTCCTCTCCCTCCCTGGCTGGGGAGCCTCCATTTTGCACAACACAACACATATATAATATACAGCAGCAACATATTCACATATATTTCAAACACAACAACATGGACAAGTTTTCAAAGTTCAAATGTTTCAAGCACAAGCACGGTAGTAGGAAAATGAGTAAACAATTTCAAATGTCGTTGTGAGAGCCTCCGCCCGTACGTCCTGCACTTGCAACTCCTCCACTCGCACCTCTGTCGTTGATGTTAAGAAAAACATCACAACCTTCAGGTGTTCCATGACGGGATCCCTGTGATAAACAAATAAAAGAGAAATTGAATAACGTAAAATGTTGGCTTCAACTAACTTAATAATGTAACTTAATAAAAGAGAAACATGTTGGCTTCGACTAAAACTTACCAATGCTCTCTCATTTCCTCTAACTCTCCCTATCTCTGTCCCTCGCCCTCACTCGCTCTCCCACTCTCTATCTATCTCTTCCCCTATCCCTCTATCTATTCCTCTGTAGCTCTCTCCCTATCTATCTCTTCTTTTCTCTCTCTATCTCTCCCTCTCTCCCTATAACTTTTTTCTCTCTCTATCTCTCACTCTCTCTCTCTATGTCTCCTCTCCCTCTCTATCTATCTCTTCCTCTCTCGCTCTCTCACTTGTTCCCTCTTTCGCTTCATCTCTTCGCTCAGTCTTTCCCTTTCCTTTTTAATATTATGCTAATTAATATGTGTTGTTATAATGAAAGTATTGTAACAAGTATACAAGTCATGCATACCACTGCGCCTCCAACTTGTGTTGGGTGAGTCTACACCGGAGGAAAAGACATCGGTAGAAAAACTGCATCAAGTTGTGAGATCCTAATTAGAATCATTTTGAAATCGAATAAATTGGTCAAATGCAAAAATTACAATTTACCTGGATAATTTTGCTGCAATGCAGAATCCAACAGTGATATGAATCCGTAAGATTGTGGAACACATGGTTGACCACTCTCGGAACCCTACAACATAAATGGTTACAAAATTGCATTATATAACCCGAGTCAATAAGATAAGCAGTGTTACCTGTGAGGAGGAGCCAACGTGTAGTGCTGACTGCATTGGACGAGGCATCATGTCGATGTAAGATTGTTGCGGCGGACCAAACTAAGAATTGGAGCTACCTTGACCCATGAACTGCATCAAGTAAATTAGTTGTGATATCTTGAGTAGAAACATTTTTAAATCGGATAAATTTTCAAATGAGAAAATTACATGTTACCTAAGACATATACAAATAAAGCATCTGTTGCTGCAGCATCTATGTCTGTTGTTGTTGTTGTTGCAGCTGCACCTACATATCCTCCTTGGTGCGCTTCAATTCTTCTCGTAATTCATCAGCCTCTGCAGTAGATTGAAATCGACTACCACTAACATTGGACGGTCGTCAGCTAGCATAAGCCTCACACTCTACATACCCGTCGCCCAACCCAAGTCTACAAAAAATACAAGTGTGATGAATCGACATTCATTAACATAGAAATCATTATTATCTTTACACATACCTCCCATGTGGTAGACCTCTGCCGGCATCCTACGCTGCACCCACATCCAACGGTTCTCTCAGATAGTATGAATCAGGTTCATGGTTCTTCTTAAAACACTCAACATACTTTTGATGTGATACATTTAGTTAACGGATTAATGTAGTACAAGAAAAATTGAGTTGATGGATAAATGCAACAAACAATCAATATACGTACCAATTTCTGCGTTGATTCTTTGTCACACAACACCTTGGGCGATTTAGGTCTGGACCTTTGTGCCCCTTAAGATAAATCTCGAAAAACGTAGGAGGCGTACCAGTTTCAGCTGTCTGCAATACCAAAATTCAACTATTTAATCAATACAAGTAGTTGAAGCAATATGAATATGAATGTAAGAATTCATACCAACCTTTGTTCCATCCACACATAACCATACGACCCAAAGAAGTGTTTTCCTAGCTTGCTCTTCTGATTTTTTGGTGTCTATCAGAAATATTTCTGAACTCAGCTGAGCCCCAATACCCGTATAACCACTACCAAGCCTCCATATTCGCACAAATCCAGTCCACATGGCTCTGCAAGTACTCCTCTCTAGTTAGGTGAATTTTTTATGCTTCCTTGTTTGTCATGGGCTGCAACATCACTGACTTGTAGTATACGGTCACGTCTTTTTGCTGCATTATGAAAAACCAAACAAGCATATGCTTGACTCACACCCTCCACCAAATGAAACATACCCTGCATACAAGTAACAATTAATGTCAACCAAATTAAGATGCAATTAATGTAATTGAAACAATCAAAACAAACTTACCCAGAAGATCTCCCAAACTCTATCCTAACATGTACCCGAATTGCCATACTTTTGAAGCGCATAATGATCCCAATTATGCGCTGCAATCCTTTGATCATCCACTAAAACCATCCCGGGATAGCAAAACCGGACGGTGTTTCCCAACTCGGTGTTAACAACTCGTTGATGCCCCTTGCCACTCCAACCAAACTCGACCTAGCACCTAGTACCCTTTGGCTTTATAATCGTCCCCTCGTCCATGCTTTTACTTACACCACACAAAAGTGCCTCCGCAGCCTGTACATAAAAGGTACATAAAATTAGTTAATTGAAAAGGTATAATGAACTTATTAATTAATCAAGAATATTACCTAAAGGGGCATCGATCGGGATGTCCTAACTCTGCTAGCTCTGCCCTTCTTGTAATCATGGCATCTCGCTCAGGATCCTCAAGGTCTTCACCGTCGTCCTCATCATCCCCCTTGAAAGTCGCCTAGAGGGGGGTGAATAGGCAATAAGACCTGAAATGACTTAATCAAACGAGATTAAACTCCTGAGGTCGGACTTGTCTAGACAGGGCCAGACTAGTCCACTCAGCATATGGTGAACACCTAAAAACTTGGTTTCTACAAGTTACTTGCGGAATTTAAATTCACCGAAGACATAAGCAATGTGTGGTAACCTAGTACAACTTAAATTGTGAGGTTAAAGCACTTAGGTTATAAGATTTCAACAAATATCAAAGTGAAGAGCAATATGAACAATAAGAAACCTAATAGCAATGCTAGTGATTATGAAATGTAAAATGACAAGTGAGACAATATTTATCCTGTTGTTCAGCTCCACGAAGAAGCCTACATCCACGTTGAGAAGTCCACACAAGGACCTGGTCTCACTTGACCCTTCTCTCACCAAGCCACCACAATGGCCGGCTTGGTTTCCACTATATCAATTGGTAATCACCAAGTTTGATTGGGACTGCTCACAAGTTGAGGCTCCCACAAATCAATACAATGAGGAGCACACGAAGCTCAACTCACACAAGCCACAAAACACAACGCAATGTGCAAAGAGATCAAACCAAGAGCCAAAGCACGATTATCTTCTTTCACTTTCCTCCCCAAACCCTAATCTCTTCAATATTTGGTCTTAGAGGGCTAGTAGGACAAGTGGAAGGCTTTGGAAGGCTCTAGGTCACTTGTGGCGGCGCTAGGGTTCAAGAGTTATCAAATAGGGGCTGAGGGGCCCCTTTTCATAGGGGTCCTGACAACTAACTGTAACACCCTCATTTTCATGCATCATGCCCTACATGCATTCATATACATGTTTAACATTAATCCACATAAAGAGGAATGAGTTTAAAATTGATTTGGAACAAAACCGCACTTAAAATTTTGGAAAGTGCGGACTAGTCCGATTTTGGTGCGGACTAGTTTGATTTCTCTCTGACCTCGATCGGACTTGTCCGTTTCTGCTGCGGAATAGTCCGTTTTTGCCTCTGGACACTTTCAGACTTGTCCGGTCCTATGCGGACTAGTCCGGTGTTCCAAGAATCGTTGAAAATTTGCTAAGTCCCTAGACTTGTCCGGACTAGTCTGGTGTTCCAGCGGACTTGTTCATTTTCCTCTCTGAATAAAGTCGGACTTGTCCGATTTTTGGCCAGAGTTGTCTGATTTCTCTCTGGACAACTTCGGACTAGTTCGGTCCTTTTCGGACTTGTCCGATATTTCGCGACTCCAAATTAATCCTTTGTTTTATGACTTGTTTCTTGGGTTTCACGTTAAGTGGGCCTAAGGACGTCGTGCCTAACTCTTTTAGAGCCCATGTGGGACTCTAAACCGTCCTCTACTCATCTCAAACTCAAAATCCATCTACCCTAGCCTCCACCTCTATATAAACAACCCCACCCCTTGGCTTGACCTCTATTTGCCACTTTTCCACCCCACCCAAACCCTAGTTCATGGAGAGCCACCATCAAGGAGGGAGGAGGAGATCCCAAGCAAGAAGAAGAAGAGAAGGAAACGAAAGAGGATCAAGATCTCCATCAAGTTTCATTCTTCATCACCAATTCATCTCCAAGTTCATCACCAACCCTAGATCATCAAGATCCAAGTGTTATATCCAAGTTTCTCGATTCATTGGAGTCCTAAATACCTGGTATACCTTCTATTCTATTTTTTTATGTGAATTCAACCCCAAGTCTCCAAATTCATGTCGATCTAGAAAACCCTAATCTACTGATCTCGTAAAGTGCAGACTTGTCCGGTCCCTAGCGGACTAGTCCGATTTTCCTGGTTAATTTCTAATGAATTAATTCTAAAATTAGATCTAATCACATCCAAACTTGTATAAACTTTTTAAAAGTTATTAGAACTAGTTAGTGATCACTAAAAGCAACTCATTAACAAGTTCTACCTTGCATTTGCATTAATCATGCATATCATGTCATATTGAGTAATGTTTGTGCACTATTTGATTGTGTTTCTTGTTTGTATGTTTATTGTGTGGATTAGACGGATTTGCGCTACAAAGTGCCGCAGAAGATCTACAACACCAAGAGTTTGAAGGCTTCGACCCGAAACAATCCCAAGAGCAGGGCAAGTGTCCTTGAAGCATATTGATCCTGTTTCTAAAATAAATGTTTTGTTTGCAAAATTACATGCTTGTGTCAATTTGATGGGAATCCTATTATAGGGAGTTTACTAGCTTTTTTTAACCACCCTTGTCACCTAGAATACATGGTAGAGAGTCGGGAAGGGCTTTTTACCTTTTTGCTTCGCTTAATTAATTGGGATAGGACCACAACTATACCAGATAACTTAATTATGCATTTTATGAGATTATGATTAACATGAATTGGCTAATATGATATGGTAATGGGTGATCTAAGCAAGCCTAGTATGTGTATGGGTTGGATGTTACGGTGGTTTGCTTGCTTTAGATCTAAGGACCGGTTCATGCGAGAATAAGTCAGGACTACAGTGCCACCACAAGGCCAAGTATGAGTGCGGCGTAGCGAATTAATTAGGGCTTTGCCAGTTCTATTTGGACCATTAAGGATGCTCAGGGAAGGGGTAGTCGGATTGGATTTGTTTATGATCAGTGGGACTACCCTAGGATCCGAATGGCTCAAGAGGGGGCCATTGGTTGAAGATGTGCTATGTAGGAGACATCGCCACCGGTGAAACCTCAGTGGGGTCTAAATAGGTTAGTAATCCCTTTGTAAAGGCTATTTTGTGATCTTTTGGCCATACACCAAAGGAAGTGTAATTGGCGTGAGGGAGGTTCTCTAGTCGCTGACGGGTGATGAAATCACAAACACGTGGGTAAAGTGGTACAAACTCTGCAGAGTCTAATAAACTATCATGATAGTCGTGCTCCCGGTTATGAGCACCTGGACAACTTCCATGATTAGAGGGAAATTGGGATTTGGTTATGGTTATGGATGGTTATGAATTAAATTCTGGTATTGAATATGGATATTTGTATATGATGATGGATATGGAATATGGACTGATATTATGATGATTACATGGTTTATGATGTGTTTAATTCACATACTTACTATACATTGCTTTTCAAATGTTTTAATGTACTTTTCAGCACTTTGTCATTATTATATTTGTCGTTTGTATCAGCTACATGTCATACTTTCCACACTTGCTGAGTACGACATGTACTCACCCTTGCAAGCCCCTCAACAGTTGCAGGTCAGTATTAGGAGTTTAACGATGATAATGCGGAGTTATAGGCCATGTATACCGTCAACTTTGCCTGTGGTGTTGATTGGAGCTGCGCTACCCTATTGCTTATACTACCTAGCTGTTTAGTTTGCTTAATTAGTTTATCTTCACTGCATTTGTTGAACTTGTCATTAATATTTATTGGTGCTTGTATTCTAGGATAATCTGGTTTGTGTAATAAAATACTTAACTAATTGTGTTCTATGGTAATTTTCTGTATATCTTTTTGTGAGTGCACTCGTGGTTGTGTGTTGAACGTCCTGGGCACACATATGTGTTCACTTGGTTCATTTTTGGAACCGGGTGTCACACTAATCGTTTCCTCCAAGGTAGACCCGGACTAGTTTGGCCCTGTTCCACGGACTTGTTCGGCCTTCTGGGACCATTGACAATTTCACGTCATCGATCGACAAAACAGATGATGTGCATGCTGACGTTTGAATTTCAAACGGCTACTAACAATACAGACTAGTCCGGTTCTCCCCAGACTAGTCCGAAGTAGGACAGAAAGGTTTAGTCCGTCCCAAAAGGGACTCAACTGGGTAGGTCGGGACTAGTCCGGCCACAGGGGGCGGACTAGTCCGGCCCTCTAGGGTTTGCTTGGTTTCTCTCACACTAAGTGTCAAACGGACTAGTCTGCACCACCACGGACAAGTTCGAACTTTTCCAGAGAGCTTTGGTTCGTTCCAAATCAGACAAGTTCGGTCTTTAGGGACTCAGCTCCAACTCCATTAAGGAATGAAGGACTAGTCCGTACCGATATGGACAAGTACAAACTCATCCAGAGACGTTTAGTGCGCCCGAAAGCGGACTTCTATGACAGGTCGGACTAGTCCGGCCTCCTAGGGTTTTTCTTCATTTTGGCTTCTCACTTAGGTTTTTCTCTCAACCACCACTTTGAGATCTCTAGAATGATCTCAATGCACATGATACATCCACCCTCACACATGATACGGCTCACTTAAGCTCAATAACATAGAAACTCTAATTTCTACGCTTGAGCCTTTGACGCTCATTTCATCATTTTCCTTTTTGAGGGATTTCATCTCATTTCATCCATCATTCATGTGCTTAATATCAACTCAGCTCACTAGTCTCTTAATTGTCATCATCAATCATCCAAAACCCACGGGGATTCCTAGATGCACTTTCACCCCTCATTACGACCATCAGAAGAGGTCCACCGCCCAACAGTATTTGAGCCTCCTCCTGAACCTCATCCTGAGCCTCCTCCTGAGCCACCTTTTTGCTCCAATGTCTGCCTGGCTATGTTTGGTTCCTCCCCGTACAACTCCTGGTATGTCGGGCAACGATCTGCCACTTTTGTCGGACTCAAACCTCGCGCAGGCTCGCTGGACATCGGTTGTGCCACACAACTCATAAATTGCCTCTTCCTCTGCCCACTGTAAGTACTGACCTAAAAATATAAATAAAGAAGTATGTAAATAAGTAAGAAACAATAGATAGTTAATTTTTATATTGAAATGTATGTAAAAAACAAGTACCTAAAACGGGTCCGTCTGGCCCGAAGTAGAACTGGGAGTGGAGTCCGAAGATCCACTACCCTTCTTGCTCTTCTTCTTCCCCAAAATTGGCAAAAGCTTAAACATCTACGCACATTTTTATAGAAATGATTAGCATACAACATTAGATAATAAATAAAGAATGTGTACAATAATAATAAAAATCTAAAAATGCGTACAATATAAATAAAAAATCATCAGCATTAGAATCTGTTTCTGTCACGCATGCATTAAGATATTCACGTATCTCTTCTTCCATCTCTTCCTATTCACTCTCTTCCATCTCTTCTTCTTCTTAATCAAATCTCTCCTCTTCTTCCATAATCGTTTTCTTCTTTTCCATAATCCTTTGTGATTGTCGAACACGTTTTCTTGAAGGGTCAGCTTGTTCATCATACATCAACTCTAGTGTATCACTAGCTATTTCTGCGAGTCCTATCCCACAAGATATCATAAAATCTTCTTCTTTCTCGACTTAGTCTTGATAGACAATACCATCATCTTCCTGAATCTCTATATACTCATCATAACGATGAGGGTGCACTTCAGGGTTAATTGTATACACAACCCACCAATTTTTCAAACTTGGATGAGGATAACTTAAATAGTACACTTGTACCACTTGATTCGCGAGTACAACATTGTTGTTATGAGCTGTGTATCGTGACTTGTGGTTGACCTCCACCATTCCAAAATCATCAACTCATGTGGCGATGTTGGATCAAACCATTCACAGACGAAAATCACAAGTTGAAGTGTTTTTGGACCGCCAAATGTGTACTCTATTATTTCTTAAGAACACCATAGTATTTTGTCACTTTTCCACTATCCTCTGCGATAGTTATCATTACTTCACTGTTTGTAGTGGCAGTAAGTGGATGACTTGCTTCTAAACTTGTCGTCCGAAAACGATATTCATTGATATCGTATCTGTTAAATTCTGTTGCTCTCAATTGACCATGTGACATCTGTCGCAAGTCATCGGAGATGTTGATATCTTTCATACAAAACATAAATAAACAAAGTTAGCAACTTATTATAAACATGCGAACTATGATTGAAGGAAAAAACGGATAGAAAATTACATGTTCACGGAACCAGTCCATAAAGTTTTTTCCACCATTTATGCCATGCTGACGCATCTTATCCAATTGACTTTGTGTAGGTCTTCGTGAAGATTTCCAATACAACTTGTCAAACATTTCAAAATATGGTAACACCTCCTCCATGTTGAAAAATATGTAAAATGTGACACCCGGTTCCGAAAATGAACCAAGTGAACGCATATGTGTGCCCGGGACGTCCTAGGACGTAGCCTAGATAGAATGGACACTTTAGAGCACATAGGAGCACTCAGGAATCAATGTGTTTTGCTTGGTGTGCTGATTGCTATATATGTTGCTTGTGTGCTTAGTAGAGGATTTTGGGATGCTTTAGCATTGCCATGTCCACATAGGCTAGTATAGTTAGTTGCTTAGTTTCATATCCCTTGATGCATATAGTTGGGGACGTTTTCTAAATTCTTCTCTCTTGCTTTTTTTCAGATGGTGAGGACTCGCAACCAGAGGAATGCCAATGATGAGGAGGAGAACAATGGGGCACCTCAGAAGAACAATGGACAAGGACCTGCCCAGGGTGCTATCAATCCTGAGCAGCTATTGGCCATGCAGAACCAGCTCATGAAGATCATGATACAGACTATGGGACAGCTGCAGGTTAGCAGCAACAACAATCAGCCTCACATGCCTCCACCACCACCCTTAACTCCTCATAACCGATTGGGAGAGTTCATGAGAACCAGGTCGCCGACTTTTGCTCAAGTTGTTGACCCTATGGATGCCGATGATTGGCTCAAATCCGTGGAGAAGAAACTTGCAATAGTCCAATGCAGTGACCGGGAGAAGGTTTTGTTTGCTTCCCATCAACTAGTTGGAGCAGCTGTGGATTGGCGGGATTTGCTAAGCAACGCCCATGAGAACCATGAGAGGATTACTTGGGCTGAATTCAAGGAGAGCTTCCGTTCTTATTATGTGTCAGAAGGTGTTATGATATTGAAGAGGCAAGAGTTTGAAAACTTGAGGCAAGGAAGATCGAGTGTAGGTGAATATCTCAATAAATTTACTCAACTTTCAAGGTACGCCCCTGAAGATGTCAGTCGGGACAGCCGGAAGCAATACTTGTTCATGAGAGGTTTGAACAATGAAATCCAAGTCCAATTGCTGAATTTTGATTATGCCAACTTCCAGAAGCTAGTGGACAAAGCAATTGTTGTGGAGAATAAAGTTTGTTAGATGGAGCTAGATAACAAGAGGAAGGCGCCATAAAGGGACAACAACAGGGAAGCAATGTGCGCCCTCACTTTGCACCACCCAATGTGCCATATTACAGCACCCCTGCACCTGCTCAACGCCTTGGTTATCAACCTCATCTAGCTCGGCCTCAGTTTGTGCAGCAGTGCCCCGTCATGAAAGCACCTAGGCCTCCAATGCCTTTTGCACCTCGTGCCAACCTTCCTGGTGTAAATGTTCAGAATCAAGTTCGTCCCAATAATTCTGGTGCAGTTAGGAAGTGCTATACATGTGGAGAAGCAGGACACTTTGCAATTCAATGTCCTAAGTTAGGCCTTGGTCAAGGAAGCAATGCTCCAATACAAAATCCAAGACCCAATGGAGGACAACCGCAAGGGAACCATGGACAACAAAATCTTGTACGTGGTAACGTGAACCATGTCTCTACGGAGGAAGCTCAAGAAGCAGATGACGTGGTTGTTGGTATGTTTCTCGCAAACTCCAACCCGGCAACTATGTTATTTGATTCCAGAGCATTGCATTCATTCATTGCATCAAAGTATTTTTCCAAGTATAGTTTGTCTATCTCTCGTATGAAGTATAATCTATTGGTTAAATGTCCTGGAGGAGAGATGAGGACAAATATAGTATGTCCAAAAGTAAGCCTTAGAATAAGGGAGGTAGACTTCTTTGCCAAACTCATTGTTTTGGATTCTTAAGGATTGGACATTATACTTGGTATGGACTGGTTGAGGAAGCACAATGGAGTCATTAAATGTGCTACAAAGACGGTGAAGTTGACCAATGAGGAAGGGATCACCATATAATTTGAAGCATCTCAACATGCACCAAAGCAATTGGAGCTGAACCACATGGATGGTGCCGCAATTGAGGAGATTATAGTGGAGTATGAATTCTTGGATGTGTTTCTCGATGAGTTGCCAAGTATGCACCTGATCGCGACATTGAGTTTTTTATTGATTTAATACCTCGAACTGTACCTATAGCTAAGAGGCCATATAGGATGCCTCCTAAGGAGTTAGCGGAGCTCAAGAAGCAAATTCAAGAGCAACTAGAGAAGGGTTTTATTCGCCCAAGATCTTCGCCTTGGGGAGCCCTCGTACTCTTTGTGGACAAGAAGAATGGATCCTAAAGGATGTGTGTGGATTACCGAGCTCTCAATGAGGTGACCATCAATAACAAGTACACCTTGCCACACATAGAAGACTTGTTTGATCAGATGAAGGGTGCTTGTGTCTTCTCCAAGATTGATTTGAGGTCAAGATACTTTCAAATGTAGATTAGACCATCAGACATACCCAAGACAGCTTTTCAGACACGATATGGATCTTATGAGTATACAGTTATGTCCTTTGGATTGACAAACGCAATTGCCTATTTTATGTACCTCATGAATAAGGTCTTCATGGAGTACTTGGATAAGTTTGTAGTAGTGTTCATTGATGACATCATGATCTACTCGAGAAGTGAGGAGGAGCACGAGGAACAATTGAGGCTTACGTTGCAGAAATTGAGGGAGCATCAATTGTATGCCAAGTTCAGCAAGTGCCAGTTTTGGTTGAAAGAGGTGTCAGTTTTGGGCCATATCATCTCCGTAGGAGGAGTATCGGTTGACCCAGGAAAAGTGAGAGATGTGCTAAAGTGGGAGCCACCGCAAAACGTAGAGGAAATAAGGAGTTTCCATGGGATGGTTGGATATTACCGTAGGTTCATCAAGGACTTTTCCAAAATAGCCAAGCCAATGACAGAATTGCTAATGAAGGGGAAAGCTTTCTGATGGACTCAAGGTTGCCAACACAACTTTGAGGAGCTAAAGAAGAGGTTAACTACATCCCTAGTCTTGACACTACCAGATGTGAGCAAAAGTTTTGACATATATTGTGATGCCTCGAGACAAGGAATTGGATGTGTGCTCATGCAAGAAGGTCAAGTGGTTGCCTATGCATCGAGACAATTGAAGAAACAAGAGCAGAATTATCCAACACATGATTTGGAACTTGCAGCCGTGGTACACGCATTGAAGATTTGGAGACATTACATTCTTGGTCATAGGTGTGAGGTTTACACGGATCATAAGATTCTCAAGTACATATTCATGCAAACGGATCTGAATTTGAGGCAACGAATATGGTTGGAGCTCATCAAGGACTATGATGTGGGGATCAACTATCATCCGGGAAAGGCTAATGTAGTGGTCGATGCCTTGAGTAGGAAAGGAGTAAGTCATCAACTCACGGTTCAAGAATTGCCATCCAAGTTATGTAAGGATTTTGAGCGGTTGAATCTTGGATTTATGAATGAGATGGGGATAATGGAGTTAAATCCAACCTTGGAGCAAGAAATTCGAGAAGTGCAAATAGAGGATGAGGAAATCCAAGAGATCAAGGAAAGAACCCAAGAGGGAAGAGAATTCAGGTTTGACGAGGATGACCATGGTACCCTATGGCTTCGTAAAAGGATCATCATGCCTAATGTGAAGCATATTCGGGAGACGATATTAAAAGAGGCACACGACTCGCCATACTCAATTCATCCCGGCTGTACAAAGATGTACAAGGACTTGAAGACATGTTATTGGTGGGCTAGCATGAAAAAGGACATAGCTGAATATGTAGTGTTGTGTGATGTGTGCCAACGTGTGACAGCAGAACAACAAAGGTCGGTCGGATTATTGCTGACATTGAAGATTCTAGAATGGAAGTGGGAAGAAATCGGGATGGACTTTATAGTTAGTTTATCGCGTACCCAGTCCAGTTATGACTCAATTTGTGTAATTGTGGATCGTTTGACCAAGTCAGCTCACTTTATTCCTGTCAAGACTACATACACCGCCGCGAAGCTGGCAAAGTTGTATATGGAGCATATTGTGTGCCGACATGGAGTACCAAAGAAGATAGTCTCGGATAGAGGTTCTCAATTCACATCTAGGTTCTGGCAGAAATTGCATGAAGCATTGGGTACAAGGTTGAATTTCAGCTCCGCATATCACCCTCAAACTGATGGACAAACTGAGAGGACCAATGAAATTTTGGAGGACATGTTAAGAGCTTGTGCTTTGAAGCATGGAAGAAGTTGGGACAAGAGCTTGCCGTATGCAGAATTCTCATACAACAATAGTTACCAAGCAAGCTTGAAAATGTCACCCTATGAAGCACTATATGGAAGGAAGTGTAAGACACCCTTGTTTTGGAATGAACTAGGAGAGAACCAAGTGTTTGAACCTGATATGTTGCAAGAAGCTGAGAAACAAGTCCAGATTATTCGTGAAAACTTGAGGGCTGCTCAATGAAGGCAAAAAGGCTATGCAGACAATAGGAGAAGGAAACTAGGCTTTGAAGTGAGATATTTTGTTTACCTCAAGATGTCACCAATGAGAGTTCATAAGAGGTTTAACGTAAGAGGCAAGCTAGCACCTCGATACATTGGACCATTCAAGATTTTGGACAAACAAGGAGAAGTGGCATATAAGTTGGAGATTCCAGCTCACTTATCAGATGTTCATTATGTCTTTCATGTTTCCCAGCTCAAGAAGTGTTTAAGGGTACTGGACGAACAAGTGCCAATGGAAGAATTGGAATTAGAGGCAGATTTGACTTATGTCGAGCAACCGGTCAATATCTTGAAAACCAAGGAGAGAGTCACAAGGAACAAAGTGATTCGATGGTGTAAAGTGCAATGGAAGCATCATACAGAATTGGAAGCAACTTGGGAGCTCGAAGATGATCTCAAGAAGGAATTTCCCTATCTATTCCCTTCCGCATCGAATCTCGAGTGCGAGATTCATTTTAAGGGGGGGTAGGTTTGTAACACCCTCATTTTCATGCATCATGCATTGCATAAGTTCATATACATGATTAACATTAAGTCATATAAAAATGAGCAAGTTTAAAATGAATTAGGAGCAAAACCGCACTCAAAAGTTCTGAGAAGTGTGGACTAGTCCGTTTTTTGTGCAGGCTAGTCTGATTTCTCTTTGACCTCCCTCGGACATGTCCGTTTTTGCTGTGGACTAGTCCGTTTTTCTCTTTGTACCATTTTTGGACTTGTCCGACCAATAGCAGACTAGTCCGGTATCCCGATTCCTTGAAATTTCGGTAAGTCCTTGGACCTGTCCGTTTTCTGCTAGAGTTGACCATTTTCCTCTCTCACTAAGTTCAGACTTGTCCGATTTGGTTCGGACTTATCCGTTTTTCCTTCTGACTAATATCGGACTAGTCCGGCCTTGCGCGGACTTGTCCGGCGATCCCGATTCCGAGTTGATCTTTTGTTCCACGACGTGTTTTTTGGTTTTACCTTAAGGAGGACTAAGGACGTCGTGTCTAACTCTTTTGGAGCCCATGTGGAACCCCACACCGGCCTCCACCCTCTCTAAAACCGACCTCCATTGAAACCCTAGCCCTCCACCCCTATATAAGTAACCCAACACCCTTTTTTCACATCTCTTTGCCACTTTTGAAGAACGCCCAAACCATAGCTCGTGTATAGCCACAGCCAAGGAGGGAGAAGGAGATCCAGAGCAAGAAGAAGAGGAGGAGGAAACGAAAGAAGATCAAGAGGCCAATATCTTCATCAACCCTAGATCGTCAAGATCCAAGTGTTGCCTCCAAGACCCTCGATTCATTGGAGTTCTAAACACCTGGTATACCTTCTACTTCCTCTTTCTCACGTGAATTCAACCTCGTTTCTCCAAATTCACGTCGATCTAGAAAACCCTAGCTCGCTGTTTCTACGAAGGACGGACTAGTTCGGCCCTACAGCGGACTTGTCCGGCATCTAGATCTAACTGTTGTTAAATTAATTCTAAATTTAATTGAATCAACTTGAACCTCTTAAAACTTGTTAATAACCATTGTAAATGATTAGTGAACATTAATAGTAATCATTAACTAGTTTTGCTTCGCATTTGCATTAATCATGCATGGCATAACATATTGAGTATTATGTGCACTTATTGATTGTAATTCTTGTCTTGTATGTTTATTGCGCGGTTTAGATAGATTTGCGCTAGAGAGTGCTGCGGAGGACCTCCAGCACTAGGAATTTGAAGACTTTGACCCAAACCAAGCCCAAGAGCAAGGCAAGTGTCCTTGAACATAGTGATCCTGTTTTTACAATAAATGTTTTGTTTTCAAAACTGCATGCTTGTGTCAATTTGATGAGAATTCCTATGATAGGAAGTTTACTAGCTTTGTTTAACCACCCTTGTCACCTGGAATACATGGTAGAGAGTCGTAAAGGGCTTTTTACCTTTGCTTCGCTTAATTAAATGGGATGGGAAAACAACTATACTATGTAATTATGCATTAATGAGATCATTGTTAATATGAACTGGTTAATATGATATGGTAATGGGTGATCCAAGCAAGCCTGGTATGTGGATGGGTTGGAAGACATGGTGGTTACTTGCTTTATATCTAAGGACCGGTTCATACGAGAATATGCCAGGACAACAATGCCACCACGAGGCCAAGTATGGGTGCGACATAGCTGATTAATTAGGGTATTTCTAGTACTGGGCGGATCATTTGGCGCACCGGGGAAGGGGAGTCGGATTGGTTTGGAATTATGGCGGGACTCTCTGGGATCTGAATGGCACAAGAGGGGGCCCTTGGTTAAAGATGTGCTCAGTTGGAGGCATCGCCACCGGTGAAACATCAGTGGGTTCGTACATGCTAGTAGTCCCTTTGTAAATGCTACTTTGTGATCTCTTGGACATACACCAAAGGAAGTGTAATTGGCATAAGGGATGTTTTTAGTCGCCGACGGGTGATGAAATCACAAATACGTGAGTAAAGTGGTACAAACTCTGCAGAGTATTAAAATTATCATGATAGTCATTCTCCCAGTTAAGAGCACCTGCATGACCTACATGATTAGAGGGGTTTTGGATTGGGATGGTTCGTTACATGTTATGGGATGGTATTATGGTTTATGGCAATGGATATGGTTAATGGTAATGAGAAATTTGGTATATGAATGATGGTAATGAAATATGGACTGGTATTATGATAAATGCATGGTTTATGATGGGTTTACTTCACATACATACAATATGATGCTTTTCAAATGTTTTAATGTACTTTTCAGCACTTACCCTTTATTATATTCATCATTTGAATCCGCTACATTTCATACATTCCCACACTTGCTGAGTACGACATGTACTCACCCTTGCAATTTCCCCACCGACAGTTGCAGGTCAGATTTGGGAGTATAACGCTGATAATGCGAAGTTCTAGGCTGTGTGCTGCCATCAGCTTGCCTGTGGTTTGATTGGAGTTGCGCCATATCCCTTTTGCTTAACTGCATAGTTGCTTTATTAGATGATTTCTGCCGCATTAGTCTCAGACTTGTTCATTAGAGCTTGTATTCAAGGATATTATGAATTGTGTAATAGAAGTGCTTAATTAGTCCTGTAATGTGGTAATTTTCTGTATATCCTTTTGTGAATGCACTTGTGTATGTGTGTTGGACGTCTTGGGCACACATATAAGTTCACTTGGTTCATTTTCAGAACCGGGTGTCACATAAAGCATGGTGTAGTTCCTCTCTTGCGCCAAAATATAATAAGAAGTAGCAGCCCCAACACATTTACCCTTCCATTGAAAAATCTTATACTCACTCCTAGATTGCTCTTCTACATTATGATATTGTGTGACAGATGCATTCACGTTGTTAGCACGAGAAAAATATTTGCGAGACAAGTTAGTAATCTCTTTAGCTGCAAATGCTTCTGCAATACAGCCCTCAACTCTTGCCTTGTTACGCACTGTAGCTCTAAGTTTCTTCAATTCTCTTTCTTGGCTATACATCCACCTGAATTGTGCAGGGCCTGCTACCAATGCTTTATAAGGTAAATGTACCAGAAAATATTGCATAACATTCATAAATCCAGGCGGGAACACTTTTTCCATCTTACAAACAGCACAACAATTTCTTTCTCCCACTGCCGCATCATCCTTTTAGACACTTCCTTAGCACAAATATATCTATAAAAGTAGCTAAGTTCAGCAAACATCTTCCAAAAATCAGGTTTGAAGTAGCCACGAAACATTACCGGAATAAGTCTCTTTATCATAATGTGGTAATCATGGCTCTTCAACCCATTCAGTTTACCGGTGTTGAGATTAACACATCGTTTTATGTTTGTTGCATAGCCGTCTGGAAACTTTAGTGTATTCAACCAACTAAGTATTTGCTTTATTTCTTCTGGTCTAACACGGTATGGAGCTCGTGGCCTACTTTCATTTCCGCTTGCATTTGTTATAACTTCAAGCCCAGGACGGTCGCAAATATCAACTAAGTCTTTCCTCGCACTCAAATTATCTTTGGTTTGATCGGTAAAATCAAAAACACATGCTTATGATACTTTCAACGATATTACGCTCCTAGTGCATCAAATCTATATTGTGCGGTAAAAGCAACGCCTTTGCATATGGTAGCTCCTAAAGAAAAGAAATATGAGTACAGTTGTGTTCTGTACCATACCCTTCGAAACCACCTTCAGCGGACTCTTTTAACTTTGCATGCCATGCCATTTTTTGTTTGCTTGTCAATCGATGAGGGGATCCTTTTTTAACACTTTTGCCTTTTTGGAATGATCGTGTATCACTCCTCAAAGGGTGATTTGAAGGAAGGAATCATCGATGGCAATCAAAGAAGCTGACTTTTCTTCCATACTTCAACCTGAAGGCATCAGTGTCAGCCATACATATGGGGCAACACAATTTTCCATGGACACGCCAACCAGCCCAAATGTCATATGCCAACAAATCATGTATAGACCATATATATGCGGCACGTAAAGTAAATTCACATTTCATATGACTGTCGTATGCATTTATGCCTTCCCATAACTCATTCAACTCCTCAATCAACGGTTGCATAAATACATTGATTTTTGTCTCAGGATGTTTAGGACCAGGAATGATGGTCGCGAGGGATATGTATCCTTCCTTCATGCACATGTTGGGAGAGAGATTGAAAGGCATGATAAAAGCAGGTCAACAAGAGTATGGACTATTACTTGTGCTGAAAGGAGTGAAACCATCTGTTAACAACCCAATACGAACATTTCTTGGATCTCTACCAAACTCGGATCGAAATGGTCAAGATCTTGTCATGCCGCGCCATCCGAAGGATGCACCATAATATCTTTGTCATCGCTCTCACATATCCCTTTTGAATGTCACCTCGTCTGCTTTGTTGTTTCTTAAGAAAGAAACAACTGTTTAAGCCTGGACATGATAGGCATGTACCAAAGTTGTTTGACCGTTACCATTGTACTTATTTCCTCTCCATCATCATTCAAAACCTTCACATGTCTAGATGCTTTGCAATGCATACAATGAGTATCGTTCTCGTGTTCCTTCCAAAACAAAATGCAATTATTCTCACACGCATCAATTTTCTCATAACACATGCCCACACCATCCAAAATCTTTTTTGAGTGATATATGTCTTCTGGCATCTTATGTTTTGACGAAAGGAGATCATTGATCAACTTCATAATACCATTGTAGCAATTGTTTGCAAAATTGTACTTAGACTTCAACCCCATAAGTCGTGTGTCCACCTACAGAACGGTTACATTGGTGCCCTCATACACTTTTTCATCTGCGGCGGCAAGAAGCTTGTAAAACTTCTTCACCTCCTCTGGCAGTGACTGCTCTTCATACTCTTGACCAACATCCGCCATCATCTCATCCATCTGATCTTCATTCTCGTTTCCGTCCGACTTACTAGCATGATCTATCTCTCCATGCTCATGCCACACTAGATAGTCTGGCATAAATCCGTGCTTACAAAGGTGCAGCATCATTTCAAACCTTTACAAATGTCGATGATTCTGGCACCTGCTACATGAACACTTCACAAAACGAGCACCACTAGGAAATGCTTGGTTCAAGAACACATTTGCGATTTGTGCCCATTCCAAAGTGTACACACCATCTGAACTCCATCCATCATACATCACCTTACGGTCGTCATCCATTTCTGAACTTATACCTTCAAAGTAGAAAAATAATTATAAGTTTATTTTTATATTATGTGACGGCCACTAAAACTAGGCAGATAGGTCCTAAACCCACCCAAGAGTGGTCGAGTGGGGTGTGCTTATGATGACACATGTAGTCTGGATCCAGACAAAATTTTGGCAGTATAACCCCGTTGTTCTCCACTGCACGCCCAAAATGGTGCAGCAGAGAACATCAGGGTTATTGAAAGTCGCCTAGAGGGGGGTGAATTGGCAATAAGACCTGAAATAACTTAATCAAACGAGATTAAATCATTGAGGTTGGACTTGTCTGGACAGGGCCGGACTAGTCCGCTCAGCACAGGAAGAAAACTAAAATCTTAATTTCTACAAGTTATTTGCGGAATTTAAGTTCACTAAAGATGTATGCAATATATAGTAACCTAGTACAACTTAGATTGACAAGTTAAAGCAATTAGGTTACAAGATTTCATTAAATATCAATATGAAGAAATATATGAACCCTAAAAGCAATTCTAGTGATCACCAAATGTAAAGGGACACGTGAGACAAGATTTATCCCGTGGTTCATCTCCATGAAATAGCATACATCCACGTTAAGAAGTCCACACAAGGATCGGGTCTCACTTGACCCTTCTCTCACCAAGCCACCACAATATAATGGTCGGCTTGGTTTCCACTATATCAATGGGTAATCACCAAGTTTCTTAGGGATGCTCACAAGTCGAGGCTCCCACGAATCAATACAGCAAGGAGCACTTGAAGCTCAACTCACACAACCCACAAAACACAACACAAGTGCAAGAGATCAAACTGAAAGCCAAAGCGTGATGATCTTCCTTCACTCTCCTTCTCAAACCCTAATCTCTTCAAGATTTGGTCTTAGAGGGCTAGTAGGACGAGTAGAAGGCTTTGGAAGACTCAAGGGATATTGTGGCGGCACTAGGGTTCAAGTCTTATCAAATAGGGGTTGGGGGTCCTCTTTTTATAGGGGTCCCGGCAACTAACAGTTGCCACCGAGGGCAAACCCCAGACTAGTCCGGCCCTATTCCACGGACTAGTCCGGCCTTTGGTACCACCGACAATTTCACGTCATCGATCCACAAAACAGATGACGTGCGCGCCAACGTTTGAATTTCAAACGTCCACTAACAACACGTACTAGTCCGGCCAACAACAGACTGGTCCGAAGTCAGACAGAATAGTTTAGACCATCCCAAAATGGACTGAACTTGGTAGGCCCAAACTAGTCCGGCCACAGGGGCGGACAAGTCCGGCCTTCTAGGGTTTGGCTTGGTTTCTCACACTAAGTCTCAAACGTACTAGTCCGTTTGAGCCTTTGATGCCCATTTCAACCTTTTCCTTTTGGGGGGATTTTGTCTCCTTTCACTTGTCACATCTGTGCTTAAGATCAAGTTAGCTCATTAGTCTCTTAACTGTCATCATCAATCATCCAAAACCCACGGGGATGCCTAGATGCACTTTCAGTTATACCGTTGAAATCTCGTCCAGATCCAGACTCGCGTCTCGTCACAACCCCCCCCCCCCCCCCCCCCCCCGCTTCACTCCCAGGTTGTCGAACCTTCACGTCTCACATGCCAATACCATGTGAAACATGTCGATTCGAAACGGGTAATCAAATTCTATAGGTTATGTTGCTCATTTTCATTTTTTCAATTATTTACGAGAGAGGAAAGAACAAGATAGAGGGGGAAAGTTGGTCAAAGTTGAAAGTTCTAAGTCCGGGTCCCACCGTCCACACGCGGTTAATTGGTCGTCCTCATTGTCGCCGTACGCATCTATACTCGTCTTGACGCATACATCACAACTAGAATCCATCTTTCACTACAAGCCTCTAAAGCTACCAAAATTATAAAGATGTTTATTATATTACAAACATATAATTAGTCATCATATTGCAAATGCCAAAAAGGAGCAATCACAGGCATGATACGAACTTTTAATTCATTTAGATGAAAAATTATACAATCCTTTTTAATTCAATATATATAGAAGTAATAACATGATATGAATTTGAACATTCAACTAACATTTATTGTCTTAAAATTAAATTTATATAACATAATAGCTATGAATCACATGATATGACATGATATGAATTACATTCAATTTATATAGCTTAATGGGTATGAATCACATTCAACTCTAATCACATGATACGAATTTGCATAATGATAAA